>JAODLM010000608.1:0-501083 GCA_036937905.1 Salvia rosmarinus
CGAAGTGCTCGGTTGATGGGTCGGGTGAGGCGGATCATTGAGGCGATCCTACGGGAGGCGGGCGACGAGGACCTCGGTCGGCGGGGAAGGCGAGGCGGGTAGGGGCGGGTCGTACTCCGGCCCGGTGTCGATCGAGGGGGTCGAGGTGTGACCTCGGGTGCATCCCCTCCCGGAATGCCCGTATTGGCGCTGCGCCACCCGAGAATGTCGGGGGTGGGTGAAGGTGACCACAGGTCGAAACGTCAGGAGACTACCCAGAGCCCGTCAAGTAACCGGGAGTAGGCAGTGGTGATTCACGGCCTTATCATTAGGTTGAAGGCAGAGTTCGTTCGAGGCATACCGTCGACTTTGAAGATTTTTACAAAATTGGTGTAGCTTGAAGGGTCTGGCGGGCCCGGAAGCTTGAATGAGGTTTGTGTATAGTGTAGGACTTTGTATGTAGATATAAATGTATTTAGACTAGTTTTGAAGTGTATATTTTCCCCTTGAGAGGTACAAACATAGCTTAGGACTTTGTTTTGGTCGTAAATGTATTTATCTTGTCTGATGTATATTTTCCCGAATAAAGGGGTATAAGCGAGCTCGGAAGCCGGTTGACTTGTATATGGCTTGATACTCGGTTTATGATCGTTAATGCATTTTAACTTTGTCGGGTGCATATCTTCCCAAATAAAGGGGTATGAGTTGGCGAGATCGGTGCGGATGTCGCGTGCATGTGAGGCGATCAACTTAATGGGTAATCTGTATGCTTTGCATGTAGGCGTCGACTTAATGGGTGTCTGTATGCTTTGCATGTAGGCGTCCAACAATGGGTGTCATATGCTTTGCATGTAGGCGTCAACTTAATGGGTGTCTGTATGCGTTGCATGTAGGCGTCCGACTTAATGGGTAATCTGTCGTTCCTACTTGGTGGGATTTTCATCTTACGTGAGGCGTCCGCATGTGAAGGTTTAAATGTGGTGTATCCAAGCAGATGTTCACATATGTATGAGGCGAAGTGAAATATTCATTAAAAAAGCAGATGTTTTATTGAATATGCGATCAACATCGTACTTTGGCAAGACAATTAAAGGGACTAACATGATGCGACCTTAAATCAAAGCTATGTAAAATACCTCATTAAATGAGTAATGTGCAGTTCGGGATAAGTGCAGGACGGTGAGCGACTTGTAAGCCCACTGCAGGGGTCACCGTGAGCAGCGGTATGGGCCTCCCATGTCGGATCCAGCTTGTTAAGGCCTTTCGGTTCTCTGGGCTTCATTATTTAAATGGGCGAATTAGCCTCTCTTGGGCGGAGGCTTTGACCCTTTTGTTGTAGTATCGTGGGCACGGGCCTTGCTTGGCCGTTTATGAGGCGAGCTCGCGCTTTCTCCTCGAGGCGTCAGGTTGGCCGCAGTCTTCCTCGTTCAGGCACTGGTCGAAGTGAAGAGTGCAGGCTTGGCGCCCCGATCTCGACCGGTATGGCGCCTCGATACCGTGAACCCGGTGAAAGGGTTTTCCGTGCGGCGTCGAGGTGTGGTCTGTGGGACCCGAGGAGGACTTGAGGAGATTTTCAGCCCGATCGCCTTTAGCTCGGTCCGGCCTCTTGATCCATGTGCGATCGTGCGGTTCGTCACCTCGGTGCGACCATTCGCTTGCGGGTGTGCGACGAGGTGAAGCGTCGATCGATCACGAAACTCTTCGCACCACTCCTTGAAGTTTTTGTCAGCGAATTGGGTGCGGTTGTCAGAGACGAGAATGTGTGGTATCTGCGAGCGGCGGACTATATTTTTCCACACGAAGGTCTGAATCCTCCTGCTCGTGAGGCTCGGCGGTGGCTCGGCCTCGACCCGTTTGTGAAGTAGTCTATAGCTACGACTAAGTATCGGCGACACGGTGCTCGGTCGAGCGGACCAGCGATGTCGATCCCCGGCTGCATGAAAGGCCACGGGCTCTGTAAATTTTCGAGATCGGTTTTGCGGTAGCTTTTGGACCGTGAGTGGGCGCACTGGACACTTTGGCGAGCTCGGCCGAATCTTGAACAAGGGTGGGCGATAATATCCCGACCTCGGCGTCTTCTTGGAGAGCTCGCGAGCCGATGTGACTTCCAGAAGACCTCTGTGGATCTCATTGAGCACGTGGTTGGCCTCTTCGGCCGAGGCACCTCGGGAGGGGCTGAAGGTAAGACTTAGATAGGCGTACCCTCGTGTATGAGGTGCTTACGGGATTTCGCCATCATCTTTTTGGCTTCGAGCCGATCTTGAGGTAGGCGCCATGTTCGGGTAGGCCTTCATGGGAGACATCGAGTCGGCTCCACCTCGGTGATGATGCCGATGTGAGACTCCTCTATGTACGGAATGAACCTCGTCCACGGGAGGACTTGTTGACGACGACTAACTTCGAGAGCGTCGGCTCGGTATTTCGCCCGTGGGATCCGATGAGCAATGGAGTACTGAATGAGGCAAGCATCTCTCTTGCCTTCTCGAGGTACTGCTTCATTCGGTCCTCCTTGGCTTCGTATCTGCCGGGACACAGTTTACCACGACACAGGAATCCCCAGATCTGAACATGGTCTACCTCAATTCCTGCGGCGAGTCACGAGATCGGTAACCATACTCACTTTCGTTATTGGTGGTTGGGAAGGTGTGGGGGGCGTGGGTCACTTCTTGATTATGCAGGCCGAGGAGGAGAATGCACTGCTCAGCTGCCCGTTTTGCATGAAGCTCCGTCCACGTACATCCGCCAACGATTGTCGGGCGGTGCGGGGACGGAGTCCTCAAGTGGTGGGGGCGGTGTTGGGGGCGACCTCATTTGGTAGAACCGACCTCGGTGAATTTAGCTTCCACCGGAAGTCGGCGAGCTGCCCTTTATGGCCGGCCTCGAGGAATCTGAGATGTCGTGCTCATGAGCTCCGGTGCCCACTTGGCTGTCGTGTCGGATGACTACGGCTTAGACAAGACTTGTCTCAAGGTGGGTCGGTTAATACACAGACGAGAATGAGCTGAAAGTAGGGTCGGGCGTCGCTTGGCGTTCACGGGCAAGTGCTACCTTTTGAGGTGGTGTACCTCGTCTTGGTCCCTTGAGGCTCGGCTAATGAAGTAGATGGGGAGTTGTCGTCCTCCCGTCTCGTACGATCACCGTCTTGATGGCCTCGTCCAAAGGCGGCTAAGTCTGAGAGAGGATTCGCGCCTTGGGACGGACGGGGTCGGCGGTCGGCAGTACTCAACTTCACCCGTGTCTGCGGCTGGTGTTCTTCTGCCAGGCGAAGTCAGGAGCTCTCTTGAGATCTTGAAGAAGGGGTTGCTTCTCGGCTCGAGGCAGAATCTGCTTGAGGCGGCTAGGCACCGGTGAGTTTGTAGATCTCACGGATGGTCCTTGCACTGCATATCGAGCCTGCCTTCACCTTGGTGGGATTGGCCTTGAGCCCTCAGAAAACCAGGCATCCAGAACTTGCGGTCTTCACCATAAATGTACATTTTGGGGGTTGAGCTTGAGGTTGGCCGACTGAGGAGTTGGAGGATAGTCTTGGGGTGATCGGTGCAGCTCTCGTTTCGACTTTTGACTACGATGTCGTCGGCGTGACCTCGGCGATCTCCCGATGTGGTCTTTGAATGTTGCATCCACCATCCTCGGTAAGTAGCCCGGTGTTCTTGAGGCCGAAAGGCATCTTCGGTCTGTAAAGGCAGAAGTCGGTGATGAATCGGTCTTGGGCGTCCTCGGGCTCATCAAGATTTGGTGGTACCCTTTGTATAGATCGGGAAATTTGAACATCTCGTGGCCCACCAATGCCTCCACCTTCTTGTCGATGTCGGGGAGGGTAGCAATCTTTGGGCGATCTTGTTGAGGTCGGTATAATCGGCCTTTGTCGCCACCTCCGGCTTTCGGACCACGGCGGATTAGCCATCCAGTCGGGTATTTGACCTATAACAAGATCTTGGCCTTGAGAGTTGAGTCACCTCGTCCCTTATGACTGCGTTACGCGAATATCCTTTTCTTGCGGATGGCTTGGTAGCGGGTCGATGTTGGCGGTGAGTTATGAGCTCGGGCGACACTCCGGTCATATCGGCGGGGACCATGCAAACACGTCCTATATTCCTCGAAGTTGTATGACACGCGTCGGATGTCGGTTGGGCCACAGGTGCCGACACGGATGACCGAAGGATGCGTCGTCGCATAGTCGAAGGCTCTCGGTCGGTCGTCCGGGGCATCGACCTCAGGGTTCTGTAATTGCTATGCAGGGCGAGGCGCATCTTGGGTGGAGACTCGTGGCATTCTTTTCTTCCGTTTGGTCACCCCGATGCTAAGCACTCCCAGGGGTGGGAATCTTGACGGGTGGTGGTAGACCGAGCAGGCGGCCTTGGTGGCGTATAATCTCTCCCGGGATGATGTTGTGCGGAGAGGGGCTGGACGAGGAAAAATTTGATGGCCTTGGTGATCGACACGAGCCCGTCCCACGGTAACGGAAGGGTAATAGCGCCGGGTTGGACCGCCTCTGGGTGAAGCTTCTGTAGTTGGGACGGCGCAGGCGTACTGTATACCTCGACCTCGAGCTTATCGAGCGACTCAGGAAAATGATCTTGACGGAGGCCGATGTCGACATAGACCCGATGGGCGTTCTTGTTGCCCACCACGGCTGTATGGTGATGGCGTCACAGTGCGGCATGATTTTGGGTACGGGATCGCCTTGGAGAACACTATGTCTCGCCCGTCCGAGTCGCTGTTCTTTGGCTCCTCGGTGGCGGCCTCGAGCCGTTCTTCTTGATGACCTCGTCGCTCCGATGGGCATTCGGTTATAACGTGAACTGCTCCATAACATTGGGACCTTCGTCTCGTCGTCTTGGTCGGGTCGTCGTCAAGGTCGGCCCGCGATTTGTTGCCCGTTATTCTTCCCCTGCTTCTCTGCTTCCGACCCGGCCGGCGAGGTATTTCTTGAGGGCTCCACCTTTGTGAGCTCGTTTATCTGCGAGCCTGTGTTTCGAAATCCTCGGTATCGACCATACCATGGTGATAGTCACATACTCTCTGTGGACCTCTTCTTGGATCCTCGCTTTCATAGGAGGGCTTGAAGAGTTCGTGGAGCTCGAATATTCCGCCCTTGATTTGGCGGGGGAGGCTGCTCGCCGCCGGTTGGGCCGGTCAGAGCACGGACTCGACCAGCCCTCTTTTGATTACGTCGAAGGCGGCGGCGATCGGCGCCTCGACTTGACCATCCGGCTTTTCTCTCGGACCGCTGCGTCCCAGTTTCCCTCTTCTTCGATCCGACTTCGTCTCCCTTGACGGTTGTCCACCAGTTCCAAAGCTTACTCGCCGTCTTTGGTTTCTCATGGTGATTTCTTTGTTCAACAAGCCGGTGGATCCCGTTTTGAAGCGTTGATGATGTAGAGTCGTTCTTGTCGTCAATTTTGGCGACTCTTTGATGAACCTCGAGGCGAAGTTTGACATC
Organism: Salvia rosmarinus; assembly: GCA_036937905.1. Lineage (NCBI taxonomy): Eukaryota > Viridiplantae > Streptophyta > Magnoliopsida > Lamiales > Lamiaceae > Salvia > Salvia rosmarinus. Next base: position 5,423 of record JAODLM010000608.1, read on the forward strand.
GTCTCATCCATATGGCGGATTGTGGCAGTCGGAGGAAGGCTGCTGGGTGGCATCTTCGATAAGCGCCATTTGAACTCGATCCATAAGGTCCAGGCGGTGTATCTTTGATGCAGGCGGAGCGAGGTGAACCAGGCGTCGCGTTGGAGATCGGCGCCTCGGGAAGATTTTGCACATGTGAAAATCTTCCATTCCTTGATCGCCATGTTGGTAGTGTGGCGAAAAGGAAGTGGGAGGGTCTCCTAGCCATCGTGGGAAGCTATATTGGGTGCCCGTACACGGGGGCAAGGCGTGTCTGAATCTCCCGAGAAAGGGAGATGATTCTCCGTGCGGTCGAACCAGGAGATCGTTGCCATCTCTTTACGGAGGGTGGGGATCGATAGCGATGCTATCCTCCCCAGGGGGAGTTCGACTCCCTATCTTCCTCTGTTTTGCTCGGCTCTCAGTCGGCATGACGGTGGAGGCGGCTCCACGAATGGCGAGGCGGCGGTGGTGGCGGCTCGTCGCGGTGGCCAGCTCCCGCGAATGAGGGCGGCGGCTCGGTCGCGGTGGCCGGCTCCGCACGCGTCGGGCGTGATCGCGCGTTCTCGGCTATCACGCCGAGGTGAGTCTTGGCTTTGTTCGGAGGAGGCGGCCTCGGGCCCGTGGTGTTCAGTCAAGGGGCACTCGAGGGCCGGCTCCTGGTCCTACGGTTGAGAAGCTTTGGAATTGGCCAAGATTGGCGTTGAGGAACTCGGTCAAAGCTTCGGCCGAGGACCTCGTGGGGACGAATGAGGCTGTCTGCTCGTCCTCGTTGAGGTCGGCATCTTCCCCACGTTAGGGGGCGGTCACGAGGGTGTATGGAGCGTTTTCCATGTTGCCCTCGGTGAGTGTGCGCTGTGGCGTCTGCGATCTCCTTCCAGCGACGCCGGTGACCACAGTCGATCCTCGGCACGGTTGTTGCCGGCGTGGGCGGCGGTTGTGCGTGTTCTTGCCATTAAGTTGTAGAGGAAAGCGAAGCTTTCTTGTTCAGGGTGTCCCACAGACAGGCGCCAATGATAAATCTAGTTAAGTGAGTGTCGCGAGATTTATGTAAAGCAATAAAGAACACCAAAGGCTTTTCGTGGTTCGATCGTTAATGAGATCTCGTCCACGGAGGAGTGTTTCCTCAATACTTTCACTATAACGCGATGAGTGTAGTTACAACTCTTAGTATTCGATAAGTTGCCAACCCTTCTAATGTCGGTTTTCCTTCTATTTATACAACTCGAGCACTGCCAGGCGAAGGCGTGCTCAACCTCTCCATTGGTGGTGACGTGACACTTCCTCTCGCATGCCTCCATTGGCGGGCGGGGACATTTCGCCTTCGTGCGCCCGTGGAGGTGGCGCGACCTTGGTTGGGGCGTATCCTCCATTGACCGGGTGACCTTGGTTACAGGCGTGTCCTCCATTGGCGGTGGCGCTCACTTTGGCTCTGGGGCTGTCCTCCATTGGAGGGTGGCGGTTAAGGGCTAGGGTTTTGGAGTGATTAGGGGCTCGCCTTGGGCTCAACCGTAGCCCGCTACCAGCGTTAGCCCAACTTCGTTTGGGCCCGTTAGTTAACCTAATCGGTTGGGCCATATCCCATCAATGAGGAATACGCAAACACCACTTCAGCCGACGCCCACGTCCTTCCGGTGCACACGTCGCCTATGCGAGGCCGGATTGAAGATCAAAGCATACATAAATTCGACAAAAACCCATGACCACAATTTTTTCGAGATGCGGTGATCGGTGATGAGCAGTAGCGTATGGTTCTTGCATTTTCTTGAGAGACCTAACTATCCAAGCCGGAATCTTGAAGCCCGATATCTTAGGCCACGGTGTCGATATTATTGCGGCTGGCCTACCTCTGGAAAAGAAAGCAACACAAAATCCACCTTCAACATAGTTTCGGTACATCAATGTCATGCCCGCGCCTTAGCGGCGTGGCGACTCTGTTGGCCATCGTCGGTGGTCTCCTGCTGCAATCAAGTCGGCCATCATGACCACTGCAGGGCGTTGTCGACCTTGCTCATAATCCGATTGAGGACGAAGTTCCTCGCGGCCGACGTCTTTGCCACGGGGCGAGGCCATGTCGATCCCTCGAGCTAACGATCCGGACTCATTCGACCTCCAGCCCAGACTACATTCCTACTTGTGCGGTTTGAACTACACAAACGCCAAGTGAGATATTCTAGTTTCTACGTAGCGGGTGGTGCTCGGTGGAATCGAGCATTTCCGAAACCGCCTAAACTATCCTTCATTCTCTGTCATTTTCAATAGCCAATCAACCGCGAGGTTTACACAGGATCGTCACAAGCGTTGGCGACCACATCTCGTCTTACAACGCCGAGATTTCCCACCACGTGGCATTGATGTCCGAGTTGAACCCACCACGCTCAAGTTCTCAAAGCTAAACCAGAAAATGAACTACAAGGTTACATTCAACCTACTGATCATCGCTCCCGAATACCACGTTCGTTCAAGGATTCTTGAAATGGACTTCTTCAAGCGCTCTGTTCGGACCCAATAGCCATCTCCCTATTGTTGGAATGAATTGAGATTCTACTCGGTTACGATTTGTAGTGGCTATAGATTATGTTATGCCGACAATCTTAATAAAATCGGACGGTAACTATTCCCAAAAAGTGATGGTGGCATGAATGGTAAGCAAACATTAGAATGGATTTTGAGCTCTTGTCGAGAAATTCATGGAAACTCTCTCGTATTAGTTTGCCAAAAGACATATTTCACAAAATTGATTTGTAGGCAAACCTTGACATTTTCATGACCATCAAATTTAAGCGGTCAAGCCTTAAATGCTACAACCACGATGAACCTTGAATACAATCATCTGATGTTGTTTGCCAAATAATGTTATTTTTAACCAATTCGTTATTTTTGGCGTGTCAAGTTAGCTCTCAACAACCAGAAAACATTGCAGAGGATACATCTGAAAAAATTCATAGAATGAGTATCTTGTTGTAATTCTCCACAAGTTGAGATGTTTATGTTGAAAGAATATGTTAAAAGGACAATTTTTTTTTCTTTCAATAAAAATATGGATTTTCCACATCATTATTTACATGTATTTTCGGTCAACTTAATATAGAAATTTAAAGGTCGTATCACGGTGGACTCGAACCCGAGACTTTTGGCCTCGGGCATTAACCACTATTCCACTAGGCCAACACACGCACACAATTTACATGTATTTTCGATGTGCTTTGTTAGCACTCAGCTTTTCATTATTGAGTCGCTTGGCTAATTAGAAAAACAAATGAAATTGATAGTTAGAACTTTTAGAAGATACTATTTTTAGAAAATGTAAACATTGTAGTATAAAATGATACTTTTTTTTCGTGTAAAAAATTGTCAAAACTCAAAATATTACTCTTTATTTTCAGTGTATTATTGAAAAGGGACAATTATAATTTGTGTCCCAAGTTTTGTGATATTTTGAAAAATGTTCCAAAATTTAGTTAATACTTCATTAAAATGTTCATAACTTTGACAATATTTTAAAAAATATCATCAACTTTAGTTTATATATTAAATGTCTCAAACTTTGTGATATTTTGAAAGTCCGATTCAAATTTCCGTCACCATTTGTTATCCATACAATATTGTAAGGTTCATGATGCTTCTCCACATTTAGTTTCAAAGCTGTAACTAGGCTTCGAGAGATAATGTTTTCACAGCTACCACGATCTATGATCAATTCGAAAGTATGATTGGAGATAGTGCACCTGGTTCGAAACTATGTGTTTCGTTGTGTGTCTTCCTTCTTGGGGTGTCTTCTTGACTAACGGTTGTATGTTGGCTTTTTCGCAGGTTCCTTCTCTCCCACATTTCTTTTTTCAATCTCAACATACGGGTCCTGCACTCGTTCCAGCCACTGCACCTGCCTTTGATGATTCTGAAAATTTCCTGCGATTCTCGTCTCTCACAAAGTAGTTTCTTAATCCCAACGATTCAGCTTTTTGCGCCATAATGTGTGCCTCGTTTAAAGTTAATATAATTTGACAGACAATCTTATCACGAATTGCTGGTTTCAACCCGTGAACATACCTTGCCACTTGTTATCCCTTAGTTTCCATCAGATTATTTCGCGAGGACGGTAGTAAAAATCTGCAGGTATATTCGTTTACAAATTTTGCCCTTGAATTAATGTCGGTATTGGTGGAACAAAAAGCTGATCATAATCTGGGAAGAAATCTTGCCATCAACATCTTCTTCATCTTTGGCCAAAGTAGAAAGGGTTGTTTTCCTAGTTGACGACGCTCCTCACAACTAATCATTATTTACTAAAACTAAACTTTGGCCCACAATTCTTATTAATTCAACCTCAACCACTCATTATCTTACATGGTAGGATTCTTTCTCCACTCAAAAATTATTATGCCAAACATTTATAAAATTCGTGTATCCACAAAGAACACACCTTTAGTGGATGGTGGTGGATGGAATGAATTTTTTTTTTTCAATTAGAACTTAGCGGTGAGTTTGGCATTTGGGGCTATGGCTTTTTAGGGCATTTGGCTTCTCATTTGAGGTTAAAAGATTAATATTACATACGAGAGTAGTTTGATGGTTGAATCAAAGTCTGAAAGGCTGAAAGCATCTAGTGAAGAGGATTTTCAACATGCAAGTTGCATTCGACATACAATCACTTTTTTTGGGATTTTTTCTTGCCAAAAAAGAACACGATTCATGCAATTAATTCACATACTTCGATGTTCTTGAAAGGATGAACGTTTCAATGTATGATTTGTTGATTTTGATTGAGTAACGATAAAGAATTTTACTAAAAAAGATGGTTTGACAGTTGATTTGAGTTTCAGTTACAAAACAATAAATATAGATTGTGCAAACTCTTGAAAGTAGCACTGAAACTACAAAACTGATCATAGTTGGTGATTTATTGGTTCGATTTTATTGCTCTCAGAAAGTACCAAATAATTGCCGCTTTGCCCCTTCGATCAATTGTCTTCCCATATTCTTGACTCTTTTTTTCACACACATCACACACTACAAAGCTCACAATATTCTCGAGAAATGGCAAGTTTTAATGATAGGATAGCCACCAGTGGTAGATGCGGAGTGAATCCACGACGGAACTTTCCGTACAACCTCTATGCTATGACGGCTGATGTTGTTTCCGTCGTGGGTGGCCTTGATGTATGTCTTGGAATAAATCGACATTCTGGCGCCCGATCTCGGTCGGAGTGGTTGTGATGTGGAACCAGCTAAAGAGATATAGTAGCTGTTGATATGCCTTGAATCTATCTCCCGCTTCGCAGAGTTAGTCGGAGGTCTCGCTGCCCGATCAACGAGTCGGGGGGCCCCCTTGCCTGGGGGGAAGGGAGGAGACGCCCCCGACCCGACGGTATGTAGTATCGGGCCTTAATACTCGTATTGAGCCTTAATACTCGTCTTGGTCTACATCATGATCAAGCTATTGTGTATTGTGATAGTCTGAGTGCAATCTGTTTAGCCAAGGATCATGTCCACCATGAGAGGACCAAATATATTGATGTGAGGTATCATTTTCTGAGGAATGAGAAGAGAATCAATGTGATGAAAATAGGTACTGCTGATAATCATGTTGATATGTTCACCAAGCCGGTCCCTCATAGCAAGTTTCGATATTGTTTGGACTTGCTAAGCGTCTGGTCGTTAGTTGCCCAAGGAGGGCAAATCTGAGGTAGAAAAGAAGGAGTCTATTCATTTAGCATTGTAATGATGCATCTGTAAGGAGGATTCAAGTCAAGATGGAGATTTGTTGATATGTCTTGAATCTATCTCTCGTTTCGCAGAGTTAGTCGGAATCTCTCATTGCCGGTCGGTGAGTCGGAGCGATGCCCTTGCACCGGGGTCAGGGGTAGAGGCGTCCCGACCCGACTGATATCTGATGTTGAGCCTTAATACTCCTATTGGGCTGAGCCCAATTAGTGTATTCTCTTATTACTATATATATGGTATTTGAGAGCTGTAATTTGTAATCTGAAACCCTAGCCTCCTTATAAAATATGTTCTTCTTTTCTGCCCATGGACGTAGCCAACTCATTGTTGGTGAACCATGTAAATCTATGTTCTCTTTACATTTTTGTTTCTTAATTGCTCAATAATCCTAATCATTACAACATAGCTCACGGAGGCCCGTGATAATAAGTGTTGCTATTTAATAATTTACATTTCTTTTGATGCTTTAGTTTTCTTTAAAATTGTTAAGACATTTTTGGAGTGATTCTTATTGTTGAATTGAAAAACTACATTCTTTCTTTGAAAATACATGTTCTGTGGAGATTGCTATATCTTCTTGTGTCGGTTGGTATCGAGCTAAGTTTCTCGCTGCGATGGCTAACGATAATGTTTCTCTCGGCGTGTTGAGAGGTTACAAAAATAGCGACAACAGCTCCAAAGTGCATCTGCATTCGTGTTGGCGAATAGAGGAAGGATTGAGGCGGCGCATGCAATACAACGCAATGCAATTGGCGGAGATGGGCGGAGAGTCGCTCGTGTTGCGAAAAACACACGCCATAAACATGACATAAAATAAAGAACACGAATTGTTTACCGGTTCGTCTTGCGACTACGTGCGAAGCGATGCCAAGCTAGATATTTCACTATATGTTTCTAGATCTGATTACATGGAAAATGGGCTATTAAATAGATAATAACCTAACCCTAACCCTAACCCTAAGTTCATTAGGGTTCCGTCTGAGCCCAAAAAACATAAGCAAAAAATTTAGCTCGTGTACCCCAACAACCTCGTGGAGTTCGAGACCAATGAGGATGAATCATCGGAGGAAGAGGTTGCGAAGCTGTTTGGGGGATCTAATTGTGGAGCGGATCGGCGGTATAGGGTGCAAGTTTCGCATGAAGATGGATCTTCCTCACGATAAATCGTATGCGTTAGTATGCAAGATTTAGAAAGCGATAAAGAACACGGGGTTTTTCGTGGTTCGATCAAGAATCGAGATCTCGTCCACGGAGGTGATGATCCTCAAGATGTTCACTATAATTGCATTACAATGAGTATCTCAAGGAGCTCTAGTGTTCGATAATTTGCTAACCCTTTTACCTTCAATCTAACTCCTATTTATACATAAGCGTAGACCTCAGAGCGAATCCCTTGATTGGCGGGTTCACGATCCTCCATGTGACCATGATCTTCACCATAATTGCCCATGATTTCCACCGTTACCCCATCATCTTAGCCCTTGACTCCGTCTTTAATTAGGGTTTAGAGGCGTGTTTGGGCGTAACCGAGTAAGCGACATTAGGTCGAGGCCCGGCTCGTTTGGGCCTACTAGTGGGCTTTGAGAGGTTGGGCCATATCTATCATAGACCCCCTCCCAGAAAAGTGGGAATAGCCATGCCGGGTGAAGTGGAGAATGTGCTTTGCCGGGCGGGATGTTGCTTGGTGAAGTTGTTGTTGAAGGTTCTCGATCTATTCTTTGCAAAAGGAAGCCGAGTTGTGACACGGATAGCGGTCTCTGTATAGGTTACACGAGGTTCGGTCTGGCGGCCGCACTACGGAGGGCGTCGAGGTCAGGCGAAGGAGATTCTCTTGTAATGGGCGGCGTCCGTTGGCGAGAACCGAGTCGATTTGAATGGCGCTAATTGAAGGAAGACCGAGGTTCGACACTGTATGGCTCTGTCTTTTAGGAGGGCGTCGAGGTCCGACTGAATGGCTCTGCCGATGCAAGCGGACATGGGCGTGGTCGAGGTCCGAGCCTCAATGTAATCATTACGTGATCGGGGCCGGCGGTGCATCTTACCATAGAGTCGTCATACAGCGTCGAGGCGGTAGTTGGGCGCTCGAGCAGCGTCTGGCGTCGACTACACATCAATCGCAGATAGGCACGTGTGATAAATGAAACGGCAGCTTTTAGGCACCATTCGTCCTATAAATAGGTCCAAATGAGGCAACTGTTCATTTTCTTCTTGACGCTTTATTCCAGAGAACATACTTGTAGAAATTTCCTAATTCCTCCTTCAAACTTTGTTGAAGAAGTCGGATATCTCGCTCCAGAAAAAGTAAGTATGTATTCTTCATCTTCTCATTCCTCTTCTCGCTCTGATAATTCTGGTTCGGTTTCGGGTTACGGCATGCCCGATTCCGATGTGAAGGACTATATGTGTCATAACCGCCTAGGTAAATCCATAGGACTTAGTTCTAGGGTTCCGCGGTGTCATCGGTATGGGGCGGCCTCGGGATTGGCGTGGCGGTCGGCGTTAACGACGGAGGAGCTTTTGGAGATGCGAATACCATATTCGGAGGATGCATGGTGGTGCTGCGAAACCAAATGATAGGACGATGGCCCTCCGGAGGATTTATTACTATATTTGTAGATAGCTTGATAGGTGGACTTAGGTTTCCTTTGCCCTATTTTCCTTAACTTTCAAGAATATTTTCGGATCCCATATGTCAACCGACCTCGAATTCCATTAGGTCGGTAGTGGGGCTAGGGCGGGGCTGTTATGGCATAGGCGGTTTCTCCTTTGAAGTCTTGATCGTTTTTAGCATCAAGTCTATAGGAGGGTGTATTATCTGTCACCTCGCTTTGAAGTTTAAGATAGCAACCCCTCGAAGGTGTCCCATTGGCAAAATAGATATTTCTTCTGCGGGTGAGGGCATCAGGGGTATGAGTGGGGTCTCGACACGATGAAGGGCGTGAAAATCAATCCCACAGGCCCCATGGAGAAGATGTTGAATGATCTTGGTGAGATATTATCGATTAATTATACCGAGGATAACTTTGAACAATCTTTGGGCTGAGTGTTTATAGGTCGAGCGTCGGTATCGAGTCGATTTGGGTGAGGCAACCTTCTTTTTTTATTCTTCCTCGTCGATTTCGTTGTGCTAACGAAATTCTTGATACTGTGATGCGGTGAAGATTGACCCCAAGAGAAGTTAAGATAGCAGACTCGGCGCCTGCACCATCTCGGCGAAAGGAGCCGGCGAAGAAGGCGAAGTGGGCGAGTCCACCGATGGCCCGTGGTGGTGGTGGGCATACGAGAGACTTCTTGGCGGGACCTCGGCGACCTCGAGCTGCCACCGAGATAGAGGTTCATGGCCGCTCCTTGCAGGAGTGCGGTTTCGGCCTCCTTTATCCTTCCCAAAGGTATAAGTCATTGCTCTTCTCCTTTGTAATTTTGTCGTTCTGGCGTTGCTAACTGTTTTATATTCGGGATGCGGCCTCGGTGGCAGGTGAGATGCACCGCATGGCCGGATTTGTTGTTGAGAGCGCCTCGCGATACGAGGCGGTGGAGAGAAAACTGGCCGCTGCTGAAGCTCTGAGGGCTGCTGCTGAATCCGCGCTGGACGCTGCAAGGGCGGATGCTGAAGTTGCAAAGGCGGCTGCTGAGAGCGCCCTGAAAAAGAAGGATCGGGCCTTGCGGGTGGCCCGTGCCGAAGTGGAAGCGCCCGGGAGGAGGCGGCGAGGCGGAGAAGAAGGCGGCAGCGCGACAAGTGCCTTCTGGCGAGGCGAGGACCTATCTTGAGGGCCTTCGCCCGGCAAGCTTATTGAGTCGGAGAGTTTTCCGACACAGCGGCTATAATGAGGCCGCGGTGATATCGCCCACTGGAAAAGCTGGCGGCGAGAGACACGATTTTGACAAGGCCCAACACGGTTGGGTCGAGGTCGATCCTCGGGAGGTGTGTATGAATTATGCCGCATAATCACCGGCGACCTCCTTCCCGTGGTGGATACCTTGGCATCCTCTGCCTCGTTCACGGCGGAGGCGTAACTCAGTCTGAGGAAGATGAAGCGTGGAGCTTCAAGCATTCCTTCTTGAGGTGAGCCGGCCCGAGGAGGCGGGGCCGAGCTAGGGCGTCCTTCCGGAGATCGGCGGTAGTTGGAGGAAGCGGCGGCGGTGGCCAGCGGGGAGGTTGGTGGGTCGGCAATGAGCACGAGGTCGGTGGACCTAATGTAATAGGGCGATTTGCGGGATCAATAGGACCACTGTGTTGTCTGAACTTCTACTTTGAATAATAGACACAACTTCTTAAAATCGTTTTGTCTTGTTTATTTCTAGCATTCCACATCTCAATACTTGGACTCGATCATGAGCTCTTGACAAAGTGAAAGAAGTCCGGGTGCTCGGCGAGAAGGATGAAGAGGTGACGTCTTTGGAGGTCGGTGCGCGGCGACCGAGTTACGTCGGCATGGATGTCGGCTCGACATCGTCGGCCGAACCGAAAAAGTTGCATGAGGCCGATTGCTGAAGTGGTCCGCCTCTGGCGAGAATGAGGCGTTAAAGCTAAAGATTACACAACTCGAAGTCCGGGGCTAATTTATCTGCGATGTGATCCAGGGACGGCTAATGCAATGCGAGGCGGCTCGGTGACAAGCGGAGGAGGCTCGGATCTCGGAAGAGCATGCAGTCTGAGAAGGTAATCCGCGGACTGGTGGAACTACCATATCTGAAGCCGACGATCGAGTTCGAGCTTCTTGGCGGAGGCATGGTCTTTGAGGGATGAGGAGGGCCTAATAGCAAGAAGTTTAAAAGGCGCCTCGACTCCATCACGAAATACATGCGGATGTCGAGGTCGTTAAGTAACGACGCATGCCCCACCTCATGACGAGTCTGACAGGCGCCGGGTCCAATAATTGAAGAGCACGAAGATGAGGCGGCTCGCTGATCACGCCGAAGTGCTCCGTCTAATGGGTCGGTGAAGAGGAGCATCTGAGGCGGCCTTTCGGCGGTCGGAGGTGAGGCGTGCAAGGCGGCGGTCGGCGTGGAAGGGCAGCGGTTCGGGGTGAGGCGTGGTCCTGGCCCGGCGTCTGGCTCACGGGGCCGAGGTATGACCTCGGGTATAGGAACGCCCCCCCCGGGCCGGAACCCGCCCGTGTCGGATCAGACTGCACCCGGAGCAGGCCGAGGTGGTGCCGTTCTCATTGATTGGGTGGAGGGCACCGAGTTCATTTCGGGTATTCATCGCCGACCCGGAGATTTTGTTGAGCTGAGTGCGGCTTGGTGAGTCCGTGAGGGGAGCCCTAAGCCCGAATGAGCTTGTATGTAGCTTAGGACTTTGTATGTAGTCATAAATATATTTGGACTCGTTCCGAAGTGTACATTTTCCCCTTTGAGAGGTACAAACATAGCTTAGGACTTCGTTTTGGTCGTAAACATTTTTAGGCGTATCTGAAGTGTATATCTTCCCAAATAAAGGGCATAATTTGATGAGATGCAATCGGATGTCTTTTACATGTAGATATTTCAACAATGAGTTATACGTATGCGTGCATGTGAGCGTTCAATTTAATGAGTAGTCTATATGTGTTGCCTTGAGGCGTTCAATTCAATGAGTAATATCTGAGTGCGGTAGCGCTTAGTGAGTACCCTACTTAGTGGGTTTTCATCTTCGTGAGGCGTCCCTCGTGAAGGTTTAAATGCGGTATATCGAATAGATGTTCGCATATGAATAAAATGAGGCGGTGAAATACTCATTAGAAAAATAAATATTTTATTCAACAAGTATATAACATCGCACTTGCATAGCAATAAGGAGACTAACATGACGCGATCCGAAATCGAAGCTATGTAAAGTACCTCCTTAAATGAGTGATATGCCGAGTTAGGGATAAGTGCACGGATAGGTGAGCCGACTTGTAAGCCCTTTGCCGAGGTCCTCGTGAGCGCGGTATGGGCCTTCCCATGTCGGATCCGACTTGTTAAGGCGCTCGGCTCTCTTGGCTTCATTATTTCGTGGGACGAGATCGTCTACTTGGAGTCACGGAGGCTCGACCCTTTTGTTGTAGTACCGTGCGACACGGCCTTGTACTTGGCTTCGTTTATGAAAGCGAGCTCGCGCTTCCCTCGAGAGAGTCGAGGTTGGCACACGAGTCTTCCTCGTTATTGGCGTGGTCGAGTGGAGAGTGCGAGGCTTGGTGCACCGATCTCAACCGGTATGGCGGCCTCGGTACCGTGACCGGGTGAAAGGAGTTTCTCCGTGCGAGGTCCGAGGTGTTGTCTGTGGGACCCGGAGGACTTGAGGAGATTTTCAGCCCAATCACCCTTAGCTCGGTCTAGCCTTTTCTTCAATACTTATGCGATCGTGCGGTTCGTCACCTCGGTCGACCATTCGCTTGCGGGTGTGCGATCGAGTGAAGCGTTGATCGATCTGGAGCTCTTCGCACCACCCTTGAAATTTTGTCGGCGAATTGGGTGCATTTGTCGAGACGAGAATGTGCGGTATGCGAAGCGGCGAGACTATATTCTTCCACGAAGGTGCGAATCCTTTTGCTCGTGAGGTTCGAAAGTGGCTCGGCTTGACCCATTTTGTGAAGTAGTCTATGGCTATGACTAAATATCGGAGTGACACGGTGCTCGGTCGAGCAGACCCAACGATGTCGATCCCCACCGCATGAAAGGCCATGGACTCTGCGGTGCTCGGATCGGTGCAGGTAGCTTTTTGACCGTGGAGTGGTGGCGCCCGGACACTTTTGACGAGCTCGGCCGAATCTTGAATAAGGGTGGGCGATAATATCCCGACCTCGGCGTCTTCTTTGAAAGAGCCGTGACCCGATGTGGCTTCCGCAAGATCCTCTGTGAATCTCATTAAGCACGTAGTCGGCTTCTTACGCCCCAAGGCACCTCGGGAGGGTTGGAGGTAAGACTTAGGTGAGGCGCCCTCGTACATGAGATTCTTACAGGATTTCACCATCATCTTTTGGCCTCAAGCCGGTCACGAGGTAGTGTACCAACTTCGGGTAGGCTTCGGGCGTCGTCGGTTTGGCTCAACTTCGGTGATAACGCCGACTTGGGCGCCTCGATGCTTCGGAATGAACTTCTCCATCGGCGGTTGCGATGACGAAGCCAACTTACTAAGGACGTCGGCTCGGCTGTTTTCCCTCGTGGGATTTGGTGAATCTTGAAATACAGAATGAGGTCGACATCTCCTTTGCCTTCTCAGGTATTGCTTCATTCGATCCTCCTCGCCTCGTCGTGCTGGGACACAGTTTACCACGAGCTGGGAATCTCTGAATATCGGATTTTTCCACTTTCAATTCCTTTGTGGTAGTCACGAGATCGATGCCGTACTCCACTTCGTTGTTGGTGGTCGGGAAGGTAAGCCGGGGGCGTCGTCACTTCTTGCTTATCTGGGCGAGGAGAGGATGCCCGCCCATTGCCCGTCTTGCATGAAGCTCCGTCCACGTATATCTGCTAGCAACCATCGGGCGATGCTAGGACAGGTTCCTCCGCTGTGGGGGCGAGGATGACCTCGCTGATAGAGCCGACCTCGATGAATTTGGCCTCCGCCAGGAAGTCAACGAGAGCTTGCCCTTTTATGGCCGGCCTAGGAGAGTAGGAGATGTCGTGCTCGCCAAGCTCCAGTGCCCACTTGGCTATACGTCCAGATGACTCTGGCTTTGATAAGACTTGTCTTAAAGGTAAGTCCGTTAGTACCTGGACGGAATGGGCTTGAAAGTAGGGTCGGAGGCGTCGCTTGGCGTTCACCAGGGCCAGAGCTACCTTCTCGAGGTTGGCGTATCTTGTCTCGGTCCTTTGAGAGCTCGATGATGAAGTAGATGAGGAGTTGCCGTCCCATCTCATCTCGCACTAGTACAGATGATTGCCTCGTCCGAGGCGGCGGATCTGACGATAGGGTTTCACCTTGCTTGGGCGGATAGGGTTGGCGGTCGGCGAGATATTCCTTCACCGTCTGAAGGCGACACAGTGTTCTTCACGCGGTAATCTGGAGCTCTCTCGGGATCTTGAAGAAGGGCTACTCGCTTCTCGGCTCGAGATAGGAATCTGGAGAGGCGGCTAGGCATCCGGTGAGTTTGTGTATTTCACGGATGGTTCTTGGCACCGCATGTCGAAACCTTGTCTTCACCTTGGTAGGATTGGCCTTGAGGCCTTCTTGAAAACCAGCATCCCGTGAATTTACCGTCTTCACCACGAATGTGCACTTACGGGGATTAAGCTTGAGGTTGGCCGACACGAGGAGTGGAGGATAATCTCGAGGTCGGCGGCACGCTTCTCGCCTTTTTGCTTTTGACTACTATATCGTCGGCGTAGACTTCAATGATTTCCCTATGTGATCTTTGAAGATCGCGTCCACCATCCTTTGGTAGGTAGCTCCAACGTTTTTCGGACCGAAGGCATCTTCCGGTGGCGAAGACACGAAGTCGATGATGAGCATTTGTTTTTGGGGCGTCCTCCGGGCTCATTAGGACTTGGTGGTATCCTTGTATAAATCCGAAACGAAGATCTCATGTCCCACCAATGCCTCCACCTTCTTGTCGATGTCGGGAGGGGTATGATCCTTTGGGCGGTGTTTATTGAGGTCGGTATAGTCGACACACATCGCCATCCCTCTCGCGGCTTTGAACCACAATTGGATTAGCCATCCAGGTTGGGTATTTGACCTCGTCTGATTTTAGCCTCACAGGTTGGGTTACCTCGTCTCTTATGACCGGTCAGCGCTCGCGGCAAAACTTCTCTTCTTACCGAACTGGTTTAGTAGCGGATCGATGTTGAGACGATGAGTTATGAGCTCGGCGAGACCCAGGTCATGTCGGTGGGGACCATGCAAATACATCCCTATATTCCCTTAGAAGCTGCATGACCTGTTGGCGAATATTGGCTGAACCTTGGGTGCCGACCTTGACAACTTTGGAAGGGTCGTCGTCGTATAGTGAAGATTCTCGGTCAGTCATCCAGGGTGGCAACCGAGGTTCTATAATGCTAGGCACGAGGTAAGGCCGCGTCTTGGGTTGAGACTCGTGGCATTCTTTAGGCGCCGTTTGATTACCACAGATGCTTAACACCCCACCGGGTGGGTATCTTAATGGTGAGGTGGTACAGTGCAAACGGCCACAGTTGCGTCTGACCAATCTCTTCCAGGATAATGTTGTATGGAGAGGAGCTCGGACCAAGAAAAATTGAATGGCCTTGGTAACCGACACGGGAGCACGTCTACGGTGTAAGGAAGGGTAATGGCGCCTCGGGTTGAACCGCCTCGAGTAAAGCTCATGGCGGGAAGGTGCGGGATGTACTAATTCCTCAACATCAAGTTTATCCAGGCAGCTCGGAATATGATGCTAACGGAGGCTCGATGTCAATGTAGACCCGATGTACGTTCTTGTTGTCCACCACGGCTTGTATAGTAATGGTGTCTGGTGAGGCATAATCTTGGTCTGGGTCGTCTTTGGAGAACACGATGTTCTCTCCATCCGAGTCACTTGTTTTCGGCTCCTCGGGGTCGGCCTCAGAGCCTCATTTCGAGTGGCGACCTCGTCGTACCAGCGGGCGATCCGGTTATAGCATAGACTGCTCCATTGCATTGGGACCTTCGTCCTCGTCATCTTCGTGTCTGGGCTGCTGAGGTTGAGGTCGGTCATGATTGTTACCACCTCCATTTTCCCTCTGCTTTTTATTACCCGCCCAGTCGGCCGATGTACTTCTTTTAGCTCCTTCTTTGTGAGCTCGTCAATCTGTGAGCTCAAGATCTTGCAATCTTCGTATCGTGACCGTACCCACGGTGGTAGTCACAATACTTTCTGATGACTTTTTGGATCCTCCTTTCATAGGAGGTTTTGGAAAGAGCTCGGTGTGAAGCTCAAATATTTCCACCGGATTTGAGCGGAGGCGCTCGCTATTGCCGAGGTTTGGCGAGGTCCCACCTTGATTCTCTTGGGCCCTTTTGATTCTTTAGAACGCACTTGCGTTCGGCACCTCGGCCTCGATCCTCCGGCTTCCTTCTTTCGATCATTGCTCGTCCCGGATCTCTCTTTTCCGGTCCGACTCGTCCCTTTGACAAAGTTTTCAACCAAGGTCCAAAGCGACTAGCCGTCTTGGCTGTTCACGGGTGATCTCTTTATTCAGAGCACCGGTGGGATCCGTTCTTGAATCGTTGATGATGTAGAGATCGTTACTCTCATCTATTTTAAGGATTCCATGATGAATCTTGAGACAAAATTCGACATCGTCTCGTCCGTCCTTGGTGGATTGTAAGCGGATCGGATGAAGGTTGTTGAGGCGGCATCTTTTGGTAAACGCCATTTGAACGATCAATGAGGTCTTTGAAGCAATGGATGTTGTTCTGGCGAAGCGAGGTGAACCAACGTCGAGCGTTGGAGATCAGCACCTCGGGGAAGACCTTACACATGTGGAAATCTTCCATCCCTTGGTTTTCCATGTTAGTGGTATAGGCAAATAGGAAGTCAGAAGGATCTCCAAGGCCATCGTATGCAGCGATATTTGGAGCACGGTATCGTTGTTGCGGTGTATCGAGTCTCCTTGAGATAGGAGAGATAATCCGTCCATGCCGGTCGAATCCGAGGAGCTCGTTGCCATCTCTCTCCGGAGGAGTGGGAGATCGATAGCGGCCTCTGTCGTCTCTCTGAGGGGGAGTTCGACCTCACCTTTCCTCTCTTCTTTCCCGCCCAGTCACATGGGCATTACGCCGAGGTGGAGAACGGCTCCGCGGATGGTATGAGGGCGAATGAACTCGGGTATTGGGGCGGTCATTGTGCCGCGGTGAACGTTGATTGTTTCGAAGGGGTGAACGACCTCGGTTGCCTGTAATCACCAATTCGGGCACTCTTGAGGGGCCCGCTCCGTTTGTCCTCTGGTTGAGGAAACTCTGGAATTGATTGAGGTTGGCATTGAGGAATTCGGACACTGCTCGACCGAGGACCTCGTGGGAGCGGTGAACCTCCTGTTCACCGGTACTGAGGTCGGCATCTTCCTCCTCGTTGGGGCGGCCATCCTGAGGGTGTATGGAAGCATTCTCCATGTAGCCCTCAGGTGTATGACCGCTGGTGGCGTCCGCGATCCCCTTTCCCCGGCGCTGTGTGACTACCTGATGGCCCTCTGCACGGTTGTTACCGACATCACCGGCAGTACTAGCGTTTGCACACGTCCTTGCCATTAAATTTGTAGAAAACACAACTTTTTGTTCAAAAAAGAAAAAGAGTGTTCCCACAGACGGCGCCAATCATAAATTTGTGTACGTTAGTATGCAAGATTTAGAAAGCGATAAAGAACACATGATTTTTCGTGGTTCGATCAAGAATCGATCTCGTCCGGAGGTGATGATCCTCAAGATGTTCACTATAATTGCATTACAATGAGTATCTCAAGGAGCTCTAGTGTTCGATAATTTGCTAACCCTTTTACCTTCAATCTAACTCCTATTTATAAATAAGCGTAGACCTTGTAACGAATCCTTGATTGGCGGGTTCACGATCCTCACATGTGACCATGATCTTCACCATAATTGCCCATGATTTCCACCGTTACCCCATCATCTTCGCCTTGACTCGTCTTTAATTAGGGTTTAGAGGCGTGTTTGGGCGTAACGAATAAGCGAAGATTAAGTCGGGCCCACTCGTTTGGGCTACTAGTGGCCTGAGAGGTTGGGCCATATCCTATCACTCCCTTTAATGGAAGTCTAAATATTGAAGGTTTCCTAGATTGGGTGGCAGAAGTAGAGAGGTTCTTTGAGTAGGCAGAAATTCCTGAGGAAAAGCAAGTGAAATTGGTAGCCTATAGATTAAAAGGAGGTGCTTCTTCATGGTTGAGGTTGAATTAATAAGAATTGTGGGCCAAAAGTTAGTTTTAGTAAATAATGATTAGTTGTGAGGTTGAATTACAAAGATTGTGTGTCCTAAAGTAGAAAGTATTACACTTTTGGTGGATGGAGGGAGTAATAGTTTGTATATTTAATTAGCAACTTTTAAAAGTTGTATTAAAATTTCAAAATAGGTCATAATTCATGATTTATTTAATAGTTTTCTCAAAACGATAATTCATAACACTAATTCCTATATTTTTATAGGATGAGGATCATATGAAAATTATTTTTATTTTGCTAACTAGAATTCAAACTATCATGATCATCCATTAATCAAGATTTACGGATTATATTAGTTTTTAATTAATATTTTTTTTCTTTTTATAAAATATTATTACTAAAGATAAACACACTTACAAACTGAAAGATGACTCTTAACTCCCGACCCAACCAATTGGTTGGAGGGGAAACATCTACCAATAAGCTGTGTTTCATCGGCTAGTTTTTAATTAACATAGTAAAATTTATTTTTCACTCGAACCCAACATCATGAATGTATATGTGTATATCAAAAAGTTGGTTCATTACAAGTTGATGAAAAAAGTTGGTGTAAAAATCAAGAGAGCATGATTTAATATCATAGGTTTCACTTAAAGAGAAGGAGACCAGCCCTAATAAATTCCACATACATCGAATACTCGGAAGAGATTGTAATTAAGGAATACATGATAAAAATGAGTCAAATCAAAAATGCCAATCAAGGTGGAAGTGACCATGGACAAGGTAGAAATCTAGGAGGATAAAATTATAATTTCCAACCAAGCAAACTATATATAAAAAATAAAATTATATGTTACCATTATTATTGGTTTGGTCAATTTCCTCGAAATGTTGGAATAACGTGAGAAAGACTAGCAATTTCATGAATAACAATGACAATAACAAAGATGATTTAATTCTCACTTTGCTTCTCATGTGCAAAACTAATAAAGATGAGAAAAATCAATGATACCTTGACTCAGGTGCAAACTATAATATTTGTTTGTGGAACTTGATGGTTTCATTCGAAGAGTATCATTTTTATGGACTCTTTAAAAGCCCAAGTGAAGGCGAAAGTTACGGCTAGATTTTTTAAAGGATACAATTCATCAATTCATTTTCAATAGGGATAATTATAGTTTGAATCCCCAATTTTGACGAAATTTTGAAAAATGTTTCTAACTTTAGTTAATACATTAAAATATCACCAATTTTGACTAGATTTTGAAAAATATCTCAAACTTTAGCTAATACATTAAATGTCCCAAACTTTGACGATATTTTGAAAAATATCTCGATTCCAGAGTTTCCGACAATTGAATGTTGAGTCTTTGAGCTATAATTAATCCACACGAGACGGAATGCTTTGAGTCATTTGAGCTATAACCCACACGAGAATCCAGCGAACTGACATAGCATTTTGTTAACGAAAACTCAAAACCGAGATATTTTTCAAAACATCGTCAAAGTTGGGGACATTTAATGTATTAAAATACCGTCAAAGTTATGGACATTTTAATATATTAACTAAATTCTGGGATATTTTTCAAATCTCGTCAAAGTTGGTGACACAAATTATAATTATTCATTTTCAATATTATGCTGAAAATAAAAAGTAATATTTTGAGTTTTTCATAATTTTTACAGAAAAAAAAGTATCGTTTTATACTACAATGTTTACATTTTTCTAATAATAGTATCTTCGAAGTTCTAACTATCAATTTCATTTGTTTTTCTAATCAGCCAAGCGACTCAATAATGAAAAGCTGAGTCCTAACAAAGCACATCGAATAATGTGAATAATGATGTGGAAAATCCATATTTTTATTGAAAGAAAAAAAAATGTCATTTTTTATCATATTCTTTCAACATAAACATCTCAACTTGTGGAGAATTACAACACGACACTCAATTCTATTAATTTTTCAGATGTATCATCTTCAATGTTTTCGGGCGGATGAGAGCAAACTTGACAGGCCAAAAATAGCGACTTGGTTAAAAATAACATTATTTGGCAAACAACATTGTATGATTGTATTCAAGGTTCATCGTGGTTGTAGCATTTAAGGTTTGACCGTTTAAATTTGATGGTCATGAAAATGTTGAAGGTTTGCCTATCTTAAACCATCCAAATCAATTTTGTGAAGTCTGTCTTTTTGGCAAACTAATACGAGAGAGTTCCCCATGAATTTCTCGACAAGAGCTCAAAATCCATTCGAATATTTGCTTACCATTCATGCCACCATCACTTTTTGAGAATAATTACTGTCTGATTTTATTAAGATTGTTGGCATAATATAATCTATAGCCACTACAAATCAGAACTGAGTAGAATCCTGCATTCATTCCAACAATAGGGAGATGGCTATGGGGCTCCGAACAGAGTGCTTGGAAGAAGTCCATTTCAAGAATCCTTGAACGAACGTGGTATTCGGAGCAGATGCGAGTAGGTTGAATGAAACCTTGTAGTTCATTTTCTGATTTAGCCTTGAGAACTTGAGCGTGGTGGGTTCAACTCGGACATCAATGCCACGTGGTGGAGAAATCTCGACGTTGTAAGACGAGACAGGGTCGCCAACGTTTGTGACAGTCCTTGTGTAAACCTGCGAAGTTGATTGGCCATTGAAAATGATAGAGAATGAAGGATAGTTTAGCTGGCCTTCGGGTATGCTCGATTCCACCGAGCAATTCACCCTGCGCTGTAGAAATGTCCCCACTTGGCGGTTTGTGTAGTTCAACCCGCACAAGTAAGGAATGTAGTCTTTGGGCTGGATGTCGTAAATGAGTCCCGGATCGTTAGCACTGGAGGGATTGACATGGCCTGCACCCGTGGCGAAGACGTCGGCTGGGAGAAACTTCTCGTCCTCAATCGGATTACGAGCAAGGTTGACGACGTCTGCAGTGGTCATGATGGCCGACTTGATTGCAGCAGGAGACCAGTCAGGATGCGTGTTTTTCAGCAGAGCTACCACGCCGCTAAGGTGCGGGCATGACATTGAGGTACCCGAAACTATATTGAAGGTGGATTTTGTGTTGCTTTTCTTTTCCACAGAGGTAGGCCAGGCTGCAATAATATTGACACCAGGGCCTAAGATATCGGGCTTCAATATCCCGAGGCTTGGATAGTTAGGTCCTCTCGAAGAAAATGCAGCAACCACAGGCGCGCGTTCATCACCGATCACGGTACCTCCGGAAGAAATTGTGGCTGTGGGATTTCTTGTTGAATTTATGTATGCTTTGATCTTCAATCCGTCTGCATAGCTGACGTGTGTAGCTGGAAGGACTTGGGCGTCAGCTGAAGTGGTGTTTGCGTATTCCTCATAGTTTAAGATAATCATGCCGGCACCACCACCACTCTTCACTGCTTCACCCTTTTGGATTCTTGGTACAAAACCTAGTTCACACACCACTATTTTCCCTCGGATATCGCTTTGGCTCAGTGTGTCGTTGAAGCAGTAAGGTGCTAAATCATCTGAAGTGTTGAGCATCCCTGCATAAACCAGAGGGAAGAGCTTTTGTGGGAAGTTCTTTGTTTGAAAAGCTGATTCGCCATCGAATTGTTGGTTATTTCCAAGCACTGCTTTTGCTCTCAGTTTTCTGTCTATAGTGCTTGCTCCAACGGTCAGAATCCAAGGTGCCCCGTTTCCTACATAGGCGGGATATGGGCCGTCATTTCCGGCCGAACAGCTGACGAGGATGCCTTTCTCGGTCGCACTAAATGCACCAATAGCAATAGAATCTTCATAGAAGTTTTCTGTGACCAAGCCTAGAGAAATTGAGAGCACATCAACTCCATCTTCCACCGCTGCATCCATTCCAGCAAGGGTATCAGATTCGCCACAACATACCTTGTAGATGGCCAGATGAGCAAGTGGTGCAATGCCAGCAGCAGTGCCGTTTGCGCTGCCATAAACATTCGCGCCATGGACAAAGTTGCCAGCAGCAGTACTTGCGGTGTGAGTGCCATGGCCGTCATCATCGAGTGGGCTCTGGTCTTGGGCATAAAAGTACCTTGCTCCAATGATTTTGTTGTTGCATGTTGTGTGATTGAATTGGCACTTCCCCTTCCACTTAGCTGGCGGAGGCGGCATTCCTTTTTCGCTGAACGAAGGATGCTCGGGCAGCACTCCTGTGTCCAACACTCCAATAATCACACCTTTACCGTAATTGGAGTCTTTCCAGAAGCCCATGTTCTGTCCCAACCCCAAGAAGTTGGGCGAGTGGGTCGTGTGCAGGGACAGTGTTTTCTCGGGCTGGGCTGAGATGAAACCTTCCTTCTTCTCCATATCTTTCACCTCATCGGGTGAGAGCCTTGCAGCAAACCCCTTAAACACATGACGGTAGGAGTAAACGAGACGGGCCTCGTCCTCACTCGAGCTTGCTGTGGTAGCCGGGAGAAAAGAGCTGTACCAGCTCTCCAAATCTTCCAACTGAGACGTGATGTGTGCATCAGGTGCCTCAACGTGAACTATGTAGGTTTGTAAACTGTTTTTGTTTGGTATCTCAGATGCAAATTTAGGCAGTGTGGTGATGAACAGCAGTATGCAAAGAAGGGTGATGACTGTAGTAGATAGGAATGCCATTTTTGACAAATGTGTAAAGCAGGAATTGAAATTTCGTTGTGTGTCTATTGTGGATTCCTCTTCATTTACTTCTTATATAAGGCGTATTGCGTAACCTGCACCTTGGGGTGAAGTCAATCAGTGGCTAGCATCTTTGCACGACTTATCTTTTCCAAGTCAAGCCCTTAAAATTTTTCCACAGCGTATCGATCAATTTGTTGATATTTCTTCTTTCCGAGAATTGAGGAGGTTAAATTGCTCCGTTTCCGAGTTTGGCGTTTTGGTGAAATCTTTTAAATGGTGGGCCAGAATCCCATTTGAGACGTTTCACATTTAAACGATGAGTCTGTTTGAGTGATCTATACTTACGAATACAAAATAATATTATTTAAAAATATAGATTATTTATTATGTCTTTATTATATATCTAATTTAAAGATAATAGTGTAATATATTATATTATATTTACAAGACATATAATCATTCATTAGATAGAAATTATATATTTAATCATTATTCTAATAACTAATCATCTAGATATTTAACCGCACACGGGTTCCTATTTGTAAATAGATAATAGTTATCAAAATTTAGTTTTCATCATATTGCATTTTTTTCTCAAATTAATTGTTTTTACGTTTTATTTTTTTTCTGGTAAATATATTTTCTACTATTTTATATGAATGTGATAGTGAAAACAATTTCAAGTTTTTATCATTTTTTATAACTAATTAGTTTTATATTTGAATGTAAAACTAGAATAAAAATATCTCTTTAAGAAGCAAAAACCTATATTTTATTTCAATAAAATATTGTACAATTAATTTAATTTTAAAAAGGTTTTGTACATAAAATATTGCACATAAATGCATGTATAAGTACATGGTAGTAGAATATAAATTAAAATATTTAATCACATCTATCTATTAATATATAATTCCATTACATATTGAAGACACCATATTCATCTATAATCATATGTAGCATTTTTATGATTTTTCATTCTTATTTTCTAAATGTCACAAACTTTCTTATTTAACAACTTATCATTTAATATGTTGATTGATTGTTATGTTAATATTACATGTGATATTTTAAATGCTTATCTATCCTTATTACTTTTATTTAATTCAATTTATAATCTTAGAAAAAATCATTATCAATATTTTTTAATTTAATTTGATTTAAAATCACCGGATCTAACGTATCATATCAAATCATTCCTTTTTTTCCCCTTGGAGAAATATAATATATTTTAAGTGTAATATTTATTTTTGTAAATAAACTTAGTGAGATTAATATTTAAACTATATAAATTCATTAAGAAACCTTCCATCACATTTTGATAGTTTGAGTTATATTTAGCGAATATTGATTTAGCATGCATACTGCAACCAATTAATCAATCACAATGTCGACATGTTGTAGTAATGTTGATATTATGATTGTTATATTTTATTAATTCCTATATACTAATAATAGATATATATTTATTTTTATTTTTATGTCATAATTATTATTTTCTAACAATATTTTAAAAGTATAAGAAATATGGAAGTATAAAAATATTAATCCATAACATATGTGCTTTTATAAATCTTATGAAAATTATTTTAAAATATGTACTCATAAACTTTAAAATATACGTAATGGTTTAAATATAATAAACTAACTAAAACAATGTTATATAAAATACATCAATATCCATCAATTTTAATAGTTACAAAATTCATAAATTATAAGCTATATCCATTAATATATAATATATTTTATAAATGGGAAAACTCAATTTCATTACATGAATGATACACTAGAAGAGTTTGAAATACATAGCTATTATGATTGAATTGCTACAATAAGAGATTATCTTTTCGAAGTATAAATAATGGACATACCACCACTGATATACCAAAGACATCTACAATGTAAAAACAATCTATTCTATTTTAAGAAACTCGTTTTATGTTATTATTTAAAGGTTAAATTTGATATAACTTAAAATTATTAGTATGTCAATATATATTGTATTATATATACCATAAAAATTCCTAACATTATCTATCACTCAAAGATAATTATAATTTTTATATGATCTTACTATTATTCGGATGCATGCATATTCTCAAACTTACCATATTGTTTGTTATTAATTAATTGAGTTAAAAATATAAATTCTTTATATATATAATATCAATTATTGTAGTAGATTGTATTTATAAATTCAAATATATATGAGTTATTACGGATATCACCATACGAGTTTGAGACGATAAGGGTAGTAGTTTTTAATTATATTTCAGATAGGTACAAGTATAAACATTCTAGACGGTCCAGGTAGCTGAATTTTACCCTTATCATTTTGGTCAATCGCATCGCTCCACTACGATCAACGACTTCGAATGTTTGAACTACAGCCTCAACGACAATCAATTATTATAATAAATTAATATTTGATTATTAGATATTTTATAAATAAAAAAGTGTTTGGAATTATAAAAATTCTAAACGGGTTCAATCATTTATCAACGTGCATATGTTAATTTTTCTCAGTTTTAGATATTTTTTTATTTATACTATTTATTATTTATTTTTATTTTGTAATATAGAGATTTTTGTTGAGATGGATAATCATATTTGTAAAATTTATATTTATAAATTTTAACGACTTCGAGTAATAAGCGAGTAATTAAAACTATACACGGTGTGAGGCGAGCGAGTAATAAACTCATTTTAATGAGTCGAGCGCTAATCAATATACCTACATTAAATTTTCTCCATTTTTTAGTAGTTTGTTGTTTATACTATTTATTATTTAATTTGTCATATTGGGTTTTTTAAGCGATAACCAA
The DNA here is from genome assembly GCA_036937905.1 of Salvia rosmarinus. Lineage (NCBI taxonomy): Eukaryota > Viridiplantae > Streptophyta > Magnoliopsida > Lamiales > Lamiaceae > Salvia > Salvia rosmarinus. The sequence continues at coordinate 30,409 of JAODLM010000608.1, forward strand.
TTCTTGTAATTATTTATATTTATAAATTTAAATGATTTTGGTAATTACGAATATCCTTATGGGTTTTAGATGAGAATGAGTAGTAAAATCACTTTTGAATAGAGTTTGGGATTGACACGAGTATTGTAATATCCATAACTCTTAATTAGTAATTAATTAAAGATTAAGGTTAAATAGGGCATTGCATCCTTAATAAGAAAGAAAATAGAAATGCTTAAGATCCAAAATAGTTGATTTTTATTAGTAAAATAAAACGTGATCGATAAACCGAATCCTAAAAATTTCAAGTAAAAGATTTTTGTTTAGAAATTTAAATTATTATGTAGATTGATTATTTGATCTTAATGATCAAATAAATGTTATAACAATAGAAAAATTTAAATTATGCCTTTAGATATGCTACATTTTAATATTATGTATTAAGTATGATTTTATGGATGTGAGATTAGCATGTTATTATTTTTACTTTCTAAAGTAAAGAAAACAAGAAAAGAAAGAAATATGTACCTAATTATTAACATTTAATAAAATATATATTCATATCATATTATTATTATCATGGATAAATATGAATATGAGAGCATATGTAGGAGAAGTCTAGAATGGATGATTAATCATTTAATTAAAATAAATCAAAAATGAACAATAAAGCTATGCGGCCACATTATGGCTGACCACACACCCTTTTCCCACCTATTCTGAAAAGTATTAAATTATTAAATTTAAATTTTTCATTCGATAGATGCAAAATTGTAATTCCATAAGATGGTTTAAATGTAAAACCAATTATTTAATAGATCAAATATTAAATAAACGGTTTTTTCATTCAATAAAGTTGATTATGGCCGACCACATTATGGCTGAATAGCATCACTCAAAAACGGTTTCTTAAAAAATCTCCCAATTCTCTCTAAAATTTTCGAAACACACACACTTATACACACTTGAAAAATTTCTTGATCAAGCCATTTTAATTCCAAAATTCCATCTCCAGGCTTAATCTTAAGTTGGAAAAGAAGGTATATCTCTATCTTTTATTTAATTCTTAAGCTTGATTATTGTTAGTGAATTTGTGAAGATGTTGATGATGTGAAGTTGAGGAATTAAGCAATCTTTTGTGATTATTGATGGTAGATGATGATATTTGATGGATTAGTGTATGAATAATGAGATATTTATGGTTTAATGGTGAAATTAAAATTAGGGCTAAAAACCCTAATTCATGAATGTTAATTAAAGTGTTGATATGTTGGTCTTATGTTGGAAATTAGCTTGTAACTCTGTGATTTAGCATGTTTTTAGGTGTATGGTTTGAAAGAAAATTTATCAAAAATAAACTTATGAAACATATTAAAATTTTCAAAAATTTCAAAAAATTAGAGGAGTATTATTTTGATTTTATTTTCTTCAATTAGCTTGATATATGAGTTTAATATGATGAATTGAGCATTTTGTGAATTATTTAGAATTTTCTAAACTAATATGTGAAAAGTAGAAAATTTTAGTTTGCATTTATAATTGGTATATTGATGCTAAAGTTAATATATGCCATTATTATTGTTATTGAGATTGATATATAATAATTAGATGAGAATTAGAAAGAAAGTTGAAGAAAAATATAATTTATACATATTGTCATAATTTTCGAAAACTATGAAGAAAAAAGGGGATTTTAAAGTTTAATGTTAATACTTATAAATCTTGTGGTTTATGAACTTATTAGGTAAATAAAGACTAATGGAGCTTAATTAGAAATGATAGATCTAAGAAGGTGAAAATGTAAGGCTTAGGTGTATGTTCATGTTTGGATAAGTTATGTTATGTGATAATAATTGATTGAAAATGGTTTACAAGGTTAACGTATGATAAGAGTGCAATGATTTCGATTAAAAAGTATGTTGATGGTTTATTACTTAAATTGTAATGAAAGTTTAAGTTAGAAGAATAGTTGAAGAATTATGCATAAATAACTTAAGAATAAAAAATAAAGTGTTTAAGTAAAGAAAAGAATGTGAATTAGTTCATTAAAGTGTAATTATGAAATAATTATTAATCGTTCCTTGTTACTAAAATAGACTCATGTGAGTCGAATACGATAAATATGTAAAGAAAGCTTAAAGAATAGAATGATGCAATGACCCGAAAGACTTATAATTCTTATAGGTGGAAGTTTAGACAAAAGTGTCTAAACAAAACATAAGAAAAGAAAAAGAAGTAAGAAAGAATTAATGTATGTTTGAAACATGAAAAAAAATGTTCTTTATTTGAATCTTGATATTATCGATTAATCTAAGATGCGTCTAAAAGGGCAAAGCAATCAAAGAGGAAGAAGAAGAAGATGAAGGAAAGTCGATTAAACTTATCGAGTAAAGTTTACAGGTGAGCTTTCGAACTAAACATAGCACGTGCTAAATTTTATTATTTCATTATATATTGCATGTTATTTGGAAAATGTTGACTTGCCAAATTTTGAGCATGAGCATGATGCATTACCTATCCACGGAAAAGAAAGAAAGAAATGAAAAAGAAAGAATTTACCGACGTCGGATAGCGACCTTTGGGTCATAGCGTGTTTGAGAAGGAAGCCTACTTCTCAACACATAGAAAGTACGTGGATATGTGAAGAAAAAGAGAAAAAAATTGTCTGCAGACATGTGATATGCATTTGCATATATTTGATACTATGAGCGAGCATGAAATCAAGTAAGTATTTAATTGCAAAAGCGCACACGCAGGTCATTTCACTAAAATCCCTGTGTGTTGCAACGTTACGGCAAGTCAATCTTATAGCTCTAAGAGCAAAGTTTTAAATGTTTTCGGCATATGCCCACTGAGTGCTTTATGTACTCACGCCCTGCATGTATTTCTAAATATGCAGGTTGAGCCGAGACTCTGGAGATGGAATTGGAAAGTGAACACTGTGGTTTTCATGGTTTCTGCCATATATGTTGGGAACATCTCTTGTTGTTCAGTTTGTTTAATACGGTTGGTTGTTGTCGTTGGGATTGAACTCTTTAATTCCTCCCATTGTTTGGATTAACTTGGTTTGGTTAGTAGTTGTGATGCATGGATAATGTTGGAGTCAAACTCCTTTATTTCTTTTGTTACTCGAAGGAAAGTTGGTTTGGTTTGTTGTAATGGATGTTTGAAAATGTTGGAGTCGGACTTGTCATGGTGTTATTTTGTCTAAAAGTTATATTGAACTAATGTTGATGATCTTGTCGTCTTGTTGTTGATGGAAAATTTTGTGCGGTTTGTTGTAATTTGCTGCCCAGAGTTATATGTCCTCATACATATAACTCAACTGCCCTTTCTGTTGCCATACTCTGACTTGAATGATCGTTATGTTGTTGTTGCCAATTTGGAAGAACCCCTTTTGGAGAAAAAGTCGAATGTTGTTGATTATCCTACCTCCGTTACTCCTTTTATTCATTCGACTTTATGGAAACAAATCATCTTATTCTGATTGAAATTTATACATCCTTTGGCATCACCTATTATTTATCCTCCATATATTATTGTCATATCACATTATGGATTCTTTCTATCGTCATTAGATCCAATAGTTCGTATTAAGTCATTAGTCACAACCTAATCTACGGGCCGATGATTGATATCGAGCAATGTTTCTTGGGTGCAGGAACATTTTGAGTTTAATTCAATTCATAAAGTAATTAGAGTCAGTAAAGCACAGTGTTCCAAATCCATCTCCGCCAGCTCAACTAGGTAAGTAAGATGAGATTTTATTATGAGCATTGAACATGTGTTCATTTAAAGAAGTTATTTGACAAAGTCATGTATATGGTTGATAAGTTATGTGTATGAAAAAGTGATGTGAATTATATATTAAATTGTGTTACGCACAAGATTGTTAAGCTTTGAGTATTTTAAGTACATTAAGATAAGAATTTTTAGTTAGTACTTAAGTTATGTTTTTACGTTAGGATGGTAAGAACTCGATCTACGTCGAGAAAAAGTACAGCACCGAGACCTCTCACGATTGGACGAACTGACCAATTCTACGAGTATCAGATGGAGGAACATCAGAGCTTAGTAGAATTTCTTGCTAAATTCATGGAGCTATGGATGCAAGTTAAAGGATCAGCGGTAACGGATCTGGATGGTATTATGCAGCTAGTACGAGTTCTGCTTTCTGGATGGCAGGAATGGGCAACTGTAGTTGCTCTAGACTACATTGCCGAGTATCGTAGTTTCACAGAGTTTCCAAGATTTGTAGATATCATCCGTAGACAATATCATGCCACACAGAGTCCTCCCCCTGGTAACTATCCTCCAGTGGAAGGTTTCCTTTTCTCAATTTATAATATCTTATCGTCAGAAATTTCTATTGTGAATGATGAGCCTCAGTTTGAGATTGGCGAATCTAGTACTATGTAGTAGTAGATTCGACTGCTTCTGAATCTTTGATGGATACCTCCGATGCTTCTATCTATGAAGATCAGCTTGTACCTGTTAATACTACTACCTCACTGATCAGCTTATACCTGTTGATACTACTACCTCACTTGAGCTTAGCCCTATTATTCCAGATAATCACTTGACTCTTCTCGAAGAAGAATTTCCTTTTGAAGTACCTGAGCATCTTGACCTTGACTCTGATATGTATGCTTATGAGTAGGAATGATATGATCAATTAATTGCCATAAATGTCTCCCCACTCCAGTCTGTACCCTATGAATCTCCACCTGCAACCCCACCTGCTTTTCTTTTCGAAGAAACAGAGGTGGGATCATCCAGACCTGCTGGAGTTACTCCATCTTTCAAGTATGAACCTGAGTTTTTGCAACCTGTTGGTACCACCCATCTACAACCCCTTCAATTAAGTGATATGCCATTTATTACGGACCATTCTACTCTTGATCCTGAGGTTAGATACACCTATTCTACTTTCTTTGCTAATCATTCTTCTGAACTACCACTGGAGGATGAGTGTATTGAAGAGGTATCAGATGTAGAGGATATGGAAGATATATTAGATTCAGATGTAGGGGTCGAAGGAATGGACGAATAGAATGATATGCCCGACCACGGCAATGGAGATAATGGACCACCGAGGATGCACTAGAAGTTTGATAGGAATAGATAAGTAGTGTTGTACATATGTAGACAAATAGTTGAGTAGGAATGATGTAAATAGCACGGATGTAAATAGCTATGGATGCATAAAGTTTAACATAGTTAGTGTATAGTAGGGTAGACTAACCAGAATAGTTATTCCGATGCCTACTCTGCTGAGGTAAAATTTTCCTTTTTGTAAAAAGTCCTCCTAGAGGCAATTTTCATATGATATAAAAGCACAAAATTTAAAAATATTTCTAATGTGTTGTTGTTGTTTTTCTTGCTTACTTTCGAACCTATTGTTTATACAATTGTGTGAACTTATTTACATGTAAACCTAATTGCTAAACATGACATGTAGATGTTATCCGCTTTCTTACAATTCCTTACCTACATACTGCATATATTGTTCTCATTAACCTGAAATGCAGTATGCCACCGAGACGTCGAAACCGAATTCCTGAAGTAGAAGAACAAGAAAATGAAAATATACCTCAACCTTCACCTGAACACACCCCTCCCCAAACAACTCGAAGAATTTCTGAATTGTTCCTTCGACAAAATCCACCATCTTTCAGTGGAACCGGTAATCCTGCCGAAGCAGAAGAATGGATTCGGGCTATGGAAAGAATCTTTAAATTTTTAGAATGCTCGGACAAGGAATGCCTTTGGTGCATTTCATTTCAACTAAAGGGACCAGCTGACTTCTGGTGGGAATCACACCAGAAAACTCTCTCTCTTGAAAGATTAGAGAATTTCACTTGGGAACAATTTAAAGAAGAGTTGCTTGTGAAATATATTCCTCGAAGTTACAGGAAACAAAAGGAAATCGAGTTTATGAATTTGAAACAAGGAAAGAAAACAGTGGCATAGTATGATAGAGAATTTTGCAATCTATCCCGCTATGCTTCATACAAAATTGAAACTGATGAAAAGATGGTTGAATTGTTTCGTTCGGGTTTACGACAAGAACTTAGAGTCATTTTGGCAAGCCAGCCTGCCCTATCGTATGCCGAGACGTTGAATAGGGCTTTAGACATGGAATTGGAGATGCAGTCAGAAAAGATGGTTCCTGAGTTGAATTCCACACCATCTCAAATGCAAACTCCACAAAAGATGATGCCCCAAAATCAAAGGTTTAAAGGAAAAAGAAGATGGGAGACAAGAGACTTCCCAAATAAGAAACCTTGGCAAAGACCAAACCAGTTTGTTTCAAGCCCATTTCGACCACCCTTTCAAAATCAACCACAGATGATTCCATATCCACCTAGGATACCTTTGTGCCCGAGGTGCAATAAAGCTCATACCGGAATTTGTAGATGGGGCAGGAATAATTGTTACAAATGTGGCCAAATTGGTCATTATGCTAACAACTGCCCAACCAGACAAAGATCAGTGGATAGTGGAAGGAAGTCAACTTCTGATAAACAGGTGCCACATATGAAAGCTATAGGTGGTAGTTCCCATGTAACAGCCCATTAATCCTAAGTACAGATTAACAGGGACAATTACTTTAAACATGAATTTATAAATGAAAAAGACCATTGAACATTTAACTGTAATACATATATCAAGAATACTTTTGGACTTTAATACATAACTTAAGTTCTTGCAATGAAAACATGTGATATGTACATATGACGATGTCTGATCAAGGTATAAACTTTCGTGACAAACATTCCTATTGCTCAACACTGCTCCATCGCATCACCATCTCAACCTGCACATTTAAAAACAAATATGTAGGGCTGAGTACAAGAATGTACTCAGTGGCTCATGCCAAAACATTTTATCATCTTCAAATTACACTGCCCCATCATGGTAAGACACAAGGGTTTTATTTGAAAGGCCTTATGCTTACTAAAACATTTTCATCATTTATCAAATCATCGCCTGGCCAGGCATTTTCCTTGTATGTATGATCCATATCCCTTCCTTTCCTTTCTCATATAACATCATCATTAACGCCGTAGAAGTAGGCCTCCTTCTACGTCGCTGTGACCGGCCGCGCATTGTCCTTACGGCCCCCAGTCACCATTAAGTGTACACGTTAATCCAGGCTAGGAATTATCCTTTTAGCACAGGATCCGAATTCGATTTTCATTCATACGTTGGGAGCGATCCAACAACATTCATCATCATTCATGGATATGATACATACATAAAACATAAATATTTGGGCAGGTAATTAAATAAATCATTTCATCATCATTTCTCAAAGAGAGCATCATAAATAAATACTTTTCATTTCAAAGAAAGCATAGTAAATAAAGCATTTGTCATTTTGAGTAAAGAAAAGCCCACCTGGTACGTAAGCTTTCTACATAGTCTTTCTTTAACGTCGTGATCAAAACGCGTCCCACCTACGTGAAGTTAATTTAGTACGTCGGTCGCGTTTTCGAGAACATCAAAGTTTAATAAACTTTGATAACCTTCGTAAAATAATACCTCGCATCTTTTAACTAACTTAGTACCTCTTTTCATCGATTATCTTAACTTATAACGTTTCGTACTTCGATAAAGACGAAATATGATTTATGACCTCATATTAGTCATTTAAATCAAACGTCGAACTTATACTCACGTCTTTCGATAAAATGATTCCAATTATGAAATCGTCTCTTATAAAAGAGATATTCTTCTATTTCTAATACTTCTTACACGTATTAGTATATTTGTTCAACGTATATCAAATTTCTAATAGACGTACAACATAACATAGTTCATGTACTAACGTATTTCATACGTTTTGACCAAAGTCAATAATTTTGACTTTTATAAACATATATTTCAAAATTATAGACATATATGTCTTTCAATACATATAAATCGATTTTCAATCATTTTATCATACGTCTCGATTTTTCACGTTAATCAACAATCATACTTGATTTTAATCCTAAGTATGACTTAACTTTGAACAATACATATTATTTTCACAACATATGTTACTTAACGTAACGTTTCGACTTAAACATAATATACGTTATTTTAAAAACCACATAAATTCATAATATGTCTAAAACATATCTTTGAAACATAACATGCGATTATACATGATAAAATAATTTTAAAACTTTCAAACCCATAACCAAAAGTTTTGGGCCCTTTTCAAAAAATTCATAAAACTCCAAAAATTCCTATAATTTCACATAACACTCTATATTAACATTGTATCAATAATATGTAATAACATTGATCATAGAAAAATTGTACATCACTTTATTTAACCTTAAAGCTTTTGGTCCTTTTGAAAAATATATCAAACATTTTTCAAAAATTCCAATTAAATCATACAACACATAATCATCATCATGTAACATCACTATAACATAATTTTCATCAATTACAACTCATACATCAATATACCCTAGAGCCATATGTTCGAAATTTTGGACTTAGGTACAACTTATTTTTTTAAATTCCAATAATTTCATACAATAATATATCATGAATCTACATCACATATATGCTATAATATCATTCAAATATCAAACATTCCTCAACATAATAATCATCTAAAATTTTCGATAATTTTGAATAAATATACCAAAGTTTTCCAAAAATTCTACATAAAATCATATAAGCTTATTTTCTACCAAAGATCATTAATCCATGCTCAAATCAACAATTAAAAATCATTCTCAACATCATATGAACATCATAGTTTTCGGTCATTACACAACATTTTCATACATGCTCAACTTGTAATTAAATCAATACATGTGATCATACTACATCATAATAAACATTATTAACAAACAACTAAGCATGATAACTATATTCTTTTTATTTTTATAATTAATAACATAAGCATATATATTAAAATCAAACGGTTGAAATTCAAAAAATTTAACGTATATAGAAAGCTCATTCGATTCCTAACCTTTTAATCGGCGTCGATTGTTTGTGCAAAGGTTTTTATATCAAGTTTTGGGGATATATATTGAAGAACACTCTATCCTTTTTCTCTCTAAATGCTCACGGTAATGGTGTTTGAAAATGAGGTGATGTTTTGATTTTTAAAATCCTATAACTTAATACACACACAAGCAAAGGAATAAAATGACTTAGTACACAATTCCTATACACACACAAGCAAAGGAATAAAGCATGAAATATTTTATTTGTGACTCATCACTATAATACACCACAACAATTAATTGAAACAAATCCTCACTTTTGATCACATATCGTCGGCACCTTCAATGCACAAAGGAGGTGTTTTAATTTCTTTGTCTTATACCAATATATAAATATCAAGCATTAACTACATGAAAGCGATTCATCACAAAGAGTCCCACAATTTCTTCCAACCTCACTGAGATCAAATCACACGGCTACTTCACAAACCATTGCACATCCCACTTGATCCTCTCATTAATGATCTTGTCTTATGCATAATAATATCATACTATCACATTTATATTATCACATGGCATAAAGATAGCAAAACTTTATTCAATTACACCTATTGTCACAAAACTCACGGCACTTTCACTTCATGTATGCACATCACTTTATTTTCTTCAATAACTATCTTATAAATACATTAATAACATATCATTATCATAAACATCATTTTCATAATCATAGCCTTTGAATTTTCCATATTTCTCCCTCAATTCATTCACTATTTTCGGTATTTAGAGGATAAAAATCTTCCCACTTGCACAACATGTTAACACACCTCATCTTATACTTATAAATATCTTATTAACATAATTATAGCAATACATCATCAATTGGATAGGAATTAAATCCATTTCACATTTATGAAACCCTAATTTCGATACTTATAGAGCAATATTGCTATACATTTTATTTTCTTGTAACATATAGCTAATATATATCTATGTGACATATTATAAGCCTTAGATGATACATTAAATCATAGAAAAATAATTAGATCAATTCTATGTCACAAAACCCTAATTTCGAAATTTAGGGTTTTCGAAATAAGCTCATTCATTCAATCTTTATTCCTTAATTCTCTAGCATTATTTTAATGATACTTAATGCTCTTATTATATAAAATAATCATAGGAATTTAATAATATAATTCCTTGATCATTAGACTAAGTTTTTGAATCGTCTCTAAACGTTGACGTTCGAAACGTCTCAAAACGTTAATAATCGAACCATCTCAAAATGTTCGTAATAAAGTCATAATCACTTTATTAATTCATTTCATTAATAAGGAAATGTAATCCTAAGCTTAATCACTTAGAAAATAATAACGTAATATTATCTATCGATATTGATCGGCGTTAGAAAAATACTTTCGAAAGAATTTATAAGCTATATTCCTTGATTCACTAATCATTAGTGAATATGGTATAAAATTCATTATATCATAAATAGTCAAAATCGAGCTTGATAATTTATTATTTTGATCATCGAGATGAAACCTAATTTACGATTTTTATTATCGTAATTAGGCTTTAAAACTTCGGGGTATTACATTCTACCCCCCTTAAAAGAAATTTCGTCCCGAAATTTGCATACCTCAGAAAGTATGGGGTATCTTAGCATCATAACATTCTCAGTTTCCACGTGGTTTCCTTTTGTCCATGGTTCTCCATTGGACTTTCATTAATGGTATACACTTGTTCCTTAACCATTGAATCTTACAATCAAAATAGTCGTAGATTCTTCCTCATAATTCATATCTGGGTTAAGAATAACGTCATCATGGTGGATCACGTGTTTTGGATCATATTCATACTTTCTTAATTGTGACACGTGGAAAATATTTTGTACATTCCCCAAACTTGGTGGAAGTACCAGTCTATAGGCTACTAGGCCTATCATCTCTAGGATCTCGTAAGGTCCTATAAAACGTGATCTCAACTTCCTTTGTACTTTGAACCTTATAATTTCCCTCGATGGAGAAATCTTAAGAAACTTTATTTCCGCATTCAAAATGCAGCTCAGATCTACGCGTATCAGGGTGAGACTTTTGTCTATTCTGAGTTTCTTTTCATTCTTTGCCCGATTTGGTGGACAATCCTTATCATTTCACTCACAGTGTCAGCCTTAAATATTTTCTTCACTTACTTCATCACAATAAAGATATGAACGATACTTCTTTTCATATAATGCCTCATATGGGCTATCGATCATTGCTTGACAGCTATTGTCGTAGGTGAACACTACAAAATAACAGACGAATAGCGACGGAAAATTCCGTCGCCAATCATCTCGGATCCGTCGCTAAAATGGATTAGCGACGGAATTAGGGGGTCGCTGGAAACCTGGTTGGCAAACTTCTAGCGACGGATTTATGTCCGTCGCTAATTATTAGCGACAGAATAACAACGGAATTTTCAGTCGCTAATCGACGACCTCGAGAACGGTCGTCTGAAATATAATCCGTCGTTAATACGACTCTAATCCGTCGTTTTTAACGTAGCTAAAAAACACCATCGCAACTCCGTCGTTAATTCGACGCCAATCCGTCTCTGATCCGTCGTTAATTAGCGACGGACTTGGCCCGTCGCTAAAATTATGAATTTTTTTTATTTCACGGAAAAAACCCGTCGTAAACCCGCCGCTAATCCGTCACTATTCCGTCTCTAATCATTGCTAGTTACGCTTTGTTCGGTTATTTCACGTTGTAAATCCGTCACGATCCGTCGCTGGTCGTCGTAAATCCAAGTAAGCTAAAGTGCATGATCGGATAGTTTCTATTTGTAGTTTGGATGACCATTTACAACAAATAACAAACCTGTTTTCAAACAATCGAAACAATCTAAACAAACCAATTCCGTCCAATTCAATCCAAACTATCCAAACAAACCAATTCAATCCAAACGATTCAAACTATCCAAACAATCCAAACAAACCAATTCAATCCAAACAATCCAATCAAACCAAACAATTCTAAATCATACGATAAGTTTACAAATTCATGTCTGACCCAAATATGGCGAGGTGAGGGAAGCGGGGCGATATCACGAGGGTGGGGGAAAACGGGAGCTGGCCATGAAGCGCTCTAAGGCCTCCTGCTGAGCGCGCAACTGAGCTGAATCTGTGCTTGCACGCTATCTCGCTCTCAGCTCATCTTGCAATCTGGCCTCGTATTGCTGGCGCTCAGCTTGCATTCTGGCCTCGTATGCCTCGCGCTGCTGCTGCTGCTCAGCTATCATTCTGGCCTCGTATGCCTCGCGCTGCTGCTTTGCTCACGACTATCATTCGGCCTCGTGTTGCTCGCTTTCAGTTGCCATCGGCCTCCATCTCAATAGTCGTTGTTGATAAGCTATGGAATCGTGAGGATGGGCACTCTCCACTGAATGAGACGACACTTCGCTCTGCATGTATGTCCGTGATAGAGAACCAGCTCCAAACATCCTATTCTTTTTCTTTGAGGAGCTCCCAAGGACATTTTTGAGAATTTGAGTCCTATCAATTTCTGGTGTCGCCTCATCACTCCCAGTTAGCTCAACTGGTGACATGTTCCTCAACTTGTCTACGTAATATAATTTCGTACAATTATTATTTAATTAAATGCTCGTTATTAAATCTTACGAATATACTTACCGCGATACTCCGAGCTTTCCGTACGTATAGCTCCCGTAAATCGGTGGCATGATACCTTTGGAATACATCCCATTGGACATCTGCTATGTCTACTCCACGCTCTCTTGCCTATAAATAAGTCGAACAAATTAAATAATTAACAAGTCTCATGATTCTTAAATAAATTTACTATATCTAAAACTTCAATTAAGTACTTACAATCTCTCGCATACTCGAGTGCGGGCGTGAGCTACCCGATGCTTGACTATCCCAAGTACCCTCGCCATCGGCTCGGACATCCGGTTCTGCGGGCCTGCCGCCTTATCTTGGGCGTCTGTCCGAGCCAATATGCCTTCCAATTATCCCAATCTCGCTCGGGGATAAATGGAGGTGGGTTAAGCGAATCATACCGCTTGATCTCGTGAACAAGATCTTTATAGCGTTCGGTGACCTTTGCGCACCAAGTAGGAGTAGACCATGGCCTCGTCCATCGTATCATCCCAATAAAAATATTTACGCAAAAATATATGATTACAATATCAAAGGTCAAATCATAAATGACTTCATTATAAACAACGTGAACCTTGAATTCATCGAAATAAATCTGCTTGAACTCTTGAGGCACCAATTTCCAATGGAAGCCGTTGTGATTCATGAATTTATGGAATGACTCCGTAATCACGCGGGCTATATCATTGCTCGGACACAAAATGCTACAATTTACGGAAATAAAGACATCGAATGTTATAATTTATTTAAGCGAGACATCTGAGATAACATACCCATTCACAATGGCTATCTTCTTCGTCCCTCTCTAGATGGCACTTGCACTCTTGCTCGAGGGACGGGGCGTGAGACAGTGCCTCCATGCCTTCTTCTAGGCGGCGGTGAGGCGGCGGCGTGTATGATCCCGGGTGCCCTCGACGTGATGACAAATTATGATTTATTATATTATAATAATTTTAATTTTTATAATAAATACTCTTAATCTAATAAAAGCTTGCATTTCTTTTGGTGACACAAATTTTAATAAATATAAAGTGAGTGGAGATGGTAAATATAATAAATTAATGGATAGTGAGATTACAGATGAGACATGCATATAATAAATGAATATATTAATGGACGGTGGGAGTAAAAATATGGACGATATGCGAGTTCTTTTATAAATAAATGTGTAGATTGAGGGTAAAAATGAAGAAGTTGATGTTTTCAAAAATAAAATATAAGCTTTTGATAAAAAAATATGAATTGAAAATGAATTAAATACAAGCTTTGGACATATAAAGTATTATTGAAATAATAAATTTTGATAGTACAACAAAAAAAATGTTGAAACAAAAGATCCGAGTTTGATTCTTAAGATATAAAAAATCATTGAAAATTCGATCTTCGGAAAAACTCGCCTTTTTTTAGTAAATTGTCTTCCAAAAAAACTTGTCTTTCTTAGTACCAAATTGTTCGGATTTAAATCCCATGTGCTAATAGCTAATATATCATTCTGAATCCTAAATCGATGAACTCTTCATTATTATTATTTTAATTTTATTTATTAAAGAAAGAATAAAACACCCACTCACTAATTTTCTAGATTATTCAAACTCTCAATTTATTAGTTGGAAAGAAAGAGTCTTATCTATTTAATCATTGTAACTCCTAAACTCGTATTATTTGAGGATTGCCCAAATTATAAGTATGTGATCGTATTATTCATCCAAATTTCACCAAATCATCACCATATGCCTAATTATACATAATAACTCAAAACATCTTAATTCACGAAATGATGAATTTATCATCCCAATTCACATCCAAGCTAAACATATTCACATCCAAGCTAAACATATTCACGAAATGATGAATTTATCAAACACCACATATGCATACATTTAATTCACGAAATGATGAATTTATCATCCCAATTCACATCCAAGCTTATCAATTTCATAAGCCCAAATCACAAGACTAACATTCAATACATCATTTTCACAAACTCCACTAAATTCGGTAACATACATGCATAAACTCAACATATCCTAGCATATTAACATAATTAACAAATATATATCTACAAAATCAAAAAAAAAATTGAAATACAAATCAATAAAAAGCAATATAACACAGACGTCTGACGGTGGTGGCGGCGGCGGGCGGGACTAGGGCGGGCTAGGGGCGCGGGCTCGGGCCTGAGGGCAGGCGGGCGGGGATGGGGTGGGGTGGGGTGGGGTCGCGGGCGGCGGGCGGCAGGCAGACACTGGCCTGGCATGGGCGGGCGGCGGTCGGGCACACTGTGAGGGGCAATGGGGTTGGGGTGAGGAGGAGATAGGGTTAGGGCTCGATATGAAATGGGAAAGAAATCCGTATGATATTAAATTTTTAGCGGCGGATTAACGACGGAAAAATCCGTCGTTATAATTAAAAGCCTCTAACAACGGATTAACGACGGAAACAAGACCTTAACGACGGACTAAATTTAACGACGGATGCGTGTCCGTTGTTAAATTACATACATAATTAAAAAAATAAAAATAGTTAATATAACGGCGGATGCGATCCGTCGTTAAATTAACGACAATTTGTCTGACGGAAATTTCGTCGTTAATATTATTGGAATAAATAAAATCAAAATTAATATTAACGATGTTGTTTCCGTCGTTAAATTAAATAAAAAAATTAAAAATCCGTTTATTTAACGACGGATCGTGACGGATAGAGTTTAACGACGGACATAATCCGTCGCTAAAGTATCAATCGATAAAAAATAAAAAAAAGGTTAATTTTAACGATAGAATTAGTCCGTCGTTAAATTTAACGACGGAATAGCGACGGGAGTGGCGTGGTTATCATTTCAGCGAGATATTCCCGCTCGTTCCGTCGCCGATCGATCGCCGATCCGTCGCTAAAATAATTCATTTCTATTAAAATCGCTAATCCATTGATTCACGACCCGTATTTTGGCCGTAAGCTAATCCGTCGCTGATCGGCTGTATTATTGTAGTGGAACTTATTAAATGGTACAACATGTTCCCACTTGCATCTCGATTTAACGTTAATGTTCTCATCGTATCCTTAAACGTTCGTATTGTCCTTTTGATCGTCCATCTGTCTGTGAGTGGACATCTATGTTAAGGTTCAATCTTGTGTCTAACTCCTTTTTGTGAGCTAGTTCAAAATCTAGGGGTAAATTTGGAGTCTCTATCTGAAGTGATAGGTTATGGTACCCCATGTAACCATACGATTTTCTTTATGTATGATAGAGCTATCTTATCAGATCCACAAGTCATCTGAATAGGCACAGATGAATATATTTGGTGAGTCAATCCACTACTACCCATATAGCAGTGTTACTTCTTTATGACTTTGGCAAAACCCGTCATAAAATCCATTGCTATGTCATCCCATTTTCATTTGTATATCTCTAGAGATTATAACCTCTTATAAGGTCATTGATACAATGCCTTTACTTGTTGGTAACCGAGACAATGCTCGACAATGTGGTTATATTTTGTTTTATTCCTTACTATCAAAACTTTTCTCGTAAATCATAATATATCTTGATGCTGCCTGGGTGGGCGGTATGAGGAATATTATGAGCTTCATTTATGATTTCATTTCTAAGCTTATTATTGCTTGAAATATATAACCTTTCCTTAGACAATATGACATTGTCCGACGCTTCTTTAAAATCCTTCAGTCCTTCATTCCTCTTCTTAGCTCGTATTCTTTCAAATCTTTCATCTTTCCTTTATTATTTTATTACCCCTTTTTCTCAAATCTGTCGTAATCGTGAGTGTGGCAATACGGCTCATGATCGTCTCTGGGTTCTCAACTATTTCTATATTCATTTTCTTAAATTCTCCGATGAGTTTTCCCTTTCTATGAGGATATACCATAACTTAGACTGAATTTTACAACTTAGGGAATTAGATTCTACATTAACCTTCCGTAGGTGATAATTTATATCACAATTGTAATCTTTTACTGATTCGAGCCATCTTTTCTATCTCATATTTAAGTCTCTTTGCTCGAAGAAATAATTTCAAACTTTGTGATTTGTGAAGAATTCACAACTCATTCCATATGAGTGATGTCTCCAAAACTTTAGTATGTATACTATTACTGCTATTTCAAGTCGTGAGTTGGGTAACTCCATTCATGTGGTCTAAGTCATTGTGATGCATAAGCTATTATTCTTCTTACATTAATACATGGCCTTACATTTATTGGTCCATATAAATTTGATTTCCTTTTGAGGTAGTTTTATTATCGGACTTACTATCTTAGAGAATTCTCAATGAATCCCTAATAGTAGTCAATTAACCCAAGAATTCCTGATCTCATTTTGGGTTGTTGGCAACTTCCATTCTGGCATTGCTTTAACCTTTGCCGAATCCACTTTGATTCCTTCTGAAGACATAATGTGCCTAAGGAATATTACTTCTTTAAGCCAAAATTCTTATTTACTAAACTTGGCAAAACTTGTTAGACTCTACAATTCCGCAAGACAGTCCTCCGATGTTCTTTATGTTCTTCCTCGTTCTCCGAATAGATAAGAACATCATTCAAAAAGATTAAGACAAAATTGTCTAAGTACGTGTGGAACACTCGATTTTTGAGGTTCATGAACAGGGCTGGTACATTAGTTAGTCCGAATGGCATAACTATTATCTCATAGTGGCCATATCTTATTCGAAAAATTTGTTTTCGTACACCAGATACCATTCTACAAAAACCATGTAACATATACCATCAAAATGCCTCAATGAGGACTTTCCATACATTAATTATGAAGATCGGTCTATCAAATCGACTAATTACATGGTGTCTCGTTCTATTTATACCAAAATTTTAACACCACTCCAAATTTTTAACAAAATATACCAATTACGTTTATTTTATACATTTTAACCATATCATTTGCAACATAATCCACTACCCACATATAAGTCTCATACTACCAAAGTATTCTATGTCTCTGAGTGGCCTTCGTCGGAATCGTACTCCTCTCTTGGAAATTTTCCTGTCTCTCGGTACGTTTTGACGATCTATTTCTTTCAAAGAGCCAGGGGTCACACTGCTCCCTGTTTCTACTTCGGTACCAGAAGTTTGTGTTGCTTTTATCACAAAGTAAGGTTGAGTTGGTAGCGGTAATTCTTCTAATCCTCGAGGGCGGTAAGATCCTGTCCTTTGGCCATCCTCGTCTCTTTCAGGTATAATTAACGGCACAGGACGTGGGGCAGCGTCTGGAACATTAGGGTACAACCATTCCTTTGTGTCATGCTTTGTAACTTGCCGGGGACCAAGACAAGTGCTCATAGGTGCCGTTCCATACGCATTATATGTATACTTGAGCCGGTTGACAAATCCTGGTAAATCTGCCATAACTTTGGAATTTTCTACCTGGAGAATATACTCGCTTGATACTTCTTTTGCAAAATCCTGCCAGTCTGTTGGCAAACGATGAATAAGTCGTTGTATACCCTCCTCATCTGTCACTCCATGGTTACGAGCATCCCTCCAAAGGTGCAAAAATTCCACAAAAAAACTGTCCTAAATCCATGCCTAGTTTATAATAAAAGAGCCGATATTCCTGTGTAAGCTCTAGGCTTCTAGGCCTTGTGGTTAATCTTTTACCCGTAATACTCCCTTTTTCTGCCATCTGTAAACAAATAGTTCTAGATAAGCCAGACTTACTAAGACAATAAAGGAATTTAAACAAGAAGGATTTCCTAAAGGACTAAACACTTTAAGCCATAAACTTGTAAACAACTTACAATAATTCATAGACACTTATCTTATTCATCATTTAGCAATTACACCTCCATTCTCATATTGCTCTAAATCAATTTGTATAAGTAATAGTGGATCCAAAATCCCGTTGCGTAGAATCTCAAATGAAGAGACTATGCCCCTGTCACTAATCACATGAGTGACATTCGTTTCCGAAGCTTCCGTTTCTGGAATTATATCTACGTTCCACATAGATATTATGATCCAGATTATTCGTTAGAACCTTAAGTGATTCCAGGTTAAATTCTAAGTTTGTGCAATACCTGCGACGGCCATAATTCTCATATAGGTGAAGAGATTTTCATTTCTTGATTCGTTTATCCTGAATTGGGTTCTATCGTTTTTACACATACTTGTGCGATGTTAGAATGTGAAGCACCTATATCGAAAAAAATATTATGGGTATGCTGAGAAATTTTCTCACACTTATCAGGCCTTCCTGGTTTTTGTTCGTTCTGTTCTCGATGCGAAGTATAGGCTCTGGTCTACGGTGTTCCCGTCTCTTCAAGTTAACATTTATTTCATAAATCATTGTCCTTGCCCTTGGGACATTATTTTCCCTTGCTATGGCCTTCTATTACCTCGTTCACCATATCCTTCTCGGTTATCCGTACAATTATGCCTTTATCAAAAGTATTTGTGATTAGGTCTACATCAACCTATCCTTTGATATTTATATCTCGATAATTAAATCTTATCGTAGAGATCGTGATGTATCTGACACTATCATTCGTTCTTGATCCAGCATGAATGATTCAGTTTCCTTTTTCTTTTTATCGATCTTAGGGATATATCTCTTATATATCCTTACTTTATACTCTTTTTTCAAGAGAAATCCTTATACTGGCATTTAGCGTTATCACTTGTAATATCCTTATTGGATATACGTCATTTGCCTTTATTTTCATTGATTGATTAAAAGTTTTCATATAGGATAAAATCCTTTATCCACTAGGGACGTATTATACTTTTTCCTTGACGTCAAATATCTTTACCATCTTCTCGACATCCTATGCTTACTTCATTTCAATGTCAGAGATACTTAATATTCCGCTTTATTGATCGTCACAAAAGTATGAGGGATAAACTTTCCAATTGGGTTCACCTTAAAGTCCTTCCATGTGAATCTTTTCCTTTATTCTCTTGGATGTATTTCTTTGCCAAAGTCTCTGGAAGCTATCTTGCTTGTTAATTACTAAGATACACAAGACAAGCGTTTTGTGTCTATATCACTTAGGGTACTAAGATTTATTTCAAATAATGAATCTACTTCTTAATCCGCTTCTTTACTTCAAAGGAATTACCTTACTTATCGAAGTCATACTGCTTCTGAAACTTATATCATATTGTGGGCTATCTCATAATTGTATGGTTCATAGTTTCTTCAGTTATTCTTTCTCTTTTGTCCCTTTTTCTTGAGCATGGTATCTGAAAGTGATAAACGCGCATTTTACACGTTTATAGTTGATATTTGAAGATGAATTTAGCTCGTTTAATGTGCGTTCACGTATCGTTTCTTAATGTTTTATCTATTTTTAGAAGATCTTGCTCTTGGGTGTTCTTTTGGTGTTGTGTAGGTCCATATGTTGAAAATCGAAGCAAGGAACGACGACGAGCCAAAATACACATCGGCTTGTTTCTAGCGACCAACCTAGCGGTCACTAGGCTGGCCGCTAGGCAACCAGCGAGAACCCAACGAGGCCGCGACCACGACCTCGTGCCCTGCGAAGCCCAGCCGAGAAAGCCATCAGTCACGAATTCTCGCGACCGAGGCTAGCGACCGCTAGCAATGGCATGAGCCAACCAGCGGACGCAGAGGCGACGCGGCGAGAGGAGCGCGAGACTTACCTCGCGACCGCACCTAGCGACAGCGAGGAGCTGCTTTCGCGAGACCGGCGAAGGCAAAATTAGGGTTTGGGGTGTGCCTACATATACGGCAACACCCCGCGCTTCGAACTTCGTCACGATTCGAGCCTCATTTTCTCGGTTTTCATAAGTTTTCCAGATATTTAGCTTTAGGTTCCATATATTTTCATTCTAGAGTTGTTTTACGATTGTTCTTCGTTAGTTTTACGTTTTGTTCACGATCCTAACGTTTCGTCCGGACAATCTTTAATTTCCGTTTTTACCGAGGTTGGGATTCAAGCCCAACGATTGTTCATCAACGCTTCATCACGGGTTTTATATATTTAATTTCCGTTTTATGGTTAAATCGTATTTTATTCCGTTTATTATATCTCGGCTAGTTTTCGTTCTAATCACAGGGTTTGCTTGATTCGATCCTATATGTTGTGATTCTGTTATCGCTATTTACCGTCCATGCATTGATTCATGATTCGATTGTGCTTATTTATATGTGTTGATTTGATCAATCTTGATCCATATTTAGTTGTCGGTTAATTACGTAATTGTGTTAATTGTCGATTGATATCGAATGCATGATCTGAATGAGCCTTGAGTCGTGGTGAGATAGGATATTCGTAGGAAGCATATTCTTTGTGATCCGTTTGGGTTGCTTGTTTTCACCTAGAGGCGTATGATAATAGGAAAACTAGTAATCTCTGACCGCTTTTGTAATAAAATTGTCGGTTATATATGTGATCTTCCATCTTGTCTGGATTAAAATTGGTTAATAGGAACAGGATAAACATACGTTGTGGATAGGATTAATGCAGCCCTAGGGTTAGTCGTCTTTATCTGTGTTTAAACATCCGAGTGTTTATTGCTTTATTTTACTTTCTGTTTTGTTACCTTTGCTTTGGATTGAATTCCGAAGCCCTAAAATCTCACCAAACCATATTTGTTGCTTGGATAATGATGAATCCTTGTTGAGTTAGCTTACGTGTTTTAGCATTACAATCCTCGTGGATACGATGCTCGCTTACCCTATACTTACACCTTTTAGTGTTAGAAAATTAGCGATCAAATTTTGGCGCCGTTGTCGGGATTGTTAAGATCATATAGGAATAACTTGACAATTTGGAATTATTAATTGAAGTTGTACTTTTATTTTTTTATTTTATTCCTTGCAATCGATTTCTTCTTTTCTCCAGTAGTTTATGTTCACAAGGTCCCGGACCCCACGAACTACACTTTGATCCGAAATCGAAAATTCACAAAGGAGAAGGAGACGGGCAAGAAGAAATGAAGCAATGGCCAATCGAATAGCAGGCGTTCTCCCTAAGTAGGCTGCATCGCATTAGCGGTTTTCAGAATGCAGCGCCAATTGGCGACTATGGGACTCGTTGTCCACTGCTCCGGGCGGCAAGACCGTTGAATTATATGTACGCACCTCCTGCCGAGCAATTTCAAGGAGGCGGATGGGGCCCAGTAAACGCTAACAATTTTGGTGGCCGGCCTGTCGGCATGGTTCGAGGAGCAGTTCGGAGGAGGTCACAGAGGATCCGAGCGCCCGTCTCGAGACCTATCTCGACATTTGTGACACCATCAAGCGAATGGGGTGCCACAAGACACAATCCGGATCGTATGTTCGGATTTTCTCTCGCGAAATCAAGCAAAGGGCTGGTTGAAGACCTTAGATCGTGCGGGCATCAACAGTTGGGCAGTTACGTGAGAAATTCCTCTCAAAGTACTTCCCACCGGCTAAGGCACGAGAAGATCATAGCCGAGATTTTCCACTTCTCCCGGTTAGGAGATGAATCTTTATTGAGTCGTGGGAAAGATTGGGGGCCTATTAAGAAGGTGCCCACAAGCATGGATTCTCGAGGGCGGCCATTACACGTTTCTGTTGGTGACACCTCACACGAGGTATTGTTGACGATCAGCGCTGCCTATTGAATAGGCGTGTAGGCGAGGCCACCGCATCATAGAAGAGATGGCGGCCAGCGGTTATCGATGGCCGATGGAGAGGACACGGTGGTGAAAACTGCTACCGTTGAAGGTGATTCAGTATGATAATATTATGGGCGATTCGCCTTGTTGAAAGCGATTTGAGAAAAAGGAAAGGAAAGGCGTGGCTCGGATAAATCTTTAGATCGAGAGATGATCGGGCCGAGGGCGTGAATTACATAAATCGGAGGAACAACCGTCACAGGGGAATCCGGTACAATCCTAACAACAATCACCCAAATTTCTCGTGCGCCAACCCCAATAATTTTCAACACCTCGCTGAGTTTCTCGATTCGAGCGGAGTGATTCAAGAGACGAAGCCGAGTCTAGGGCATGATCAGCGGTTGGTTGTAAGCAACCAACAATTGCAACGAATCATAATTCATTTATAAGTAACATCGACGTAAGATTAATCATTTGGAGTCCTTGTGGCTATGGGAAAACACATGAAGATGATGGAGAATCAAATAAGTCGATATAGCCGCTGTAATGGACAACACAAGTCGGGCCAATTTCCGAGTGTCTGGAGGTAAACCCTAAAATCACCGTAATACCATTCAATTGAGGTGGGCGAGCTTATCAAAGTCACGAGGAGACGAGCGGTGGCGGGCAAAAGAGAATCTGCGAGCTCGCGACCGCGAGCCGGCCACGAGGAGTCTGGTGGAGTTCGCGGCGGCTCGGCCAGGGCGCAACAAGTCAGCACGCCCGCGACATGTCGGTCAGAGGACCTGGCGAGCGACCTGGCGGTCGCGAGTAATTCTGGCGACCACGAGAAATCCTACGAAGCTTGAGCGCACCTGGCGCCCGAGAAAGCGCCAGCGTCATGAGACGAAGGAAGATGGTGTACATGTTCTAGCGACCGCTGCCAGCGATCGCGAGGCTGATCGCATGAAAGGCAGGCGTGAAGAAATTTCCGACGTCGTGCCTCCAATTCCGTTTCCAAGCCGTTTAGCCAAGCCCAAGTACGATGAAAGTTAACGATTCATGGAGATGTTTGAAAGGTGCACATCAATATTCCTTTACTTGATGCACTTGAGATATGCCGGTTACGTTAAGTTTCGAAGGATGCCGTTGCAAATAAAAGAAGCTTGGGAAATTCGAGGCGATAAATCATCTCTCGAGTGCGATCTTTGTCTTGCAAAGAAGTTGCCGCTCAGCGAGAAAGATCGAGCGACTTCGCCATAGCATGTGTCATTGGAGGGCAGACATTCTCCGGGTTACGTGTGATTTGGGGCAAGCATCAATCGATGCCGTTGTCCATTTTAATGATTGGAGATTGGGGAGATCAAGCCGACCACCATAGCTCTTCGGATAGCGAGACACATCGGTGACTTATCAGAAAGGGATAGTGGAGGACGTGCTCGTGAAAGTTCTAGATTTCATCTTCCGGTGATTTCGTTGTTCTCGATATGCGGAGGATGGGAATACACCTCTTATTCTCGGCGACCATTCCTAGCTACCGGCGAGCAGCGATAGACGTGCAAGATGGAGATCTCACCTTCCGAGTCAACGATGAGGAGATGAAAATCTCTATATGATGCTATGAAGCGACGACGAAGACCATGGAAAATTGTCGAGTTATAGAGCATTTATCGCCCACTCACTTTCAATCAGTTGATCGGTGGAGTTTGTATGCGAACTCGATTTTCTCACCCGAGACCTTGATGAGGCGTGTGATGAGATTTTAGAGTATCTTGAGTCCATCGATGAAGTCGAGGCCCTCCCAGGAGTCGGTGCCTTATTTGGATGTGAGGAAGCCGATTGGAGGAGAGGACGCCGTGGTGAAGAAGGAAGAGACTACACCCAAGATGGAGTTGAAAGAGTTGCCGGACCACCTGCAGTATGCCTTCTTAGGCGACGAGGAGACGTACCCGGTGATAATATCTTCGGCTTTGACAGATGAGGAGACACAGAAACTGATGGTTGTGCTGAAGCAATACAAGTCTACGATTGGGTGGACGATTTCCGATATCAAGGGGGTCAGCCCCTCGATTTGCATGCACGGATCTGTTAGAGAATGAATACAAGCCAAAGGTGCAACCTCAACGCCGATCAATCCGACAATGCAAGAGGTCGAGAAAAGAGGTCTTGAAGCTCTTAGGCAGCGAGCATGATCTATGCCATATCCGACGGTGAGTGGGTTAGCCCTACTCAAGTGGTATCGAAAGGGGTATCACGGTGATCGAGGCGAGACAAACGAGCTTGTGGCACAAGACTGTAACAGGATGGCGGTTTGCATCGACTATCGTGCTACGAACACGCCGAGGAAAGACCATTTTCCCCGCCATTTATTGATCGGATGTTGGACGACTAGCGGGGTATGAGTTCTCTTGTTTTCGATGGATATTCGGTACAATCGGATTGCCATCGCTCAAGATTAGCATAAGGCGGCGTTTACGTGTCCGTATGGAGTTTTCTCCTATAGGCGAATGCCGTTTGGATTGTGCAATGCTCGACCACGTTCCAAAGGTGCATGATGTCCATCTTCCATGGGTTGATCGAGAATATTATGGAAGTCTTTATGGACGACTTTTCCGTGTTTGGCTCTTCATTCGACCATTGTCTCCATAATTTGTCACAAGTCTTTGCAAAGATGTGAGGAGACGAATCTTGTTCTCAATTGGGAGAAGTGCCATTTCATGGTGAAGGAAGGTATCGTGCTTGGTCACAAAGTCTCGGCGAGGGTTTGGAAGTGGATCGAGCAAAGATAGTAGCTATCGAAACTACCTCCGCCTACAAATGTCGAATCGGTGAGGTTTTCTCGATCATGCGGGTTTTATAGAAGGTTCATCAAGGATTTCTCGGCGATCACGAAGCCATTGTGTGGATTGCTCGAGAAGATATGAATTCGTGTTCACAAATGAGTGTTTGGGCGTTCGAGAAATTGAAGTTAGCCACAATCTCGACTCGGTTTTGGTCTCCACGATTGGAGTCAACCGTTCGGTGATGTGTGATGCGGTGATTGGGCGATCGGTCTGTATTAGGCGGCGAGACAAGCTTTTCCGAGTCATCTATTATGCAAGTAAGACTCTCGACTACTGCTCAAATGAACTACACCACCACGGAGAAGGAATTACTTGCTGTGGTCTATGCTTTCGATAAGTTTAGACCTTATTTGGTGAGCACCACACCATCGTACCTGTGACCATGCCGCCATTCGTCATCGCCATTAGCGAAAGATTCAAGCCAGGGCCGGTGAGATGGATCACTGCTTCTTCAAGAGTTCGACATGGACATTAAAGATAGAAAGAGCTACGAAAATGTAGTAGCCGACCACTTGTCGCGATTGGAGAAGCCGATCGAAGGAGAGGATAAGAAGATTGGCATAAAGGAAAACTTCCCGACGAGCACATCTTGGCGTCATCGATCGCACACCATGGTATCTTGATTTTGTAAATTACTTGGTGATTGAGTTCTACCTCCATAGTGCAAAGGTCGTTTGAAAAGAAGTTTCTCCGCGATGTGAAGTTCTATTATTGGGACGATCCTCATCTCTACCGCCGATGTGCCGATGGTTTGATACGTCGCTGCGTTCCCCGAGGAGAATGGGAGAACATAGTCCACGAGTGCCATAGTTCGTTGTTGGAGGCCATTTCGCGTGACGAGAGCAGTGACAAAGATTTGCCACGATGGATTCTTTTGGCCTTGATCTTCAAGATTGCCAATCTTTTATCAAGAGTTGTGATCGTTGTCGAAGAGTGGGAATGTCACTAAGAAAGACCGGATGCCACGAAAACCATCATGGAGGTGGAGCTATTTGGCGTATGGGGATCGACTTCATGGGTCCGTTCACATGTCTTGTGGCTACACGTACATTCTTCTTCTTTGTGGTCGTTTCCCGTTGGGTAGGCGATTCCCATCGTCACGAACGACTCCAGGTAGTGATCAAATTCCTTCACAAGAACATTCGACTCGATTTGGTGTCGAGGGCTTTGATCGGTGATGGGGTGCATTTAATAATAAGTGGCGAAACGTTTCAGCCAAATATGGTGTGAAGCATCGAGTCACCTCCCCTACCATCCACAAGCAAGCGGGCAAGTGAGCTCGCCAACCAAGAGATCAAGCGATTTTAGAAATCGGTTGTTCGGTATGAAGATTGGGCAGCGGTTGGATGATGCTCTTTGGGCTTCTGGGATCATGCGTACAAAGCTCCCATCGGCTATCTCCATATCAAATGGTATTTGGTAAATCCACGCCATTTACCGGTTGAATTGGAGCACAAAGCATATTGGACGACGAGGAGAATCAACATGGATTCGAGGAGGCGGTATGATGAGTGACCAGCTGTTGGAGCTTGATGAGTGGAGGAATGAAGCTTTCGAGAATTCTCGGATATCTGAGGAAAGAGCTCGAAATTCCACGACCTCCACATTCGTGCCAAAGTTTTCGCGGGTAATGAAGTCTTACTTTACAATGCTCGACTCGTCTATTCAGGAAAGCTCAAGTCGAGATGGTCGGGGCCGTATATGTTGGTTGTATCTTGAAAGCGGTTTGGTTGAGCTTGTATACAATGTTTCTGTTACCACTATTACAATCTCCTATCGATTTGAATACTTGATTGCATATATCGTGTCCCCTTATCTCATATATAAGTTAGATCATACGGTGTGTAGAAGATCACGAAGTCCGTATGATTGGTCGAAACAATGAGATATAAAAAGTTTCACGGTGAGGCGACTTAAGGACGAGTTGTCGGTTTGAGGCTGCGGTATAGATAAGAGTGACTTGACTTAGTTGCTTGTCTATCTTTGGTGCGTCTCGACATATTGAAGGATCACGGTGAGATGTGTTCTTCTTTCCGACCGTCGTGAAGAACCAAGATCTCGGTGACTTCGATGATCTAAACCTCGATAAGGTATTAGGTGAGTATGAGTTCTTGACCATCACTTTGACTTGTTATGAGTGAGGGTTATATGTTCTAACCAATTCTCCGCATCTTGGGTGGTGGCGATCTTGTATGTCACGCTAGTTATCATGTCAGTCACCGTATCCGTTTAGGATGATGGCGTCCCTTAAGGGCTCAAAGGTTTATTGTACTAAACCTGCGGTTGAGTTAGCTCAAGTACAATAATAAGGTTGAGTGGTACTACTTAAGAAATGAAGTTGTGTCGTTTTAAGCGATCGATTGCTATAAATGATTAATGGACGTTCGATATCTTAAATCGAGGATTCGTAATGTCTAAGTGCAAGCCCGACTCAACTTGGTAATAAAGGGGTAAGTCGACATTCTTTCTCTAGTGGCATGATCGAATGTTTCTAAATTAATTTATGTTAAGGTGAACATAAGATAATTAATTTATTTTAGGCCCGTCTTTATTCCTTGCATTTGATCCTGGTGGCCCATCCGGGCCGTAGCTCGAAAAATCGGCGCCCTAGTAGCTCTCTATGGCAAGATTTTATTCTCTTTATCCATAAGGATATAATTATATTTATGGTAATTTCCATATAGGATTATGGTAATTTCCATATGGGATTAAGGTAATGCATTATAAATATAAGGTATGAGATAAAGTCATGTTAATGCTCACATATTGACAACAAGATTTTCGGCCCCTCATAGTTCTCTTGAGAGGATTTTTCGAAAATAGTGAAGAGAGCATAGGGTGATTTTCGAAGCATTCTCCATAGATCGTCCTCACTCGGCGTTGGAGATTGGGCAATCGGGATCTGATCCGAAGGTCAAAGCACGAGTCCGATCCGTTCGATCCATTCATCTCGTTCCATCGACCTCTTGGATCCAAAGGTAAACACGTGAAAACCCCTCGTGTTGCGATTTAATTATATAGGCGCATGCTGGGTTTATAATCAATGTATGGTGAATTAAACACCGAGATGGATCCTCGGGCGAGGTTAACATATGTTTTCCTACAATTGGTATCGAGCACGGGATCGAGAATCTTGGCTCTGTTGGATTAATTCACGTTTGATTATTACGTGCGTTTATTAATTGTGGATCATCGTTCATCGTGGCTCGTTTATTATTTTGTCGGATGTTGTTGTTTCACCACGAGAAAATCCGTGGTTAGATTAGATTTTATTATGTAAATCTTATACGTAAAGAAGAACGAAGCGAAAGAACGAAGAACGAAACGACGGAAAACAGGTCTCTCGGCGGTCATCGGCGGTTTCGCGGCGATCCTCACGCGATCGCGAGGCGATCGCGAGCGCGCGGCGACGCGGCGCGTTCTCGCGCGAGATCCTGGCGCCTAGCGGCGAGCTCATGATCGCGAGATTACCCGCGAGCTACTGCGCCGTCGCGAACTAGCGGGTGGCGGGCGCGCGTTGGCGGCGAAACCGATGCCAGCGGCGAGACTTCGCGGTCGCGAGTTTCGGCGGCTGGCGGCGTCTCTCGGCGAGCGTTCGGCGCTCGGGCGATAACCACGCATGTCTCTTTCGTCGGTGTCGCGATCGCTTTAGCGACCGCGAGTAGCCCGCGAGAACAGCGAGCGAGCGACAGATGATGGTGGCTAGGGTGGGCTGCTTGCCCTAGCGCTGCCCGGCCGCAGATGGGCCGACCCGGCCCGGACCCGTTTTCAGTTTTCGGTCCGTGCCCTTGCGAGGCCCATTGTTGAATCCGGTCCATGCCCGTGCACGCGAGGCCCGTTTGGTTTAATTGCTTTGTAAATCTATGTAATAGATTAGATTTAAATGTCGGGGTTTCACGATTGAGCGCGATGAGCGTTTTATTTATTTTTATCGTTCATATGCATGTCGTGGATGTTTAAATTATGCGGTAGCATGCTATGTATGTTTATATTACGTTGACAAACCTTTAAGTGTTTTACGTAATTGGATGCGCATAGTAAGCATGCTAGGTTTATCATTGTTATCAAGCATATTTTAGAATTACTGCGAGCATGTTTTACATGTTGAGTTCTATAGAAAAGCATGCTAGGATTACGTGATCGCATGGACAAACCTTTTGAATAAAAAGACTAAGCAAGCAACCCGACAAATTAATTTTTCAAATTAAAATGTCAAGACCTCCACTTTTGATCTCTAAACAAAGTGAGGCGCTTTGTGATGGCGATCCACACGCGTGGCTTGCTTGCCTTTGTTTATCATAAGTTTGTTAGATGAGATTTCTAAATAAAACATTTTAAATCTATTGAGAAGTGGGAGTTTCATGTAAAGCGTCCACACGCGTGGCTTACGTGTGCGATTTTCATAAGTTCTCTAGAGATAGATATAAAATGAGATAACAAAAGAATTTGAATTGAAGCGGTATGGTCCGGTGAGTATACCAATTCTAAGAATTTATTTTCTGTTGTTAAAATTGTGGTCAATGCTTAGACATCACCTCAGTACAACTTCCCGCCAAGTCCTTCTTGCGATAGTGATGTGGTCTAGTAAGGTCGATCATTAATTTCATTTGTCATAAGGATATGTTGACATGGATTGAAATTAAGCGACTAAAAGGTATATTTTAGTGCGGTCGAGGGTTCATGTGTGGCGTCCACACGCGTGGCTTGCATGTGGGATTCCTTGGGCGATTGGAGGTTTCAATTAATATTGTTTTATCAAAAGGTTACAATATTATTGTTACAATTATTTGCGATCGTATGCTTATGTGTTTTACATTATCGTTTCGAGATATGTCTCTTCGCCGATTATCAATATGCTGCACAAAATCCGTTCTTATCGGTGGAAGCGAAACATGGAATATGTTCTTATCATTTGAAGAACACATGTTTGTTCTCACTACTCCTAAACCCGATGCCCTGCGGCGCGTCGACTAATGAGCATGAGAGTCGGCGGACTTTGGAATAAGTCAAACAATATGGCTAAATGCTATATGATGACTACTATGTCCAAGGCTTGCAGTGCAACATCGATCGATGGTGAGCGCGACGATATTTGGTCGAGTCTCGAGGTAAGTTTGGGCGATCGGATCGGACGATCCTTCCACACAATGAGAGAAATCTTGGCGTGTAAGATGGAAGAAGGAAGTTCGGTCCATGAACATGTCTCCACATGACTCGTCTCATGGATAGTCTTGATCGGTTGGGAGGAGGTATTGACGCCAAGCCACGGTCGATATCATCCTCAATACACCGCCAAGTCTTTTGAGAACTTTCGTGAATGCGATCATGAGCAAGACCGAGTTTACACTTAGTCGGTTGCTTAATGATCTCGTTCTTTGCGGAAGGAGTTATGGGAAAAGGAGCACATGCTCTTGCTAGCACATCTAAGGGCCCAAAATTTTCATCGTAAAATGGAAATAGAAAAGGGTACCAAAGGTGGTAGAAGCGAGGAAATAGTGGGAGTAATGGGAGCAGAACATGGTTGCCACGGAGGCTTGAAGAAGCGAAGGAGAAGGCAAGTGCTTCAAGTGCGGTGGGCGGGCATTGGAGGCAGTGCCCTATGCTCGAGGCTCAGTGCGCCGTTTGCTTTAATGTGAAACATGTTTAGCGACTTGTTCTACCCATTCTTGGGTAGTAGATACTGGCATAATGATCATGTTTGTTACACCTTGCAGGGTTTCTGCGGACAAAGGGCTGTTTAATGGCGAGATAACGATCTCCATGGGCAGCGCGGCGAAGTCGAAGGCTGTTGCGAGTTGGAGATGTTTCTTTATGTTTTGGGACAACAGTTTTAGTTTTGAAAGCGTTTTATATGTGCGGATTTTGGTGGAACCTTGTTCTGTTTGAGTATTTACTCATGGATATTACATTATTTTTGATAGTGGTGTTTCTATCATAAGAAATGACGAAGTTATACGTGTTGGCACCTTATATAATTAAGCTTTATACTATTTACGCAAAACATAATACCTATAACTATGTTGCATCTTCATCAAACCCTAAAAGAAAGTTTTCTTAGAAGATGACTCTACTTTTCTCGGCATCTTAGATTAGGTCACATCAATCTAAATAGGATCAAGGCGGCTAAGAATGGGCGTTAGGTAATCTCACGGTTACTCGGTTCCCGATCTGCGAATCTGTATAGAAGGTAAGATGTCGACGGACCCTTCAAAGCGAAGGGTTATATAGCGAAAGAAATGTTGGAGTTAGTCCATTCGACTGTGTGGACCGATGTCCACACAAGCTCGTGGAGATGCAGTATTTTGTCACTTTCGTTGGCGATTACTCGAGTGCGGATACATATACGATTCGCATAAGTCGAATGCTTTGAAATTCAAAGAGTTTAAGGCGGAAGTGGAGCGAAGCTGGTAAAAATATCAAGTCCTCTGCGTTACGATCGCGGTGGCGAATACCTCGATAACGAGTTTATGGACTATCTAGTGAAGTGTGGGATTACGTCGGCGCCTTCACCAAGACACACCACAAAATGGTGTGTCGGGAGGCGAAGAAATAGGACTCTTTTGGAAATGGTTAGATCAATGATGAGTTATGCAACATTGCCTATTTCGTTACGGGGGTATGCCTTGAAAGCAGTGACATACTTGCTAAATCGATACCGTCAAGTCGATCGAAAAGACCCTTTCGAGTTGTGGTTTGGTAAGAAGCCGGTTTAAACCACATAAGGATATGGGCGATCCGGCACACGTCTTGAACAAGAAGGCGACAAGTTGGAGGCTAGGTCCGGCCTTAAAATTTGTTTATTGGCTATCCTAGAGGAGCGAAATTTGGTTTATTCTATAGTCTAAGGATCGAGAAGGTCATTATTAGCACTAATGCTCGATTCTTAGAAGAGGACTACATGAAAATCATAAATCCAAAGTTGAAATCATTCTTCAAGAATTAGAAGATGATCGTATTCCACCACCGATTAGGCGAAGGTGCGAGATGTCGAGTCTAGTGGGAGGATCGACACGGATACTTCAAGAAATTGAAGTGGGTCGAGTTCCACCGGAGATACCGGGCCGTACAAGTGGTACCTACCCGGCAAGTTGTGCTAGATGAGAACCACAAGTTTACGCACCCACCGTTGCCATTGTGCTGTAGAACCTCGTCGTAGTGGGAGGGTTGTTCGTCGACCCGGCGATTTATGTTCGTGGGTGAATCTTGGTTTAGTCGGCGAGGCGAACATGCAATAATCGACCCATGGACATACAAGGAGGCGATACAAGATATTGATGCAAGATCATGGCACACGCTATGGACTTAGAAATGGAGTCCATAAAGGCTATGGATGTATATGAAAGACACCTCTACCGGATGGCGAGGAAGCCGTGGGTAGTAAGTGGATATCTGAGGAAGAGATTCGATGGAGGGTTTGACTTTCAAAGCCGGGCTTGTGGCGAAAGGGTACACTCAGTTGAGGGCATCGATTTCGATGAGACCTTTTCGCTGTGTGCAATGCTCAAGTCCATCGAATTCTTCTAGCCATAGCGACCCACTTGAACCTAGAGGTTTGGCAAATGGATGTTAAAACCGCTTTTCTAAGCGGTTACCTTGAGGAAGGTAGAGACATCTATATGCGACAACTTTGAAGGTTATGTGGTAAAGGGTGAAGAGCATCTAGTATGGAAGCTTAAGAAGTCCATTTATGGGCTTAGCGAACCTCCGATCATGGAACTTACGCTTTGACGAGGTAGTAAAGTCCCATGGATTTACCCGTTGCCTAGCGAGTTGTGTGTATCGGTTAGATGTCAACGGTGATGTGGTATTTCTTGCACTTTATGTAGATGACATCCTTCTAGTTGGCAACAACGTGAAGTCATTATCGACGTAAAGAGTTGGCTATCCGATCGGTTTCAAATGAAAGACTTGGAGAGATCGTACATTCTTGGGATCAAGGTTTACCGAGATCGCAAGAAGAAAATGTTGATCTTATCTCGGCGTCTTACATTGATCTTGTGATTACTCGTTTTAGTATGCGAGACCGCCAAGAAAGGATTGCTACCTTTCGGACATGGCGTTCCTTTATCTAAAACGCATGATCACCTATGATTTGCAAGGAGATAGAGGAAATGAGACAAGTTCCTTACGCTTCCGCCGTAGGAAGTCTCATGTACGTAATGCTATGCACGAGGCCGATATACGCTATCACGGTGGCATAGTAGCTAGATATCGATCTAACCTGGACAAGCTCATTGGGCTGCGATGAAGCGTATACTCAGTACACGAAAAGGACTCGAGATTATAGGCTGGTTTACCATGCGAGATAGTCTAATGCCTTTGGGTTATCTGACTCGGTTTCAAAGTGACCGTGATGAGAAAAGTCAACCTCGGGCTATGTGTTTACCTTGGGAGGTGGAGCCGTATCTGGCGGAGTGCAAAGCGATGCGTGCGGACTCTACCATGGAAGCCGAATATGTAGCCGCCGGAGGCTTCTAAGGAGGTCTGTATGGTTCAGAACTACCTCATGGATCTAGATGTGGTACTGGTTTGCCCAAGAGTATCATAGTTTCTTGTGATAACTTTCGGTGCGATGTGAAACTCGAAGGAACCACCGGACCCACAAGCGACCAAACACATAGAGAAAGTACCATGTCATATGAGAAATCGTTAGGCGGTGGCGTGCTGATTGAAAAGATTGATCTGACGGAAAATCTAGCGGATCCATTCACGAAGAGCTGCCGCAAAAAGTCTACGATGGACACGTTAGAGGACTTGGATTGCGCTTGATGGCACCCACTTAGAAAACTTTTGTATAAGTGGGAGAAGCAAAGTGATGGTTGTTTGTAATAGCTAGTAGAAAGACACATTGTATACTAAAAGTTTGCTTTAGTATAAGTGGGAGATTGTTGGATTTGTATCTTGAAAGCGGTTTGGTTGAGCTTGTATACAATGTTTCACATTACCACTATTACAATCTCTATCGATTTGAATACTTGATTGCATATATCCGTGTCCCTTATCTCATATATAAGTTAGATCATACGATGTGTAGAAGATCACGAAGTCCGTATGATTGGTCGAAGCAATGAGATATAAAAGTTTCCTGGTGAGGCGACTTAAGGGCGAGTTGTCGGTTTGAGGTGCGGTATAGATAAGTGACTTGACTTAGTTGCTTGTCTATCTTTGATGCGTCTACGGCGTATTGAAGGATCACGATGAGATGTGTTCTTCTTTCGACCGTCGTGAAGAACCAGATCTCGGTGACTTACGATGATCTAAACCTCGATAAGGTATTAGGTGAGTATGAGTTCTTGACCATCACTTTGACTTGTTATGAGTGAGGGTTATATGTTCTAACCAATTCTCCGCGTCTTGGGTGGTGGCGATCTTGTATGTCACGCTAGTTATCGTATCAGTCACGTATCCGTTTAGGATGATGGCGTCCCATTAAGGAGCTCAAAGGTTTATTGTACTAAACCTGCGCAGGTTGAGTTAGCTCAAGTACAATAATAAGGTTGAGTGGTACTACTTAAGAAATGAAGTTATGTCGTTTTAGCGATCATTGCTATAAATGATTAATGGACGTTCGATATCTTAAATCTGAGGATTCGTAATGTCTAAGTGCAAGCCGACTCAACTTCGGTAATAAAGGGTAAGTCAACATTCTTTCTCTAGTGGCATGATCGGATGTTTATAAATTAATTTATGTTCTTGGTGAACATAAGATAATTAATTTATTTGAGGCCCATCTTTATTCCTTGCATTTGATCCTCAGGTGGCCCATCCAGGGCCGTAGCTCGAAAATCGGCGCCCTAGTAGCTCTCTATGGCAAGATTTTATTCTCTTTATCCATAAGGATATAATTATATTTATGGTAATTTCCATATAGGATTATGGTAATTTCCATATGGGATTAAGGTAGTGCATTATAAATATAAGGTATGAGATAAAGTCTAGGTTAATGCTCACATATTGACAACAAGATTTTCGGCCCCTCATAGGTCTCTTGAGAGGATTTTTGAAAATAGTGAAGAGAGCATAGGGTGATTTTTGAAGCATTCTCCATAGATCGTCCTCACTCGGCGTTGGAGATTGGGCAACGGGATACTGATCCGGAAGGTCAAAGCACGAGTCCGATCCGTTCGATCCATTCATCTCGTTCCATCGACCTCTTGAGATCGAAAGGTAAACACGTGAAAACCCTCGTGTTGCGATTTAATTATATAGGCGCATCTAGGTTTATAATCAATGTATGGTGAATTAAACACCCAAGATGGATCCTCGGGCGAGGGTTAACATATGTTTTCCTACGGTATACCGTTTACGTGCGCTTGCCAATGGGAGTTCTGAGCTCCTGACTCGGGGCAACATTTTTAAAGTGAGCGGCGGTACCTCAAATCTACTTCAAGTCACACTTCGGCCGAGAAGTCGAGGTGACCAGCTCAACGAACCATGATAAGAGGTGCCGTCGAGCTAGCGGCGATAATTCTAACACGGTTGGGAGGTAACCCAACAGTTTTACATCTTTTTGTTTTGTTGTTTCGTTTTTGTTTTGGTTGTGTTTCTTTGTTTGTGTCGTGTCTCGTTGTTTTGTGAGATCCCAAAGTTTTAATAGCTTTGTTTTGTGAGATCCCAAAGTTTTAATAGCTTTGTTTTGTGAGATCCCAAAGTGTCTAGCGACCACCCTAGCGACCAGCGGTCAGCCGCGTGTCAGCGAGAATTTAAGCGAACGTTGTTTTACGGCGGCCAGAGCTCGCGGCAGCTCATGCCAGCTTCGCGATCGCGAGCTCGACCGCAGATCCGTCACGACCAGCGTCCCGACCCGCGCCCGCCGTGACCGCGTTTAACACCTATTTTTACCCAAACTTCTAACCTACACACACACACGTTTTTACGAAAAAGAGCGGCACCCATTCCATCAAGCACCCAAAGCACCTCTCTTCCCCAATTTTCTTGCATTTCTCCACTAAATCCACTCAAGGTATGCTATATTTGTTTAATTCTTCATGGGTTTACATTTATTGAGCATGATTAGGAAGAATTTGTTCCATTTATCCTCTTGAGGTGGGTTTAATTAAAATTGAGAGACTAGGGCTTATTTTATTAGATTTGTTTGGTGTTTGAGCATGATTTGTCCAATGATAGGTTTATTAACGTTTATACACGTATATTGTTCGTCTAATGTGCCTACATTGTTGATTTGGGTTAAAATTTGTGAAATAGCCTTGAAAAAAAATTTGTTTCGTGCTTGCAACGACGCGCTTCATGACGGCCACGCTAGCTGCGTTCTGGCGCTGCGGCACAAGACGCCGCCACGCGTGCCTGTTGACGGCGTGACCGTCTTTCGCGACCACCCTCGTGACCATGCGAGGTGTGGTCGCTAGTTTTCGCCGAGCGTCTAATTTTGCAAATTTTGGGTGTGTGTATGTTTTCCCATTTTGTGTTGTCTTGCAGATCATATGACAATATGGAAATAATTTGATTAAGTTGAAGTTTGGGGATCTATATTGAGCATTTTGGGTTGGCGTTGTTTTGATTGTTTCATTCATACACGGGCTAACTTTGAAATTC
Source organism: Salvia rosmarinus (assembly GCA_036937905.1). Lineage (NCBI taxonomy): Eukaryota > Viridiplantae > Streptophyta > Magnoliopsida > Lamiales > Lamiaceae > Salvia > Salvia rosmarinus. The sequence goes on from JAODLM010000608.1 coordinate 66,966, forward strand.
TTTTTAGGTACAATATGCCGCGTACTCACGGTCACAAGCGCAAGGCGAGCATTGTCTCCACTTCCCACGACGAGACACAAGATGAGCTCCTGACGAGCTACGATGAGCATCATGATGTGCCTCACGGCGAGCCACGCATGGCACCACAAGATGAGTTCGATCCCAAAATTTTGGAGTCGATCTGCCGGTGACTCCTCGAGCCGTTGGGATCGATTGGTGAGATTACGGCATAGGCATTCACGTTTCATGTGCCTCAATACGTGTCGAGATGGGCATAACCAATCTTTGTGGCGTGGTTGGCCGAGAGGTCGGGCTGTACTCGCTTATCACGGCCAATTATCTTACATACGGATCGACACTCGAATTCTTGTCGACTCTCCATGTCCACAAGACAAGCGGCATGCGGACTACATCATGTTCCAACTCGACAATGAGCCCCGTCAACTCTCCGTGGGCGAACTTAATGGAATCATCAATGGAGATCCGGAGGAAACTACATAGGGGCGTCGGTACACAGCCCGGCGTATGGCGAAAGATCATGGACTCCAGACTCGAGCACACTCCATACTATGATGCCTCGAGATCGAAGGCTAGCTCGATATGGAATCCAGCGGTCCGTTACTTCCACCGGCTCCTCACATTCACCTTACATGGCCGTTCGAGCGCCGGCCTTTGTCCTCTCACAAGATATGAGCCTACTGATTGGAGCTATGTTCAACCAGAAGATGCATGCCGGCATGTTCCTTGCTCAGCACTTCCACATGCAGTCCACGGTTTTGGGTAATTCGAGGATATGCATAGGGGGATTTGTTACCCCCATTGCTGATTTTTTTGGGATTACGATTCGAGAGAGTCCGATCTCTCACGACATCTTCTGGACAAGCCGTGCTATCGTCGAGCGTTCTGAAGAGGCACCCGCGTTACTTGTGGTTGTTATATGATCAAAGCGCCGATCGGTCTTCCGCCACCCAATCCCGAGCTCGCGGTATAAGCCGATACTTTATGCGGATGCCAATTGGAATATGAGCTCTCGGCACACTATGCATGGACGCGTAGCGTGAGCGCCAAGGCGAGGTTGAGGCGAGCAACCGCACGAGGAGCAAGCCGAGCCCGCGTGGCTCACGAGGCAGGCGGCATATTGCACCGCCACCCGTTCGAGGCGACCCGGATTTATGATCGATTAGATCGAATAGATGGTCGTCTCAACCATATTGACGGGAACGACCTCGATTATGGAGCAGCGACAAGCCGTCTACACCCGAAGAACAGGCACATCTCGAGCAACAACGTAAGATGATGGAGATGATGCGACAATGGAATCGATGGCGTGGATTTTATTCGCCACGGAGTAGTACGGCATTCAGGTAAGTTTTCTCTCCAACTACTCTTTTCGCAAACCTTATTGCTTCCACATGTTCACAATAAGTTTGGGGAGTAAACGAGTTTAGTTGGTTGAGAATCTGTTTATATTTCTATGCTTTATGGTTTAGTTGTTATGCTTTGGGGTCTTTTGTTTGTTTTTGTTTTGTTTTTCGTTTTCGTGTCTGTCGATCAACGAGTTGAGTGAGGTGTGTTAATCCATGTGGCCAATGACGATAGAACTTTTGGTGAAATTTAATGATAGTGCGCATGATATGTTAGAAAATGACGTATGAATGACGTGAGATGGCTTGAGCTTGTTGTTTTTCACCAATTGCTTATCCCGTGAGACTTGAGCTTCACCGTATACATATCTTGATCTGATTTACATTAATTGTGTGATATCGTGCATGTGATTAACTTCTAGAACTTGCCGTGTTTACGTGTCGAGGCCGCAATATGTGTTTGAATTTGGAAAGGATAAAAGGCCATCTTTGTTAACCACATATTCACCCAAACACTAACCCGATGATATATACCATTTGTCGCCTTCTTTGAGCCTTTATTAGACTTTTCTTTCGATTAACGGGATGATAGGAGGTGAGGATGGATATGGGAATCAAAAGGTTGAAAGTTTGATGTAGTTATGATGAGAAAAGTTTCGTGTGAAAATACATACGTGGTGAAGAATAGTACCTTTGTTGTAAAAGATAAACGCTATAAGCTCTAGAAAAGAAAAGAAAAAGAAAAATTGGTGTTCGCTATGAGTGTTGAGCATAAAGGGTCTTTAATCAAAGTATAGGTACCTTCTGTGGCATTAAACGTTGAATTAGCACGTTGGGAAAGAAGAGGAAAATGGACAAAGTCCATATATGTCGAAAAGTATAAATGGGGGTGCTTGGAATATTCTTGAGTCACTTAGCCATATTTTATCCTACCTTAACCAATGTGCCTACATTACAACCTATGAAAAGACCTCTTTGATCCTAATTTGAACACAATGACGCGGTGAAGATATTAGAAAGCGGCAAGCCTATGGTAAGATGTTGCATTGCATTGATGGTTGAGTGTATACCGTCCTACATTTCTTTATGAGTTGAGTGTATCCTATATTTTACACATGCCGTTGTGAGGGTTGAATTAAATGAGTTTTTGCCGTCAATTGTTGTTTGTGTTGAGTTGACTAACGTCGTCATGTGCATTAATGTTTTTGAGCATTGATATGTTTCTGAGGCCTAGAATGGTTATCATCTTTGCTACGCTCGTTGATCTTTTCGTTGTGTCTTTCTGTTTTGGTTTTGTTTGAGGACAAACAATGATTTAAGTTTGGGGGGTTTGATAAGCGCATTTTACGTTTATAGTTGATATTTGAAGATGAATTTAGCTCGTTTAATGTGCGTTTACGTATCGTTTCTTAATGTTTTATCTATTTTTAGAAGATCTTGCTCTTGGGTGTTCTTTTGGTGTTGTGTAGGTCCATATGTTGAAAATCGAAGCAAGGAGCGGCGCGAGCCAAAATACACATCGACTTGTTTCTAGCGACCAACCTGGCGGTCGCTAGGCTGGCCGCCAGCAACCCGCCCGAGAACCCAACGAGGCTGCGACCGCGACCTCGTGCCCATGCCGAAATAGCCGCCAGAGAAAGCCATCGTCACGATTCTCGTGACCGAGGTTAGCGACCGCTAGCCATGGCCGCAGCCAACCAAGTGGACGCAAGAGGCGGCGGCGAGAGGAGCGCGAGACTTACCTCGCGACCACGCTGCGCGACCGCGAGTGCTCATGAGACCGAGTGGCAAAAGTGCAAATTGGGGTGTGCTATATATATGGCAACACCCCTCGCGCCGAACTTCGAATCACGATTCCAGAGCCTCATTTCTCGATTTTTCATAAGTTTTCCAGATTTTTAGCTTTAGGTTCCATATATTTTCATTCTAGAGTTGTTTCGCGATTGTTCTTTGTTAGTTTTACGTTTTGTCTACGATCAGGACGTTTAGTCCGGACAATCTTTGCAATTCCGTTTTCTCTCGAGGTTGGGATTCAAGCCCAACGATTGTTCTTCAACGCTTCATCACGGGTTTTATATATTTAATTTCCGTTTTATGGTTAAATCGTATTTTATTCCGTTTATTATGTCTGCTAGTTTTTCGTTCTAATCCTGTGGTTTGCATGATTCGATCCTATATGTTGTGATTCCTGTTATCGCTATTTACCGTCCATGCATTGATTCATGATTCGATTGTGCTTATTTATATGTGTTGATTTCTGATCAATCTTGATGCATATTTAGTTGTCGGTTAATTACGTAATTGTGTTAATTGTCAATCGATATCGAATGCATGATACGAATGAGCATGAGTCGTGGTGAGATAGGATATTCGTAGGAAGCATATTCTTTGTGATCCGTTTGGAGTTGCTTGTTTTCACCTAGAGACGTAACAGTAATAGGGAAAACTAGTAATCTACAGCCGCTTTTGTCGTAACAGAAATTGTCGGTTATATATGTGATCTTCCATCTTGTCTGGATTAAAATTGGTTAATAGGAACAGGATAAACATACGTTGTGGATAGGATTAATGCAGCCCTAGGGTTAGTCGTCTTTATCTGTGTTTAAACATCCGAGTGTTTATTGCTTTATTTTACTTTCTGTTTTGTTACCTTTGCTTTGGATTGAATTCCGAAGCCCTAAAATCTCACCAAACCATATTTGTTGCTTGGATAATGATGAATCCTTGTTGAGTTAGCTTCTGTGTTTTCGCATTACAATTCATGTGGATACGATACTTCGCTTACCCTATACTTACACCTTTTCGTGTTAGAAAATTAAGCGATCAGAAAGTAATATTACTTTCATTATACTTCGGTTCTCACATTCAGGATTAGAACCGTCATTTTTGTCATATAGCTTGGTAAGGTAGTACATTTGTACACCAAAACTTAAATTCCAAGCATAAGCATCTCATTACCATGTCTCGACTTTGGAGATATTTTCTCCATACTTGATTTAAGTGCTAGGGTTATCCAAGCTGTTCACACATTTTAATGATTATGTTTCCTCAATCTCACTATCATTGGTTCAACCAAGTCTCAGATACCTGGAGTAAATTCTGTTTAAGCATAATCTCATTGATTGAGGTATAAAGCGAGAGATTTGTTAACTAAGATGCTATCATTTCTTTATATATATCCTTTGAAAAGAATATTATGCATCTCCATTCTTTAGACATGTCCAGCCTACTAATGAGGTCTTAAGGGCAATCAACTATCTTAAAGATAAGTTGTAATTTCTCTTTTTATGACATAATAAGGGGAAATTATATCCCACAGATATCATATACTTTTCTTTACTTTTACTCTTGCATTCAATGCTAAAGAGTATCTCATTCATAACTTCATTATTATAACAGTCATATGAAGGTATAACTTCACTGTTATCGGTATTTGAAAAGCCTATCAAGGGTCATCACATCCATGTGTATCATAGGAAAAATATATCTCGTCTCATCGAGATCTTATTTACATCATAACTTCTTGATGTCTGTCACTTTACTGATCTGAAACCTTTAGGTGACCAAATAAGTCAAACTACATCATACCTGATGTTTATCATTTTACTAATTTAAAACTTAGGTGACAAGATAAATCAACCTTCATCATACTTATTGGTTTCAAGGATTGAAGAAAATTCATCATGACAACTTACAATAGGTATGGATTCACAATTCAGGATGACAAATTTTTCAGTTTGAATCCATATGTTCTTTGAGCTGAATAATTGGGATCTAGGGTCCGAAGACCAGAATGACGACTCATCGACATTTCTTTGGTCATGTGGACCGCCGACTCAATCTTATAAATATTTTCTCACCACATAAGGGCTTGGTTTCAAAAGAACACTTTATAAATTTGGGTTATAAATTTTTCGTAAAAGTGAGAAACTCAAGTGATTTCTCAATTGAACTAGGTCGTAGAGTTAAACTCAATGACGTAAATTGAGTAATGAATAAAAATTGAAACCTTATATAACTCAGATTAGGTCATCATAAGTTTTAAGGTTATCAACGCATTCATCCTACATCCAAAACTTTACTCATACCACTAAAACTAAATTTTCGATTTGTCTCTTCAACAATTTCTACCACATCGTAGTCTCTTCTTTTATAAAAATTCACGATACTTGCATCAATTGATTCTTTAATCACATTTCTATTTTGTTTCTAACGGAAAAGTCATAGTCGATTTGGAGTTCCGTCGTGCGTGAACATCCAAAGGAAAGACTATACTCATGTCACTCATCGCATAGTGACATTCATCATCTTGACATCATCTTCATTTATGCTCTTTAATTTTCTTCTCGTCTTTCGATTCGAAATTTTTCATTTCGATCTCGCTTTTGTTCTTATTTCCGTCCTCGCTTTTGTTCTCATGAAGGAATAACATTTTCATAATTCATCTTTCTATGTTCTTTCGCAAAAGGGATCATGCGTCTTAAACAGTCTATGTTCTTTTGGGATAACATACCCATCATCAAAATCAACTTTGAGATTTGAAATAAAATTTCAAATATTCATAACATAGCTCATTGTACGCATGTACTTCTTTGAATTTCAAGAATTCAACATATCATCTTTGACATCGATGTCCATTTTTGATCATTATCAACATTAATAACATAATTCATTTATAACAATAAATCTTCATCAATTTCATGAATTGAAACATTTCTCTTTGACATATCTTTGTCAAAACTTTCTCATATCACTTTCAACTTTTCTCATATTCCCTTTCTTTTATAACTCAAACATCATATCAATCATCTTTCATAACTTTCATTCTCAACCTTTTTCATAACTTTCATTTCCTTCGAAACATCATTTCAATCCTTCTTCACTTGCAACTTGTTATAAGTGTGTATAGTATATGAGATGGGGAATGAAAGTCCATTTTTATTCAAAGAAAAGAGCTCCTATATATACATATGAATAACCCTAATCCTAATAGGATTCTAACCATAATCCTAATAGGATTCTAATATGCATCTATAATATATTTACATATATAACACTCCCCTCAAGCTCGAGCATAGATATTAATCATGCACAAACTTGTTACAAAGATAATCAATCTTAACCCAAAATAAACCGTAATCTAAAACCTTAAATTTCAATGTAAATCTCAAACATAATTCAACCGATCCAAACCGAATCCAACACCAATTAGATGCGCAGACCCAAACAGTATCCGACAACACACAAACGTCAATCTAAACCGAATCCACACCAATCGGATGTTGACCCAAACAGTATCCAGATAACTCACAAATGTCTCGACCCAAATCGAATCCCACACCAATCGGATGTTGACCCAAACAGTATCCAGACAACACACAAACGTCGACCCAAATCGAATCCCACATCAATCGATGTTGACCCAAACAGTATCCAGACAACACACAAACGTTGAGATGAGCAAACCACAACAAATGGAACTCAATTCCGGCAAAGAAATGTGCTCAAGGCACCGAAACAAAATCAAAATGAACGGATCCCACACCGCACCTGTACTAATCCAAACAAGTAATCAATGGAAGGGGACGACGACGAACCAAACGGGACTAGCCGGTGAATTCGCCACGGACGCCGTCTCACGCTAAAACACGAAATCGCCACCATAAATGTGCCGGAGCTAATTCCGACCACGACGACCGCACGCGCGAAAAACCGCACTACGTAAACATTGTTCACACGCACCGCTCACGCGTGTGGGCCCCACACGCCGACACCGGCGACGGACTTCCGACGGGTTCGCTCGGATGGTGGCGCACCTCCACGTGTCGGAGGTGTCAACCGTGACGCCCGAACTCAAATGGGTGGCTTTTCCTTTTCACCCAAAAATTTTCAAATTTGAAACCCTAATTTGAAATTTCAAATTCCAATCCCTAGATCTGGAACGTAGCTCTGATACCATGTTATAAGTGTGTATAGTATATGAGATGGGGAATGAAAGTCCATTTTTATTCAAAGAAAAGAGCTCATATATATACATGTGAATAACACTAATCCTAATAGGATTCTAACCTTAATCCTAATAGGATTCTAATATGCATCTATAATATATTTACATATATAACACAACTTTTGTAACAGCCCTCTAATCCTAACAACAGATTAACGAGGACTAATACTTGGAACAATAATCAAGGAACATGAAAGATAATTAATCATAGAATTATGGGACTAAATTCGAGTAAACTAAGAAGCTTCAACCTTTATATAAAAGACATACATAATTTACATATGAAGAGAGATCTACAGATTCTTAACACAAGAATTCAAATGATCTGAAGGTAATCAACTCGTTAACATCAAGAGCTAACTTAGAGTTATATTGCAGTGAAAAGCATGTTAGTACACATATGACGATGTGTAGTCAAAGTTTCTAACATCATTATCAAAGGGTTCCACCGCTCAACACGCCCATCCATCATTCGCTCAACTGCACATTTAAAAATAAACATGCGGGGTCGAGTACAAGAATGCACTCGGATTTATGCCAAAACATTTTATCATCTTTGGATTACATCGCTTCATCACAAGAATACACGAGGTTTTATTTGAAATACTGGTGCTTACTAAACATTTTCGTCATTTTCCATAAACGCCGCCACAACATTTTTCCTCAGATGTATGATCCATATCCATTTCCTTTCATTTCTCATATCTCATCTCATAAATCATCCCACACGGAGAGGAGGCCTCCCACGGACGCCGTGACCGCCGAGCACCCTTTCAAAGACACAACACAAAATAGTGCACAAAATCCTCGCCACTCCAAGACAGATACGAATTCTCAATCATCCTTATGGTACTAACAAGGATACGAATTCAAACATTTCATAAGTGGGAGCTACCCAACAATATGCATCATTCGATCATGGATAGGATACATACATAAAACATAAATATTTTGGGCGTAATTAAATAATCATTTCATCATCATTTCTTGCAAAATAAGCATCATAAATAAACCATTGGATAAGCATTTATCATTTTGAGTATAGTAAAGCCCACCTGGACTGTAGACTTTCTTAATCGATTTCTTTATTCACCAATTGGTCATGTCCGCGTTCAACCTTTACGTAAAAACTATTTCAGTACGTCGGTCATATATTTCGAGATTTTCAAAGTTCAACAAACTTTGATAACTTTCTATAATAATACTTCGTACCCTTTAATTAAATTGGTACGTCTTTTCATCGTATATCTTAACGAATAATTTCTCGTATTTCGATAGAGACGTAATATAATCTACGATCTCATATTAACCATTTTGGTTAAACGTTGAACGCATACTAACGTCTTTCGATAAAATGATTTCAATTATGAAATCGTTTCTCACAAAAGAGATATTCTTATAGTTTTAATAAGTTTTAAACGTATTAAAGTATTATTCAACTTATATCATACGTGTAGACTCAAGTCAACGTTTTTGACTTTTCTTAACATACTTTTCGAATTATTCACGTATTTGTTAACCAATTTCCATATAAATCGATTTTCAATCGATTTCTTATCAAGGAACCCTAATTCTCGATTTTCACGTTAAACAATAAACATGATCAATACTTTACTCAAGTATGATCTAATTGAATATTATACATTATTTTTCATATCCAACGTTATTTAATATAACGTTTCGCCATAAACATAGTATACTATGTTTATAAAATCCAATAAATTCTCAATGGGTCTAAAATATATATTCTAATCATATAATGTATGATTTTTCTTGATATAAAGAATCCAAAACTCTTAATTCTTCACCTTAGGCTCTCGGTTCTTTCTTACAAAAATTATCAAACTTTTTCCAAAAATTCTTCTAATTTCATATAATACACTATATTATCTTAGGATCATTAATACGTATTAACATTAACTATAGGAAAATTGGACATCAAATTCCTATACCTTATAGCTTTCGAAAATTTCTCAAATATTACCAAACAATTTTCTAAAATTCTAATAAAATTTCACAATGCCTAAACATCATTCTATATCATTAATTTAGCATAATATCCAACAAATTCAATTCACATATCAACATCCAACTTCTTATACCCCTCGAAATTTTTCAACAAATGAACAATACATTTTCTAAAAATCTAATAAATTCACATAGTACTTACTTTAGGCTCTACAACATTAATATGCTATAATATCACTTAAACAATAATCATACCTCAACATAATAATTCCAACCAATTTCGGTAATTACAAAAATTTTGCATATGATTCCTAAAAATTTCTAATAAATCACAATGAGCTCCTTTGCTATTATATATCATTAATCCATCATCAATTTAACCTTATAAAATTTCGGTCATCACAAAAAAATTTCAAAGCATGCTTAGCTTTTAATTAATTCATAACACATGATCATACCTAACAATATAAACATAATTAGTAAACAACTAATCATGATAATATAATTCCTCATTTTTGTAACATTAAGAACATTTATAACATAAGTATAATATTAAAATCAAACGGTTGGAAATCAAAAATTTTAACGTATAAATAGAGCTCGTTCGATGCCTAACCTTTTAATCGGCTTGGATTTTTAGTGCAAAAGATTTTATATCAAAGGATTTGGGATTGGAAAGGATGAACTCACTCTATCTTTTCTCTCCTCAAGCTTACGGTAATGAGAGGAAATAGGAATGAGAAGTAATAATTGTTTGATGTAATAACTTTACCTAAGTGTTAAAGCTAGAAGGAATAAATTGATTACTACACTTCTCATGCTATACAATTCTCGGTCACTTCACTTTACAAAGCAAGACAAGATTTAATTTGGTGACTCACTAAAGTAATACATCACTTATGCTCTAGTAAATACACATCACCATCATAAATTAATTGAAGCAAACTCTTCACCTTTATTGATCAAAGCATGCGTCGGTACTCTTGCTTCACAAAAGGATGAGTTTTATTTTATTTTGTCTTATTACACATAACATACAAAGTAAGAATATCATTCTTGTGACACATCACTTTAATACATCACCACTTATACAAAGTAAATGCATCTTACACAAAGCATTGAAAGAAACAAAAAAAATCCCACACTTGGATCACCACCGTCGGCACCCTCTTAATTTCACCAAGGAAGAAGCTTTTTATTTTGTCTCATATAAGATAAATAATATCTACACTCTTACACATGCAAGCAATTACACAAAGGAGTTCTAAAATTCCTTCTTTCCTTAAAGTCCATATTCACGGCTATGACAAGCCCTTATACACCCACTTGATTCCTTCATTTACTATCTTGGTTGGTGTGTAATTAAATATCCCACTTTTACATATCATGTTGGAATGATAGAAAAAGTTTCATTTATGTTAATACTATTGCACTAGCTCACGGCATTTTCATAGAATAAGTGTTAAACTTTTGATTTTTCTTTCAATTCATAGATATATAACGTAATATATATCTTAGATGATAAATTAAAACATAGGAAAATAATTTGAACAATTTTAGGTAGCAAACCATAATTTTCGAAAACTAGGGTTTTCGAAAATCATATCATTTTGTTCAATTCTAATCCTAAATTTTCTAGCATTATTTTAATGATAAATAATGCTCTTATTACATAAAATAATTATAGGAATTTAAATATTATAATTCCTTGATCATTAGACTTAATTTTTGATTCGTCTCTAAACGTTGACGTTCGAAACGTCTCAAAATGTTAATAACCGAACCATCTCAAAATGGTCGTAATAAAGTCGTAATCACTTTATTAATTCATTTCATTAATAATGAAATGTAATTCTAAGCTTCGTCACTTAGAAAAATTCACGAAATTTTGACTTCCGATATTCAATCGACGTTAAAATATTACTGCCGAAGGAATTTTATAAATATTTTCCTTGATTCACTAATCATTAGTGAATATGATACAATAATTCATTATATCATAAATAATCGAAATCGAGCCTTGATGATTTATTATTTTGATTATCGAGATGAAACCCTAATTTACGATTTTTATTATCGTAATTGGGCTTTAAATCTTCGGGATATTACAACTTTTCATTTCAAAACTTTTGAGAGAAAGTCATTTACCTCATTCCGGTTGAGCTTGATGTGATGGATTGTTGAGCATAGTCAGCTGATCTCTAGAAGTCTAGTGACTCAATCTAAACTTAACTTTTGAAAGGAGGTTTTGGCCTCAAAGAGCGAACTGCTCTGATACCACTTTGTAACAGCCCCTTAATCCTAAGTACAGCTTAACAGGGACTATTACTTTAAACATGAATTTATAAATGGAAAAGACCATTGAACATTTAACTGTAATACATATATCAAGAATACTTTTGGACTTTAATACATAACTTAAGTTCTTGCAGCGGAAAACATGTGATATGTACATATGACGATGTACAATCAAGGTATAAACTTTCAGCGACAAACATTCCTATTGCTCAACACTGCTCCATCGCATCACCAGCTCAACCTGCACATTTAAAAACAAATATGCATGGCCGAGTACAAGAATGCACTCAGTGGCTCATGCCAAAACATTTTATCATCTTCAAATTACACTGCCCCATCATGGTAAGACAAAAGGGTTTTATTTGAAAGGCCTTGTGCTTTCTAAAACATTTTCATCATTTATCAAATCATCGCCTGACCAGGCATTTTCCTTGTATGTATGATCCATATCCCTTCCTTTCTCATATAACATCATCATTAACGCCGTAGAAGTAGGCCTCCTTCTACGTCGCTGTGACCGGCCGCGCATTGTCCTTACGGCCCCCAGTCACCATTAAGTGTACACGTTAATTGTAACAGCCCTCTAATCCTAAGTACTGATTAGCAAGGACTGTTATTTGAAACGGGATTAAGAAACACAATTGTAATATAAAGTACTAAGTTGTGAGACATATATAAGGGATATTCCTAGAACTTCAAGCGTTCAAGGTTCGACTAAACATATTATACATATGAATTTATAATCTGGCAGCGGAAAACATGTGATATGTACATATGACGATGTACAATCAAGGTATACTATCAGCGACAACATTCCTATTGCTCAACACTGCTCCATCGCATCACCAGCTCAATCTGCACATTTAAAAACAAATATGCGGTGAGTACAAGAATGCCCTCGGTGGGCTCATGCCAAACATTTATCAATTTAAATCACACCGCCCATCACAAGAATATACGAGGTTTTAATTGAAATGCTCGTGTTTACTAAACATTTTCATCATTTTCCATAAACGCCGCCACAAGCATTTTCCTTGTATGTATGATCCATATCTATTTCCTTTCATTTCTCATATCTCATCTCATAAATCATTCCGCTACGGAGAGAGGCCTCTCCCACGGACGCCGTGACCGCCGAGCACCTTTCAAAGACACAACACAAAATAGTGCACAAAATCCTCGCCATTCCGACATAGGATACGATTCTCAATCATCCTTGTGGGTACTTACAAGGATACAATTCAAATATTTCATAAGTGGGAGCTACCCAACAATATGCATCATTCGATCATGGATATGATACATACATAAAACATAAACATTTTGGGCGGTAATTAAATAATCATTTCACAAGATTTCTTGCGAATAAAGCATCGTAAATAAATCATTTGATAAGCAATTTATCTTTTGAGTATAATAAAGCCCACCGGGTCAGATCGCCTTAATCAATTTCTTGCCTTGTCGACTCGTCGTCCGCGTCCAACCTTTACGTAAAGATTACTTTAGTACGTTGGTCACGTTGAGATTCTCAAAGTTTAAATAAACTTTGATAACTTTCTAATATAATGCTTTGCATTCCTTAACTAAATTAATACGCCTTTTCATCGCAGATCTTAACTAAATATTTTTCAGACTTTGATAGAGACGTAATATAATCTACGGTCTCATTTAACCCTTTTGGTTAAACGTTGAACGATTCTAACGCTGATAAAAATGATTTCAATTATGAAATCAACTCTCAATATGAGATATTCTTATAAAATTAATACGCTTTATAATGTATTATTGTATTTACTCAACGATTTAATACATTCAATCTTAAGTCAACATTTCGACTTTTCTTAACATATTTTATAACCAATTTCAATATAAATCGATTTTCAATCGATTTCTTTCATAAAACCCTAATTCTCGATTTTTCACCCTAATCGATAAACTTTATTAATATTTTACTTTAATATGAATTAACTTATTCATTATTCATTATTTTTCATTTCTAACGTTATTTAATATAATCGTTTAAATAAAAACATAGTATACTATGTTTATAAAATCCATAAATTTCTAATATGTCTAAAATAATTTTTAGACATATAATGTATTATTTTTCTTGATAAAAGGATTTAAAAACCCTTAATAACTCATCTAAAGCTCACGGTTTTTGAGCTTAACATTTTAAACTTATCCAAAAATTTCTCTAAATTCATATAGTATACTATATTATCATAGGATCATTAATATGTATTAATATTAACTTTAGAAAAATTTTTGGACATCATACCCTATACCTAAAGCCCTCGATTTTTTTCTTAAAATTACCAAACAAAATCCTAAAATTCTAATTAAATTCCACAAGACCTAAACATCATCCTAGATCATTAATCTAGCATAATATCCAACAATTACAATTTCTACATCAAGGTATCAATACTCTATGGTTCACGGTTTTAGCAAACATAAACCAAACATTTTTATAAAATTTCTACAAAATTACACTATGCTTAAACATTATAATATAACAATATAACATCATAATATTTATCAATACCAACTTACAATTCAACATACTAACACTTTAGCATTTTCGAAAATTTTAAAACATGAACAAACATTTTCCAAAATTCCCAATAAATTCACATAGTCCATAATCAATACCTTAGATCAATAATATGCTATCATATCATTTAAATAAAATTTGTACACCAACACATAAATTTGGTATCATTTTCGGTAATTTCCAAAAATATAGCATGTGATTTTCAAAAATTTCCAAATAATCACTATTAGTTCCTCTACTATCATATAACATAAATCCATCATTAAATTTATCATGAAATTTTCGGTCATCATACAAATAATTTTAACATGCTTAGCTTTAATTTAAAACATGATAGGTAAAGCTTATACATCATACTATACATACTTAGGAAACAATTTAGCATGCTAGCATAATTTATCCTCAAGAACACATGCTTGTAAAATAAAATCGAACCATTAGATATTGAAAATTCTAACGTATAATCGAAGCTTGTTCGATTTCTAACCTTTTTAACGGTGTCGATTTAGTGCACAAGGATTTTATTACCAAGGTTTGGCTAAAGAAAATGATGAACACTCAAGTTTTTTTCTTTCTATTTGCTCACGACACTTTTGGTTTTGGGAATGAGAAATGAATTGTTTTGCCTTACTAACACTTAAGTATTAAAATACAAATGATACAAACTAACACTCATTCCTACTCTTTCACGGTCAAACACACACACCACAAAGCAAGAATATTTACTTTAGGCTATGTCATCTCTTACAACTTAGTAAATACACCTTGATCAAAATAAAATAAAATCCTCACTTTGGATCATGTATGTGTCGGCCATTTCTCAAGCAAAAGGGAAGAGCTTTTTAAATTTTCTTGTCTTATTCATGATATAAAATATCCTACACATATACAAATGCAAGCAAAACCATGTTAAGACTTTTGAAAATCCTTCAAACCTCAATAGTCAACAATGTCATGCTAATTAATTAATTTATCAATATTAATTAAAGGAACAAAAATAATCCTCACTTTGATCACTTCCATACTCACGACTATTTCAATTTGCACAAAGGAGTATTTTAATTTTTTTGTCTTATACACCCTACAAAATATCTACACAACAATTGATGTATACAATCAAGAGTTTTAAAAATCCTTCTTTCCTTTATGTCGAACTACACGCCCATTCCGTCGCTTTCACAAAGGATCACACATCCATTTGATTACCCTCATTAATTATCTTGTTTCTTGTGTACAAAAATATCTCACTATTACACATTATAACTTAGCATGGCATAATATAGAAATTTTGCAATTCAATGAATCCTAACACCAAAGCTCACTGAATTTGTATACATGAGTGCCAAATATTTTATTCTCATGTTATTAATAGATATATGACATAATATATGTCTTAGATGATAAATTATATCATAGGAAAAATTATTAGAATTATTTCATGTGTGAAAACCCTAATTTTCGAAATTAGGGTTTCGAAAATTACACAATTTATTCCTTAACTAATCCTTAATTCCATAGCATTATTTTAATGTTAAATAATACTCTTATTACATATAATAATCATAGGAATTTAAATATTATAATTCCTTGATTATTTGTAATATTCCAAAGAAACGAACGATAATTACGGTATTTTAGACGTGATTTATCGTATACTATTTTATGACATCGAATATTGTGATTCGATTCAAGATCATTATAACTAATTCCTTTTATATTCACTAAAGATTGTGAATTAAGGAATTGAAATATTACGAAATGGTTCATTAATATATTTTAACGTCGAACGCATATCGAACGCCGAGATTTTATGGAATTTTCGAGCAAGAAAGCTTGGAATCAATTTCCATCTTAATTCCTATATTAAATGGAATATATTTATAAAGTAAGTACGAGCTTACTGCGACCATTTTGAGATGAGTCGATTTTGAACGTTTTGAGACATTTTGAACGCCAACGCCTGAGACGTTTTGAAAATGAGTTTAATGCTCGGAAATTATTATATTTAATTTCCTATTATTATTTTATATAATTACAATATTATTAATTATTAAAATCGAAATTTGAGCTTTAAAATTTGATAATTTTCGAATGAATTTTTCGAAACCCTAATTATATAAACTATGGTTTTCACATGAAATGATACCATTAAATTATCCTATGGTATCTAAACTATATGTTATAATATATATGAGTATTATTAAGCTTTAAAATCAATTTTGAGCATTAAAACTCGATATTGAATATATATAATTTTCAAACCCTAGTTTCAAAATTAGGGTTTGTTTCATGAAATGATATATTTAAATTACCCTATGCTATTATTTATTATCTAAATCATATATTATGATATGTATGAGTATATTTTGATCGAAATTGACATGAGTATCAATAATAGGTGTGATTTATAATTTTATCCTATTTTCCTATTATTCTCGCCATTTTCAATTAATGCCTATATAATGTTTTAATTATTTTAATGGCTTGTATTATATATCTATGATCATGTATGATATATGTAATGTATTAAGGAGTGAAATAAATTAAATCCCACCCTTTGGACCTTAATAACCGCGACCAACACACCCCCATACACATGATTTCTACTTTTCTCTTGCCCAATGCATGGCAAGGCTTTCCACTCTAGCTCATGATCACCTAGCCCACTCACAAGAAAAATGCTACCACTTGTGAGCTATCCATGTGTGTGCTGTAAAATAGGAGGAGAGGCTATAGGAGGGACTCTTCACTTCCTTCCCATTATACACTCTCACACATATCAAACACTCTTCCATCTTCTCCTCACATTTTCTCACTCTCCCTCTCCATTTTGCTGCTGAAACCGAGAGCCCTCCCATTTTCGAAAGCTTTGTTTCTTCTTCTTCTCATTTCTTCTCCACCAAGTTGATACTACCCCATTCTTGTGACTCTATACCATTTCAAGGTAAAACAAGACACCATAGCTTCGATTTTATCATCCTTGTTCAAGCAAAATCGTGATATATATATATATATATATATATATGTGTGTGTATAGTATTTCAATGCTATATATATATATATTTGTGTATGTTTTAAATGTTCTATGAATGAACTATGGATGAATGTTGTTCTTGATGATTTTATTTCAAAATATATGTGAGTATATGTTAGATGAGCATAGATGTTTATATATTAAATTGTTGAAATGGATCTAAAGATGTTTACATCATTTTCTAACCATAGGATATGTTTAATAAAATTTTGAAAACTTTATAAAATGAGATGATAATGACCGATTATTGCTTATGTATTTTAGTAATGTATTATTGATCTATAATATGTTTTAAACCTATGGTATGTTAATTAAAATTTTTGGAAAACCCTAGCTATATTTATTAAAAATACCGTGAGCTTGTGACTTGATACCTATAATTTTTATTTCAAGCATACAATGTCATATTAATGCTTTAGAACCTTGTTTATAAGTTCTATGATTTATTTAGAATTTTTGAAAACCATATGCTTGATGTTCGATTATTACCGTGAGCTTAAGAATGTATATGATGGTGTATGATTTTATTTTGACCATCTAATGGTGTGTTAATTCTTTAGTATATTGATTATGTATTGTATGATTTTATTGGAATTTTTGGAGATCAAATGCTATATTAAATCAAACAAACCGTGAGCTTCAAGCTCTTGAAGGTGATGATTTAATTAGTTTTGATAAATATTATGATGTTATATTAGTATACTATAGTGTATAAACATAGTGTATAATTGTTAGAATTTTTTGAAATCAAATACCTATTTAATTCAAAAAAACCGAGAGCACCTATGTGCATAAGGTGATGATTTAATTGGTTTTGATGATTAAATGATGTTATATCATTGTACTATAGTATATAATCATAGTATATAATTGTGGAATTTTGAAACCAATTGCCTATGGAAATCGAAAAAGCCGAGAGCTTACAGGCTCGTATGGTGATGATTTCAATTGGTTTGGTTAATATTATGATGTTACAATGTTATAATATAACGTTTAATCATGTTAGAATTTAATTAGAATTTTGGAAATTATTTGATAATTGTTTGGCAATTAATTCAAAATGCCGTGTGTATTGTTAGTTATTCATGAATGAATGGTTATGATGGACTATAGGTTATATTTGTGATATATATTAATATTGGGATATTATACTAAGTGTATATCTATTTTGGGAATTTTTGGACAATTATTCCATATTTAATGGAATTACCAGTAACATTAATATATATATATATATATATATATGTTAATAAATGACAAAAATATCATATGCATGTTACTAATGCATATTCTGGACCATAGTGTATAATAATACACTATATTAATTTAGGAAATTTTTTGAAAATCATTTGGTAATTATTAGCTAATTACCGAGAATATTCGATAATTATAAGGGTTTTTAAATCCTTTTTAAATCAGTTTATTAATAAAATATATGTCTAATAGTTATTTTAGACATATTTGAATTTTATAAAATTTTATAAACATAGATTACTATGTTTGAGACAAACGTTTAGTTAATAACGTTTTTAAATCGAAAATACGCGTTTTTAATTATTAAAAGGATTAATAAATGCGAAATTATTTATAAGTCCTTTGATCTACGTGATAAATCGAGAAATAGGACTTTACGATTTTAAACGATCGAAATTGATTTATAAAATAAAATGGTAAGAATTACTATTTAAAAGTCAAAATTGTCGACTTTGTTGACCAAAGGTCGACTTCGCTGACTTTTAAAGTCAAACGATGATTATATCGCTCGATAAATACGCCAATATCGTAAGATGTACTAATTGAGTATAATACCTCATTAGTAAGAAAAGATTTCACAAATGAAATCCTTATATCGAGAAACGTGCTTATACGTTGAACGTTAAACCGAAAGAGTTAAACCGAAATAGTTGAACGTATCTCGAGGAATGAGAACAATTCAATTGAATAACGTATTTGAAAGCGTATTGAATTCAGCGAGGAATTTAATTTATATCGATATAGAATATCGAATTTGTCTTAGACTTTGCGAGTCTCGATAAGCGTGACAACGTACTAAAGTATCGCTTTTGCGTAAAGGTGTGGACGCGAACGAGACGATTGGGCATTGACAAAGCAAACAAACCTATGACTCAGTTTACGACGAATTATAGTCCAGGTGGGCTTTCTTTTCAAACAAACAGTGACTTTACTGCTCTTTACAAATGAATTCATTTACAACACTATTCCAACTGTTTATCAACTGTTTACAATGTTACCTGCCAAAAATATCCTGTTTTGTGTGAATCCTATCTGGCGTGAAGGTTGGAACGATATGATATTATTTTGTTGGGTCGCACCCAACCTCTTTATAAAGTCGGGTCCTGTGCCAGAGGTTAATGCCTGGCTAGGATTGACGTGAAGGTTGGAACTATATGTTATTTGTACACCGGCGCGATCGTGTGCCGTATGGAAATCGGCCGATCACGGCCGTTGAGGAGGCCTCCTTCACGACGCATGCGTTTGAACATTTATCTTTGACATTATGATATCGGGATATGGATCACACACACCAAGAAAATGCTCGGCGAGCGATGTTTACGAACGAAAATGTTTTAGTAAGCAAGGCATTTCATCTAAAACCCTCGTGACTTACCTCGATATTGGCGGCAGAATTCAAATACTATCAAATGTTTTCGCATGAGTCCACCGTGCAATTTCTTGTACTTAGCCTGCATGTTTGTTTTAAATGTGCGAGTTGAGCTCTGATGGTGATGATGGAGGATGTGTTGAGGAGTCCAAAGGTCCTCGATCGCTTATTTAGAATTTGGTTTCACTCAATACATATCATCACATATGTATTCACACACTTTCATTGCTAAACTCGAACTACGTTACATTATGTTACTATTTTAAACTATTGAGGTCCATCGCACCATGGTAAGTCTGGGTCGATGGCCTAAACCTTTAATCATTGGGATATTTTATTATCGAACACATCGAGCATGCTAGTTATAATCGATATATACCTCTATCTTATCTGCTTGTCCTATAATACTATTCCTAGTATTAGTCACCCTCTAGTCCGGACTATCCGGAGTGGGGCGACAGAGTGGTATCGAGCGAGGTTGCTCTTTGAAAACCCAAATCCTTTTAAATTCTAAGTCTAGATCGAGTCAACGGACTTCTAGTAACCTATCGACTCCTCAACACTCCATCACATCGAGCTCAACCGAAAGGTAATCGATTTCTTTCAGAACTCATGAAATGAAAAAGTTTTTTTTATTTTTTGAGCGAGTTGGAAGAACTTTTTGAAAGAAATTGGAAGGGTTATCCTTGGAGGAAAAGATATGATATTATGAGGTTGATGATGAAATGAAAGTTGAGCAAGAAAATTTTTCCAAAAACCTTGAGTTGAACTGATGCAAGTACTCAAGTATTGAAATGAAAGTACATGGTAGTACTAGTTGAATGATCAACATAGATGGAATGAATTCATTTTTGATATGTATACGAGTTGACTATGATTGTCATTTTGAAACCGTATTTCCAAATTCTCAAATGAGACCTTATTTCCAATTTTCAAAATCTTGTTTTCAATGAATGATATGTTATCACGAGACGAACCTAGACTCTAAGGAGGATGCTCACGTATCGTGAAAGAACATAGAAGTATGAACTTTTTTTTACGAGAACAAGAGAACAATAGGAAGAATGAAAGTGACGATAGCCTCAAGCTCGAACGACGAAAGACGAGCGAGAAGGATGAACGAGGACGATCTCAACCTTGAAGATGAATGACGTCGACATTTCATCACCGCTTTGACATGAGTGACCGTCGACATAGGTTATGATGTGGACATCAAATACGACTTCGGAATGTTCAGCCTCAACATAAGAACGTGGATAAGATAGCCGTATTACATCGACATACGCCTCGAATTTTATTTTTGGCACGATTGCGCAAATTTCCTGCACTGCGCAGTAAACTTGTTTTAGCTAGATCTCTTTCGTTAGGACTCCGATTTACGCATGGTTTTCACCTGCGTACTCCTAACGCACTGATCTTAATTTTTTATGAATAACATAATCCCTAATTCTGTCTCTAGAATACGGTAGAGGCAGTTGAACTTTAGTTCAAGTGTTTGGTATAAGACAAGGAGGTATTAAGATGTTATTGGTCTATATGTATACGTTTGGGTAAGACTAAGAAGGTAAGTTGTGATATGTGTTGTACCTTATGATGTTGCTTACCTTATAGATTGCTTAGTCCTAACCTAGTTGCTTCTCGTTATGCTTAAGTTATCCTTGTCTGCTTTTAAGATGACGATAGTTGACTTATGTTAGTTTTGATCGTGACAGATGGAGGGGATGAGATATATCGCCCGGAGGAGGATTGGACCACTCCCGACCCCCGAGGAGGTGATGAGTATTTATCGCTCCAGCTGGATGTGCGCTGGAGAGGACTTGGGCGAGTTTCTGGCGTATTACCTCCGCCTTTGGAGAGACGCCCGAGCCCATGGTGCTACTGACTATGATGGTATCAGACGTCTCCTAGCCATACTCCCTTGTGATTGGGAGGACTATGCCCGGGAAGTATCAGGGGATTATATCTACCGGGCGATGGGCAGCTATGACTTGGTGGGAGATTTGCCCAGATTCGTAAGTCACCTGACTTACGTGTACAACATTTACGGGGCAGCACCGAGAGGACCCTACCTCCCTCCCCGAGAGTACACCTGGCGGGATGAGTCACCAGAATGGCTATACACGGAGGTTCCGAGGCAGATCGACCCAGTCGTGCCTCCATTCCTTTTTGACGAGGGCAGGCCCGCCCGCTTGGAGAGGCGTGCGCCCAGAGCCTCGGGAGAGCCTGTGTTCCCCTCTACCTCTGGACACCCGTCGTCCACCGATACCACCTCCACCGCTTATGGTCGCACCCGCACTGTCGATCGAGCATTTCCTCCAGCGGCGCGGATGAGAGTGACAGACGATCGGATGGTTATAGCCGATCCGCTATACCTACACCCGATCCGCCCGACTATGAGCTATATGGCGATGACGACTTCAACCCCATGCGGACATACCGATGGTGGAAGGCGATGGAGTGGGACCATCCAGGGTACGACCCCGCGTGGACATTTCTGACAGCGAGGATGACTCCGAGGAAGAGGAAGATCCCGAGGAAGACGAGCAGTGGGAGGATGCATGATGCAGGCACCGGATGAAGCTTAAATAGATTTTTGTTATGTTTAAGCTTCCGTTGTTTTCCTTTTTCTATGTTTGGATTTGATGGAACTAGAACCCTGAAATTCTTGGAAGGCCGTGTGGGCCGAGATTTTTGTTTTCCGTATAACTTTTGGTGTTGAACATCCTGCCTATGGCAGAAATTTTTGGATATATATATATATATATATATATATGACCCTGATTAGGGCTTTTACGCAAATTATGTTTGTTAAGGGTGAAATATTTTGTTTAGAATCGTTTTACAGTAAGGCCATGATAGTATTATGTATGTTGAGTTATGGAAAGAATAAGTGTCTGATAATTACCTGTTTTCTATAGCAGCATGCCTCCGAGAAGAAATCCGGAGCAGGAACCCAGAGGTCGCGGTCGGGGAAGACCTAGAGGAAGGGGTAGAATTCCTGCACAAGAAGCTGAGGACATTCCCCAACCACCACCTCCACCTCAACCCGATCGCAGGATCGAAGAGTTGTTTCTAAGGCAGAACCCACCTACCTTTAATGGGAAGGGTAACCCCGAAGAAGCGGAACAATGGGTTCGAACCATTGAACGGATCTTTAATTTTCTACGATGCACGACACAGGAGCGACTGTCCTGTGTTGCTTTCCAATTAAATGGACTGCAGATTACGGTGGGAGGCCAGAAAAGACCTTTTCACGAAAGCAACTAGAAGAGTTCTCATGGGAGGACTTCAAGAGGAACAGTATGAGAAATACATACCCAAAAGCTATAAGAAGAGAAAGGAGCGGAATTTTTCTGCTGAAACAAGAAAGGTTGTGCAGACCGACTATGATCGCGTCATGAGATGTCAAGATATGCACCAGGCGGTAGACACCAACTTGAAAATGTCGGAAAAGTTTAGGTCGGGACTAAGGATGGAGATACGGATGTCTCTTGCCGACCATGGAGACCGATTTACATCAAGCTCTTGCACGAGCTTTAGATATTGAGGTCAGAATGTCCGAAGATAAGTGGGTGTCGGCTCGGACACTCAATGCTACTGAGACGGAGGAAAAGGAAGTGGGAACCCAATCGCGGCAATCATAGCAGGGAGGCTATGAGAACGCAAGCCACAAGCGACCACGGTAAGGTCTTGGGCGCAGCCGAGGCGTAATCGAAGAGAGCAGCTTATGCTCCACCGCAAAGGGACCGTGAGGAATGATAAGGGCACCTCCATGCCCTAGATGCCATAGAACGCACAAGGGGTGTGCACGGCAAACGTGGTGAGTTGTTTCAAGCACGGGCAAAAGGGCATTACGCCAACAATTGCCCGTGTCACGTTCGAGATATAAGGCCAACCAACCCGGCAATATTCACCACTAAGGGCTATCCAATTCCAATTTTCAAGAACCACAAGGCGAAGAACCCTCAAAGAATTGGTGCCGCGAAACAATGGCAAAGAACCCCGCAACAAAGAAGGCGACCACAACCTCAACAACAGAGGCGGCACCATCACGATAACGCCAAAGAAGAAGAAGAATAAAGCCGGTAGCGATCGCGAATCAAGAAGGACCAGCCCCACGCCCTCACCGGCTCAAAGCTAGAGCTTATGCTCTACATCGGAGGCGAATCTAGCAAAACCAGAAACCTCGGTGTATGGGAGTTCTTCTCAACATACCGTTATAGTATTGTTCGACACGGTGCTTCGCGTTCTTTTATAGCAAAATCATGCGAGAAATGCCGGGCCTTAGGTCCGAAAAGGCAAGCCAGATATGAGAATTTCATCGCCTATAGGAGGGATTATGATCACACACTTTTGCTCGAACCTAGAATTGATACTAGGGTCACTTAAGGTTCGGCTAACAATCAACATAATACCTATGGACGATGTAGACTTAATCCTAGGAATGGATCGGTTAGCTAAGAATCATTCCACGATTCTATGTAAGGAAAGGAAAATTTCGTTTCACTTTCCTGGACAAGAAGCCACGCATTTCCATGGAATCAACATGGGAAGAAGAGTTTCGATCATATCGGCTCTACAAGCGAGGAAGATGATGAACCAGAAAGGATGCCATGCATTCCTTGTCTACTTGAACAGGGAGGATGAACCCGAAGCGAGAATTGAAAACATTGAAGTTGTTCGGAATTTTCGAACGATTTTCGAGAATCTACCAGATTAACCCACGATAGACAATTAGAATTTACCATCGACTTGGAACCGTGATCGGCTCCAAAGGTCGAAGGCACCCTACAGAATGGCCCCAAAAGAGTTGGAGGAAGTGAAGATCCAGATTCAAGAATTGTTGGGTCTAGGTTTCATTAGGCCAAGTGTTTCACCTTGGGGAGCGCATGTTTTGTTCGTTAAGAAAAAATGGTTCTTTGAGGATGTGCATTGATTACCGAGAATTAAATAAGATGACACTAAAGAACAAATACCCTTTACCCAGGATTGATGACTTGTTTGATCAGTTGCGAGGAGCGGTGTATTCTCGAAAATTGATCTTAAGTCGATACCATCCAAAAAATAAGGTCCGAGGATGTACTAGAGACCGCATTCGAACCGTATATGGCCACTATGAGTTCATAGTTATGCCATTCGGATTAACCAATGCACCACCGATTCATGGATCTTATGAATGTGGTATTTCATCCATTTTGGATAAATTGCTTTGATCTTCATAGATGATATCCTCATTTACTCAAGAATGAAGAGGATCACAAGGAACATCCGAGAACGGTATCGCAAACTTTAAGAGATGAAAGGTTGTTTGCTAAGTTTAGCAAATGTGAATTTTGGTGAGGAGGTTATGTTCCTTGGGCACATCGTTTCACCAAGGCATAAAAGTAGACCCACCAAAGTAGAAGCAATGCAAGAGTGGAAATCGCCACGCACTCAACATGAGGTTAGAAGTTTCCTAGACTAGCTGGTTATTATCGAGATTCATCAAGGATTCTCCAAGATTGCAAGGCCAATAACCCACCTACTCCGAAAATGAATCAAATTTAACTGGACCGATGAATGCGAGACGAGTTTCCAAATACTCAAGGAGAAATTGACAAGTGCACCGTTCTAGCGGTTCGAGCGACAAAGAGTATGTGGTCTATACTGACGCTTCTAAGATCGGGCGGGTTGCGTTTTAATGCAAAGCGGAAGGTGATAGCTTATGCATCCCGACAACTCGCACCGCATGAACCGAACTACCCAACCCATGACTTGGAATTACCGACTGTAGTTCATGCTCTGAAAATTTGGAGACATCACCTCTAAGGAGTGAGATGTGAGATCTTCACGCACTATAAGAGTCTCAAGTACTTCTTTAAGCAAAGAGATTTGAACACGAGGCAACGAAGATGGCTCGAACTAGTGAAAGATTACGACTGTGGTATCAACTACCACCCAGGCAAGGCGAATGTAGTAGCCGACGCCTTAAGTCGTAAGAGCCAATCCAAGCTAGGATGTCTCTTTGTACAAGATGAAAAACTCATTGAAGAGTTTGGAAGATTGAGCATCGAACTGGTTGAACCACCTGAGACAATTGTGAGCTGTATCGCAACACTCACACTAACGTCTGATCTAACGACTACATGGAGTGCCAAAATCTATCACCTCGATAGAGACTCCAAGTTCACATCCGTATTCGGATTAGCTTGCGAGAAGGCGGGTACTAAACTCAATTTCAAGACGGCATTTCATCCACAAACCGACGGACAATGGAAAGAACGATCCAAACGCTAGAAGACATGCTTAGAACGGAGTATTGGATCGAGGTGCAAAATGGGAAGAAATTTTACCTCTTATTGAATTTGCCTACAACAACAGCCTACCAAGCGACGATCGGCATGGCCCCATACGAAGCCTCAGATGGCAAGAAGTGTAGATCACCGCTTTATCGGGATGAAGTCGGTGAGAGAAAAGTCATAGGGCTCGATGCAAGAACGAAATGATTGAGATCGCTCGACAAATTAGGTGAGGATAAGAGAAGCTCAAGATAGGCAAAATCTTACCGATACGCTGTGATCCGAGCTACATTTGAAAGTGGAGACAAAGTATTTCTTAAAGTCTCCATCAAAAGGGATTGTCGATTGGACTAAAAGGAAAGTCGAGACCCCGCTTTATAGACCTTATGAGATCCTAGAAAGGATAGGTCCAAGAGCTTATAGGTTGGCTCTTCCGCCAAACCTGGGAATGTGCATAATGTTTTCCACGATCGCAATTGCGAAAATACGCTCACGATCCAAAGCACGTGATCCACCAAGACGACGTGACTCTCAAGCCGCACATGAGCTACGAAGAGGAACCAGCCGCAATCCTCGACTATAAAGTCCAACAACTACGAGCAAGTCAATTCCGTTAGTTAAAGTGCTGTGGAGACACCACGAACAAGAGGAAGCCACGTGGGAGCTTGAAGAAGCAATGAAAGAACGATACCCCGAATTGTTTTTATAGAGTTATGCGAATTCCGGGATGGAATTTCTTTTAAGGGGGGTGGAATGTAATATTCCAAAGAAACGAACGTATAATTACGGTATTTTAGACCCGTGATTTACCGTATACTATTTTATGACATCGAATATTGTGATTCGATTCAAGATCATTATAACTAATTCTTTTTATATTCACTAAGGATTGTGAATTAAGGAATTGAAATATTACGAAATGGTTCATTAATATATTTTAACGCCGAACGCGTGTCGAACGCCAAGATTTTATGGAATTTTCTGAGCAAGAAAGCTTGGAATCAATTTCCATCTTAATTCCTATATTAAATGGAATATATTTATAAAGTAAGTACGAGTTTATCATGCGACCATTTTGAGATGAGTCGATTTTGAACGCTTGAGACGTTAACGCCAACGCCTGAGACGTTTTGAAAAATGAGTTTAATGCTCGGAAATTATTATATTTAATTTCCTATTATTATTTTATATAATTACAGTATTATTATTTATTAAAATCGAAATTTGAGCTTTAAAATTTGATAATTTTGAAATGAATTTTCTAAAACCCTAATTATATAAACTATGGTTTTCACATGAAATGATACCATTAAATTATCCTATATAAACTATATGTTATAATATATATGAGTATTATTAAGCTTTAAAATAAATTTTGAGCATTAAAACTCGATATTGAACATATATAATTTTCAAACCCTAGTTTGAAAATTAGGTTTGTTTGCATGAAATGATATATTTAAATTACCCTATGCTATTATTTATTATCTAAATCATATATTATGATATGTATGAGTATATTTTGATCGAAATTGACATGAGTATCAATAATAGGTGTGATTTATAATTTTATCCTATTTTTCCTATTATTCTCGCCATTTTCTAATTAATGCCTATATAATGTTTTAATTATTTTTAATGGCTTGTATTACATATCTATGATCATGTATGATATATGTAATGTATTAAGGAGTGAAATAAATTAAATCCCACCCCTTTGGACCTTAATAACCGCCGACCAACACACCCCATACACAATAATTTCTACTTTTCTCTCGCCCAATGCATGGCAAGGCTTTCCACTCTAGCTCATGATCACCTAGCCCACTCACAAGAAAAATGCTACCACTTGTGAGCTATCCGTGTGTGTGTGCGTGTAAAATAGGAGGAGAGGCTATAGGAGGGACTCTTCACTTCCTTCCTCATTATACACTCACACATATCAAACACTCTTCCATCGCCTCCTCACATTTTCTCTCTCTCCTCTCCATTTTGTCTGCGAAACCGAGAGCCCTCCCCATTTTCGAAAGCTTTGTTTCTTCTTCTTCTCATTTCTTCTCCACCAAGTTGATACCTACCCCATTCTTGTGACTCTATACCATTTCAAGGTAAACAAGACACCATAGCTTCGATTTTATCATCCTTGTTCAAGCAAAATCGTGATATATATATATATGTGTGTTTAGGTATTTCAATGCTATATATATATTTGTGTATGTTTTAAATGTTCTATGAATGAACTATGGATGAATGTTGTTCTTGATGATTTTATTTCAAAATATATGTGAGTATATGTTAGATGAGCATAGATGTTTATATATTAAATTGTTGAAATGGATCTAAGATGTTTACATCATTTTGAACCATAGGACATGTTTAATAAAATTTTCGAAAACTTTATAAAATGAGATGATAATGACCGATTATTGCTTATGTATTTTAGTAATGTATTATTGATCTATAATATGTTTTAAACCTATGGTAAGTTAATTAAAATTTTTGGAAAACCCTAGCTATATTTATTAAAAATACCGTGAGCTTGTGACTTGATACCTTGGTGTATAATTTTTATTTCAAGCATACAATGTCATATTAATGCTTTAGAATCATTCCACGATTCTATGTAAGGAAAGGAAAATTTCGTTTCACTTTCCTAGACAAGAAGCCACGATTTCCATGGAATTAACATGGGAAGAAGAGTTCGATCATATCGGCTCTACAAGCGAGGAAGATGATGAACCGTAAAGGATGCCATGCATTCCTTGTCTACTTGAACGGGAGGATATTTCCCGAGAATCTACCGTGATTACCCACGATAGACAATTAGAATTTACCATCGACTTGGAACCGTGATCGCCCAAAGGTCGAAGGCACCCTGAGAATGGCCCCAAAAGAGTTGGAGGAATCAAGATCCGATTCAAGAATTGTTGATCTAGGTTTCATTAGGCAAGTGTTTTACCTTGGGGCGCTGCTTTGTTCGTTAAGAAAAATGATGGTTCTTTGAGGATGTGCATCGATTACGAAATTAAACAAGATGACACTAAAGAACAAATACCCTTTACCTGTGATTGATGACTGTTTGATCGATTGCGAGGCGGTGTATTCTCGAAAATTGATCTTAAGTCGATACCATCACCGAAAATACGATCCGAGGATGTACCTAAGATCGCATTCGAACCGATATGGCCACTATGAGTTCATAGTTATGCCATTCGGATTAACCAATGCACCAGCCGTATTCATGGATCTTATGAATGGTATTTCATCCATTTTGGATAAATTGTTTTGGTCTTCATAGATGATATCCTCATTTACTCAAGAATGAAGAGGATCACAAGGAACATCCGAGAACGGCATCGCAAACTTTAAGAGATGAAAGGTTGTTTGCTAAGTTTAGCAAATGTGAATTTTGGTGAGGAGGTTATGTTCCTTGGGCACATCGTTTACCAAGGCATAAAAGTAGACCCACCAAAGAGCGGTGCAAGAGTGGAAATCGCCACGGACTCAACATGAGGTTAGTGTAGGGATGACATATGTTAAGCCCTCGCCGAGGATCTATCTTGGATATTTAATTCACCATACATTGATTATATTCCTAGCATGCGTCTATATAATTAATCGCAACACGTTGGGGTTTTCGTGTTTACCTTTGGATCCGCCGAGGTGGATCGAGCGGGATGAATGGATCGAACGGTCGAGACTCGTGCTTTGACCTTCCGGATCAGATCCCTGTTGCCCAATCTCCAACGCCGAGTGAGGACGATCTATGGAGAATGCTTCGGAAAATCACCCAATGCTCTATGGAACAACTTTCGAAAACTCACACTCTTGATAATGGAGTGGACGAAAATTTGCTTGGTTTAATGAGCATTAACCTAGACTTTATCTCATACCTTATATTTATAATGCACTACCTTAATCCCATATGGAAATTACCATAATCCTATATGGAAATTACCATACTCCTAGGATTATTACCATACTCTCAGGATTATTACCATAATCTTATATGGAAAGGATCTATGCATATACCATAAATATAATTATATCCTTATAGGATAAAGAGAATAAAATCTTGCTATAGAGAGCAACATGGGACCGATTTTTCTCAAGCTAAAGGGCCTGGATGGGCCAGCCCAGGGATCAAATGCAAGGAATAAAGATGGGCCTCAAATAAATTAATTATCTTATGTTCACCCGAACATAAATTAATTTATAAACATTCGATCATGCCACTAGAGAAAGAATTTTAACTTACCCCTTTATTACCGATGGTGAGTCGGGCTTGCACTTAGACATTACGAATCCCCGTATTTAAGATATCGAACGTCCATTAATCATTTATAGCAATCATCGCTCAAAACAATTAATAACTTCATTTCCTTAAGTAGTACCACTCAACCTCATTATTGTACTTGAGCTAACTCAACTGCGGGGTTTAGTACAATAAACCTTTGAGCTCCTTAAGGGGCGCCATCTTCCTAAACGGATACGGTGACTGACATGAGATAACTAGCGTGACATACAAGACCGCCACCACCCAAAATGCGGAGAATCTTGGTTAGAACATATAACCCTCACCCATAACAAGTCAAAGTGATGGTCGACAACTCATACTCACCTAATACCTTATCGAGGTTTAGATCATCGTAAGTCACCGAGATCT
Source organism: Salvia rosmarinus (assembly GCA_036937905.1). Taxonomy (NCBI): domain Eukaryota; kingdom Viridiplantae; phylum Streptophyta; class Magnoliopsida; order Lamiales; family Lamiaceae; genus Salvia; species Salvia rosmarinus. The sequence continues at coordinate 97,761 of JAODLM010000608.1, forward strand.
CGGTTCTTCACGACGGTCGAAGAAGAACACATCTCATCGTGATCCTTCATACGCCGAGACGTACCGGATAGACAAGCAACTAAGTCAAGTCACTTCTTATCTATATCGCACCTAAACCGACAACTCGTCCTTAAGTTGTCTCACCGTGAAACTTTTATATCTCATTAAGCTTGACCAATCATACGGACTTCCGTGATCTTCTACACATCGTATGATCTAACTTATATATGAGATAAGGGACACGATATATGCAATCAAGTATTCAAATCGATAGGAGATTGTAATAGTGGTAACAGAAACATTGTATACAAGTTTCGAACCAAACTTTCAAGATACAAATCCAACGATTAAAGTTTCCTAGACTAGCAGGTTATTATCGGAGATTCATCAAGGATTCTCCAAGATTGCAAGGCCAATAACCCGCCTACTCGAAAAGGAATCAAATTTAACGGACGATGAATGCGAGACGAGTTTCCAAATACTCAAGGAGAAATTGACAAGTGCACGGTTCTAGCAGCCGAAGCGGACAAAGAGTATGTGGTCTATACAGCACGCTTCTAAGATCGGGCGGGTTGCATTTTAATGCAAACGGAAGGTGATAGCTTATGCATCCCGACAACTCGCACTGCATGAACCGAACCACCCAACCCATGACTTGGAATTAGCGGTACAGAGTTCATGCTCGAAAATTTGGAGACATCACCCCATGGAGTGAGATGTGAGATCTTCACGCACCATAAGAGTCTCAAGTACTTCTTTAAGCAAAGAGATTTGAACATGAGGCAACGAAGATGGCTCGAACTAGTGAAAGATTACGACTGTGGTATCAACTACCACCCGGGCAAGGCGAATGTAGTAGCCGACGCCTTAAGTCGTAAGAGCCAATCCAAGCTAGGATGTCTCTTTGTACAAGAGGAAAAACTCATTGAAGAGTTTGGAAGATTGAGCATCGAACTGGTTGAACCACCTGAGACAATTGTGAGCTGTATCGCAACAATCACACTAACGTCTGATCTAAGAAAAAGGATTGTCGAAAGACAAAGGATGGAGGAAAAGTTAGAAAAGATCAGACAAAGGGTAAGGTCTGAAGGATTTAAGAATTTCTAAGAGGCGTCAGATAACGCCCTATTGTTTGAGGGTAGAATATGCGTTCCAGACGACGCAGAGCTTCAGAACGAGATCATGAGTGAGGCTCACGATACACCCTACACCGCCCACCCAGGTAGTACTAAAATGTACCAAGACCTGAAGGAAAAGTTTTGGTGGGAAGGCATGAAACAAGACATAGCTTCTTTCGTAGAACGCTGTCTTGTTTGCCAGCAGGTGAAGGCGTTACATCAACGACCTTACGGAAAGTTGCAACCGTTGGAAATATCTGAGTGGAAATGAGATGAGATAACGATGGATTTCGTTACGAGTTTACCCAAATCAAAAAGAGGAAACACAGCCATATGGGTAATTGTGGATAGACTTACCAAGAGTGCTCACTTTCTACCGATTCAAAGCACTTATGGATCTGATAAGTTAGCCCAGCTGTACGTTAAGGAAATTATACGACTACATGGAGTGCCAAAATCTATTACCTCTGATAGAGACTCCAAGTTCACATCCAGATTCTGGATTAGCTTGCAGAGAGAATTGGGTACTAAACTCAATTTCAGTACGGCATTTCATCCACAAACTGACGGACAGTCGGAAAGAACGATCCAAACGCTAGAAGACATGCTTAGAACAGTAGTATTGGATCGAGGTGCAAAATGGGAAGAAATTTTACCTCTTATTGAATTTGCCTACAACAACAGCTACCAAGCGACGATCGGCATGGCCCCATACGAAGCCTTGTATGGCAAGAAGTGTAGATCACCGCTTTATTGGGATGAAGTCGGTGAGAGAAAAGTCATAGGGCCTGATGCAGTGAACGAAATGATTGAGATCGTTCGACAAATTAGGCTGAGGATAAGAGAAGCTCAAGATAGGCAAAAATCTTACGCTGATACGCGTAGATCCGAGCTACATTTTGAAAGTGGAGACAAAGTATTTCTTAAAGTCTCTCCATCAAAAGGGATTGTCAGATTTGGACTAAAAGGAAAGCTGAGACCCCGCTTTATAGGACCTTATGAGATCCTAGAAAGGATAGGTCCAGTAGCTTATAGGTTGGCTCTTCCGCCAAACCTAGGGAATGTGCATAATGTTTTCCACGTATCGCAATTGCGAAAATACGTTCACGATCCAAAGCACGTGATCCACCAAGACGACGTGACTCTTAAGCCAGACATGAGCTACGAAGAGGAACCAGCGGCAATCCTCGACTATAAAGTCCAACAACTACGGCGAAGTCAATTCAGTTAGTCAAAGTCTTTGTGGAGACACCACGGACGTTAGGAAGCCACGTGGGAGCTTGAAGAAGCAATGAAAGAACGATACCCCGAATTGTTTTTATAGAGGTATGCAAATTCTGGAACGGAATTTCTTTTAAGGGGGGTGGAATGTAATATTCCAAAGAAACGAACGTATAATTACGGTGTTTTAGACCCGTGATTTACCGTATACTATTTTATGACATCGAATATTGTGATTCGATTCAGTATCATTATAACGAATTCCTTTTTATATTCACTAAGGATTGTGAATTAAGGAATTGAAATATTACGAAATGGTTCGTCAATATATTTTAACGTCGAACGCGTATCGAACGTCAGTATTTTATGGAATTTTCTGAGCAGTAAAGCTTGGAATCAATTTCCATCTTAATTCCTATATTAAATGGAATATATTTATAAAGTAAGTACGAGCTTACTGCGACCATTTTGAGATGAGTCGATTTTGAACGTTTTGAGACGTTTTGAACGTCAACGTCTAGAGACGTTTTGAAAAATGAGTTTAATGCTCGGGAAATTATTATATTTAATTTCCTATTATTATTTTATATAATTACAGTATTATTAATTATTAAAATCGAAATTTGAGCTTTAAAATTTGATAATTTTCGAAATGAATTTTTCGAAAAGCCTAATTATATAAACTATTGTTTTTCACATGAAATGATACCATTAAATTATCCTATGGTATCTAAACTATATGTTATAATATATATGAGTATTATTAAGCTTTAAAATCAATTTTTGAGCATTAAAACACGATATTGAACATATATAATTTTCGAAACCCTAGTTTCGAAAATTAGGGTTTGTTTGCATGAAATGATATATTTAAATTACCCTATGCTATTATTTATTATCTAAATCATATATTATGATATGTATGAGTATATTTTGATCGAAATTGACATGAGTATCAATAATAGGTGTGATTTATAATTTTTATCCTATTTTCCCTATTATTCTCGCCATTTTCGAATTAATGCCTATATAATGTTTTAATTATTTTTAATGGCTTGTATTACATATCTATGATCATGTATGATATATGTAATGTATTAAGGAGTGAAATAAATTAAATCCCACCCCTTTGGACCTTAATAACCGTCGACCAACACACCCCCATACACAATAATTTCTACTTTTTCTCTTGCCCAATGCATGGCAAGGCTTTCCACTCTAGCTCATGATCACCTAGCCCACTCACAAGAAAAATGCTACCACTTGTGAGCTATCCGTGTGTGTGTGCCGTGTAAAATAGGAGGAGAGGCTATAGGAGGGACTCTTCACTTCCTTCCCTCATTATACACTCTCACACATATCAAACACTCTTCCATCCTCTCCCTCACATTTTCTCACTCTCTCCCTCTCCATTTTGCTGCTGAAAACCGAGAGCCCCTCCCCCATTTTCGAAAGCTTTGTTTCTTCTTCTCTTCTCATTTCTTCTCCACCAAGTTGATACCTACCCCATTCTTGTGACTCTATACCATTTCAAGGTAAAACAAGACACCATAGCTTCGATTTTATCATCCTTGTTCAAGCAAAAATCGTGATATATATATATATATATATATGTATAGGTATTTCGAATGCTATATATATATTTGTGTATGTTTTAAATGTTCTATGAATGAACTATGGATGAATGTTGTTCTTGATGATTTTATTTCGAAAATATATGTGAGTATATGTTAGATGAGCATAGATGTTTATATATTAAATTGTTGAAATGGATCTAGCATGTTTACATCATTTTCGAACCATAGGATATGTTTAATAAAATTTTCGAAAACTTTATAAAATGAGATGATAATGACCGATTATTGCTTATGTATTTTAGTAATGGATTATTGATCTATAATATGTTTTCAACCTATGGTATGTTAATTAAAATTTTTGGAAAACCCTAGCTATATTTATTAAAAATACCGTGAGCTTGTGACTTGATACCTTGGTGTATAATTTTTATTTCAAGCATACAATGTCATATTAATGCTTTAGAACCTTGTTTATATGTTTTATGATTTATTTAGAATTTTTGAAAACCATATGCTTGATGTTCGATTATTACCGTAAGCTTAAGAATGTATATGATTGGGTATGATTTTTATTTTAAACATCTAATGGTGTGTTAATGCTTTAGTATATTGATTATGTATTGTATGATTTTATTGGAATTTTTGGAGATCAAATGCTATATTAAATCAAACAAACCGTGAGCTTCAAGCTCTTGAAGGTGATGATTTAATTAATTTTGATAAATATTATGATGTTATATTAGTATACTATAGTGTATAAACATAGTGTATAATTGTTAGAATTTTTGAAAATCAAATACCTATTTAAATCAAAAAAATCGAGAGCACCTATGTGCATAAGGTGATGATTTAATTGGTTTTTGATGATTAAATGATGTTATATCATTGTACTATAGTATATAATCATAGTATATAATTGTGGAAATTTTTGAAAACCAATTGCCTATGGAAATCGAAAAAGCCGAGAGCTTACAAGCTCATATGGTGATGATTTCAATTGGTTTGGTTAATATTATGATGTTACAATGTTATAATATAACGTTTAATCATGTTAGAATTTAATTAGAATTTTTGAAAATTATTTGATAATTGTTTGGCAATTAATTCGAAAATGCCGTGTGTATTGTTAGTTATTCATGAATGAATGGTTATGATGGACTATATGTTATATTTGTGATATATATTAATATTGGGATATTATACTAAGTGTATACCTATTTTGGGAATTTTTGGACAATTATTCCATATTTAATGGAATTACCGTAACATTAATATATATATATGTTAATAAATGACAAACAATATCATATGGATGTTACTAATGCATATTCTGGACCATAGTGTATAATAATACACTATATTAATTTAGGAAAATTTTTGAAAATCATTTGGTAATTTTTAGCTAATTACCGAGAATTTTCGATAGTTATAAGGGTTTTTAAATCCTTTTTAAATCAGTTTATTAATAAAATATATGTCTAATAGTTATTTTAGACATATTTGAATTTTATAAAATTTTATAAACATAGATTACTATGTTTGAGACAAACGTTTAGTTAATAACGTTTTTAAAACGAAAATACGCGTTTTTAATTATTAAAAGGATAAATAAATGCGAAATTATTTATAAGTCCTTTGATCTACGTGATAAATCGAGAAATAGGACTTTACTTTTTTAAACGATCGAAATTCGATTTATAAAATCAAATTGTCACAGCCCCTTAATCCTAATTACGGATTAGCGGGACTATAATCGTAAACATGAAAGAATAAACATGGAGACTCTCATTAATAATAAGCGTAATACATATGTCAAGCATGTTCTTGGACTCTAGTACATAAATTAGGTTCTTGCAATGAAAACATGTGATATGTACATATGACGATGTCTTATCAAGGTATAAACATTTCAATATAACATTCATATTGCTCAACACCGCTCCATCCATCATCCGCTCAACCCGCACATTTAAAAATAAAATGCGGTGAGTACAAGAATGCACTCGGTGGACTCAAGCCAAAACATTTTATCATTTTTTTTATTACACTGCCACATCATGGTAAGACATAAGGGTTTTTGTTGAAAATGCCTTGTGCTTACTAAAACATTTAATCAGTTCATAAAAATCACCGCCTGGCCAGGCATTTTTCTGGGTGTGTATGATCCATATCCCTTATCATCATTCATCATAACATCATAGTCGAACGTCGTGAAGTAGGCCTCCCTCTACGACGCCGTGATCGGCCGTGAATTGTCCTTACAGCACACAGTCACCTTAGTGTACACGTTAATCCTAGCCAGGTATTGTCCTTCCGGCATAGTATCCGATATCGATTTTCATTCATAAGTTGGGAATAACCAAACAACATCACATCATTCATGTCATTCTCATGGATAGGATACAATACACAAAACGTAAACATTTTGGCAGGTAATCATTTAAACAATTTTATCAATAGTTGAAAAGTACTGTAAACAAAGACAGTTGAAAAGAGCAGCAAAGTTGTTCTGTTTTAGTAATAAAGCCCACCTGGACTATCGATTGTCTAAATCTATTTCTTGGACTGTAAGTCCCAGACTTAGCCTATCTATTCTTGGCCTTGAAGTTTTGGAGTAGAAACTATCCATCGAGTCATAGAATCCATATTTCTACTATAGTGTATATCAAGGTATGATATACACTTAATTGAGCATGTAGGAAGACCTATTCAAATGGTTCACGTTAGGCGCCCCGTAAAAATATCATGTTGTGTTGTTTTATTACAACCGTACATCTTATTAATTCTCTATCGCACTTTGCGACATGACATAATGAATGCATCAATTAATAGCATGTTAGTCACATAAGGCATACTTGCATAGGGTTTCCAACACTTAGTCAATTTCAAGTGTTGAATTTCAAAAAACAACTTGAAATAACCCAAATGGCAAACTTTGACGATTCATAACTCTCGAGTTAGAATACGTATGGCGCACAAAGATACATTCTGGAAACCTCTAAACATGTACTACAAGTTCTAAGAAGGAATTAAATCCAAAAGATTCGTGGTTTTGAAGATATAGGGTCTCAAAGTGGGCAACTCAAACTGACTTCTATACTTAGAAAATATTTCAGAATTTTCAGTTTTAGCTTAACGACGAGGGGTTTTGCGAGGCTCGTAACTTTTGACTCACAATGCCAAAATGGCTGCAGGCTACCAATTTCTAAACCTTGTAACAAGTACTACATATTTCATGAAGACCATACTGGAAAATATCTGACGCATCGAGAAATACATAAGCCCAAAGTTGACTAGTTGGAAATGGACAGTTTCCAGTAGGTGACTTTGGGTCGATGAAAGATATACCTATAAAACTTGGTTTGGGATCAAACTTTCCAGATCATAACTAGACATGGTGAGGAACATTTCTTATGAAGAAACCCAAGTCCAAATCGGACTACAAACGGCTTGAACATCTCACGTAAAAGTCATACTCGAACAGCCTATTACATGAAAAATTTCACTAAGGCAGTTTGTCCAAAAGCTTACTGTAATATATCAACTTTAAAATTCACCGTGAGTTCATTATAAGGAATCTGGGAATGAAACCAATCATATTGAAAAGCCACTTAAGTGTAGTTTAATCCAGAAAATCCTCCTCAATGATTCACAATAGATTGGGAGATAAAATATTTTACTACAAGCTATCACTTCCGTGACAGTTTTGTGCAGTTAGATTGTAAAATCTGTAATAAATAGTAAAAATTTTTAGAAAATTCTAAAAATTTACATACATCTTCTAGACATGCTGAATTATGTTTCTGAAAAATTTTAGAGTTTTATCATTATCCAAACTTAAATCGAAAGCTACGGACTATGGGTGATGAACACGGAAATTTCACAGTTTTGCGCGATGATTTCGAAAAATACGATTAAAATAGAAAATCAAGTTGGATGGACTTGAAATTTTACAGAGGCATACCATACAAATATAAGTTCAAAATATTAAAAATTCACAATCATCGGACCACTGTAACTTAGTCTATTAATTCGTGAAGTTTCTGTTCGTCCAGATCAATCAACATGCAATCATCTATACACACCATCTAAACTACTTCAAGCATATATGCATATATATATATGCATGCATAGGATTTACTCATTCCTAGGATCAAAGGTGTAGCTATTCATATTAAGAACGAAAATTTGCAAGAAGTCAAGATAGATAGATGAACCTTGAGACAACAGCTAGCTTCCGAGAAGAGGGTGGGCTGGTGGCTGCCCTTAGGAGCAAAGAGAGAGAGACGAGAAATGGGGGGAGGGAGATGACTGAAATCTGAATTTGGGGGAGAGTGTCATGTGGGAGAAAGGCTGAAGGTATGGTGGTAGTGGGGTGCTGTGGGTGACATTTGTCACCCCTAGTACATGCATAGGAACAACACACATGCACACCTCTTCACACACCCACATACACGATGCATACACATATGTATATGTATATATCTGATTTTAAATGGTTTAGTTAGGTGTTAATTAATCAAATGTCACTTAGATACATGTAATAGGACAAATCAACAAATAAGTGCTTAGTATATATGTGTATATAGCTCTCGGCTATTACACTATGCCAAAGGGTCCAAATTTATTTTCCATGCCAAACATTGATATATGTTATGACATATAATTTAGATGATAAATAATATCATAGGATAAATTAATGGCATCATTTTATGCGATAAAAATCGAGTGAAAATTAGGGTTTTCGAACGTTTGAAAAATTGGTCACTATCAAATCTTGATGATCTAGCATTGATTTAATGCCAAATAATACTGTAATAACATATGAAAATAATAGGAAATAATTTCCTATAATTTCTTGATCGATTAAAACGCTTTTCATTTCATCTCAAAACGTTAACGTTTGAAAACGTTGCAAAACGTTCATTATCGACTCATCTCGAAATGGTCTTAATGAAGTCATAATCACTTTATTAAATTATTCCATTAATAATGGAATTTAATTCTAAGCTTGATTGCTTAGAAAAATTTACGACGTTTTAACTATCGATACGAAATCAACGTTAAAGAAAATACGCCTATACACTTCATATACTCTTATTCCTTAATTTAAAATTCTCGTGAATATAAAATAGGAATTCATTCCTTCAGTAAACAATCGAAATCATTATTCGATATCTTATTGATTGAATAACTCGGCTAAACTCTAGTTTACGGGTTTTAAATACCGTAATTAGGCATTTAAATCTGCGGGGTATTACTTCCTACCCCCCTTAAAAGAAATTTCGTCCCGAAATTTGCATACCTCATAAAGTATGGGTATCTTAACGTCATAACATCATAATTTTCCACGTGCTTTCTTTTTGTCCATGGTTCCTTCATTGGATTTTCATTAAAAGACCCAAACTTGTTTCTTTAATCGTTGCATCGTACGATCAAATTATTCGTAGATTTTCATCATAACTCATCTGAGTCAAAGGTCACGTCATCATGTTGGTTTACGTGAATTGGGTCATTTTCGTATTTCTTTAACTGCGACACGTGGAAAACATTTCATATTTCCCTCCTAAATGTGGTGGAAGTATCAGCTATAGGCTACTAGGCTTATCATTGTTAGGAGCTCGTAGGGTCCTATAAAACGTGATTTAATCATTCTTTGTATCTGAATCTTTATAATTTTTCTAGATTGAGAAATCTTAAGAAACTTTAATTCCGCATTTTAAAAAATGCAGTTCAAATTTATGCGTATCGGCGTAAGATTCTTGTCTGTCCTGAGCTTTTCCTATTCCTTGCCTTATTGGCAGATATCTTTATCATTTCATTTACAACGTCAGGACTTTATACTTTCTCTCTCACCTACTTTATTACAATAAAGTGGTGATCGATAACTCTTTTCTGCATAATGCCTCATAAGGCTATATTGATCGTTGTTTGACAGCTACGGTCCTATGTAAACTTAACAGGTGGTGCTATACGTTCCCACTTACATCTTGGTTTAACACTTATGTTCTATCATATCCTTAAACGTTCATACTGTCCTTTCTGATTGTCTATCTGTCTGTGAGTGGACATCCATGTTAAGGCTTAACCTCGTATCTAACTCCTTTTGTGAGTTAGTTCAAAATCTAGGGGTGCTCTTGAAGTCTCTATCTGAACTGATAGGTTTTGGTACTCCTTGTAAATATACGATTTCCTTTATGTACGACTGAGCTAACTTATCGGATCTATGAGTCCTCTGAATAGGCAGAGACAAAACATAATTGGCGAGTCAATCCACTACTAGTCATATAGTAGTGCAACTTCTTTATGACTTTGGTAAAATCTGTCACAAGATCTATTTCTATATCATTCTATTTCCATTCGCGTAGTTCTAGAGATTATACTCTCTTATAAGGCCTTTGATACAATGCATTTACTTATTGGTAACCGAGACACTGCTCGACAATATGGTTATATCTTATCTCATTCCTTCCTATCTAACCTTTCTTTTTTTTTTTTTTTTGGTAATTTAATACAGAAATTTTAAAGGCTGCGTCACGGTGGACTCGAACCCGAGACCTTTGGCCTCGGGCATTAACCACTCTACCACTAGGCCAACACACACATTCCTTCCTATCTAACCTTTCTCATAATTCACAATGTCACTTAATAATGCCTGGTTGGGCGGTATGAGAAGGATCATGAACTTTATTCACGATTTCATTTCTAAGCTTATTATTGCTTGGAAATATATGTATATATCTCTCTTAGACAATAACATTGTCCAACGCTCCTTAAAATATCCTTTAGCTCTTCATTCCTTATTTTAATTCATATTCTGTTTCCATTTTCATTTTCTCTTTTTAGTCATATTTCACCTTGGTTGTGAGGGTACCATTTACGTTCGTCCTTGATTTCCGACTATTTACGTTCTCGCTTTTCTTAATCTTTTCAATGAGTTTTCCTTTTCTATAAGGACATACCATAATTTAGACTGGATTTTATAACTTAGGCATTAGATTCTATATTAACCTTCCTTAGGTGATTATTTATCACAATTATAATCTTTTACTGATTCGTGCCATCTTTCCTATCATGTATCCAAGTTTCTTTGCTCGAAGAATAAGTTCAAACTTTTGTAAATTGTGAAGGGTTCTTAATTTATTGTTATAGGAGTGAAATTTCCAAGACTCCGGTATTTATACCACTGTTACTATTTCAAGTCATGAGTTGGGAAATTATATTCATGTGGCCTAAGTCATTGTGATGCATAAGTTATTATCTTTCTCATATTAATACATAGGTTTTCTTTCATTAATCCATGAAATTTTGATTCTATTTTGGGGTAACTATTTTATTGGTCTTGTTACCTTAGAGAGTTCTTAATGGATCTCTAATCGTAGTTTATCAATCTATAAAATTCCTGATCTTTTTTTAGGTCATTGACGTCTTTCATCTTTAGTTGTTTTGTCCTTTGTCAGATTTACATTGTTTTCTTCTAAAGACACTATGTGCCTGAGGAATATTTCTCTTTAAACCGAATTTACAAAGCGTATTTGCAAAATTTTGCCCGGCTATTAAAAGTCGTAAGACGACCTTTCGATTTTCTTTATGTTCTTTCTCGTCCTTTGAATAGATAAGAACATCATCCATGAGGATTGAGATAAAATTATCTAGGTATGTGTGAAACACTCGATTTTGAGGTTCATGAATGTAGGTGGTGCATTGGTTAGTCCGAATGGCGAACTATTATCTCATAGTAACCATATTTTATTCGAACAATTCATTTCCGTATTTGGATACCATTCTTCAAGACCATATAATATTACATCATAATGCCTCGGTGAGGACTTTTCATACATTACTTATGAGGGTCGGTCTCTTCGAAATGATTCTTACAGGTGTCAGCTCTTTTACACTCAAAACTTTGACACTTCTTCACCATATTCATAAACTCTTCCAAACTACGCTTATTTTACATATTATAATCACATCATTTTCATCATAAACCATTATTTACATATAAGTCTCATAGGATCCTAAGATTCTATGTCTTTGAGTGACCTTTGTCGAGTCGTACTCTCCCTCGAAACTTGCCTTTCTCCAAGCACGTTTTGTTTTCATACTCCCGACGATCATTCTCTTCGAGAGCCAGGGTCAAGTCGCTCCCCGCTTTCTTCTTCATTACTAGAAGTTGGTGTTACTTTTATCAAAAAGTATGGTTGGGTTGGTAGCGCTAATTCTCTTAATCCGCGAGGCGATAAGATCCCGTCCTTTTGCCTTTTCGCCTCTTTTCTCGCTACCATTGATGGCACAGACGTGGGCGGCGTTCGAATATTCGGTACAACCATTCCTTTATGCCGTGTGGTGTAACTTGCCGAGGTCCGTGACAAGTACTCGTGGTGTCGCTCCCTACGCATTATATGTATACTTATGCTGTTGACAAATCTTGGTAAGTCCGCCTGTGCTTTGAATTTTTATCATGGAGAAAATATTCTCGATACTTCTTTTGCAAAAATTCTTCCAATGCTGGCAACCGACAGACACGCTATTGGGTACCATCCTCATTCGACACTCTATAGTTACGAGTATCCATCCGAGGTGCAAAAATTTTCTCCAAACTGTTCTAAATTCATTCCTAGTTCATATTAAAAGAGCCGATATGCTCGTGTGAGTTATAACCTTGTAGGCCTTGGGGTTAACTTCCTTTTTTTTTTTTCTTACTCGTCAGACCCCTTTTCTTGCCATCTGTAAACATATAGTTCTAGATGAGTCCGACTTAAATTAAGCAATGGAGGAATTTTTTTTTTTTATAAAAGGATCTCTTAAAGAATTATACACCTTAAGACGTATATAACCTGTAGACTACTTGTGACACGACTCATGACACTTATCTTAATACTCATTTTACGTTTTACATCTTCAGTCGTATGTTGCCTTATAGATATTCGCATAGGCAAACAGTGGGTACTGATATTCTGTCGTGTAAAACCTCTAACGAAAAGGCTAGGCCCAGGTCACTAATCACATGAATGACAGCCATTTCCGAAACTTCTTGTCTCTAAAATTATATCTACGTTCCACATAGATATAATGATCCAAATCATTGGATAGCACTTTAGGCGATTCTAGGTTCAACTCTGAGCTTGAGCAACACTTGCGATGGTCAAAATTCTCGTACAGGTAAGGGGATTTTCATTTCTTGATTCGCTTACCCTGAGTTGGGTTCTATCGCTTCTACGCATACTTATGCGATGTCAAAAAGCGAAGCATTTACGTTGAACAAAATCTTATAAGTATTCTGAGGAATTTTCCTCATACCTATCATGCCTTTTGGGTTTTGTTTGTTCTGTTTTCGGTGCGAAGTATAGGCTTTGGTCTACGGTGTTCCCGTCTATTCAAGTAAATATCTATTTCTATGTCATTGTCCTTTCTATTGGGACATTATATTCCCCTGCTACGGTCTTCTGTTGCCTCATTCACCCTATACTTCTCGGGTATCCGTATCATTATGCTTTTACCAATAGCATTCGTGGTTAGGTCTACATCAACCTATCCTTTGATATTGATATTTCAATAATTAAATCTTATCGTAGAGATCATCATGTCTCTATTACTATCATTCATTCTTGATCCAGTATGAATGATTTAATTTCCTTTGTCACTTCATTGATCTTAGGGATATATTTCTCATATATCCTTACTTTAAACTCTTTTCCAGATAAATCCTTGTACTGGCATTTAGTGCCATCGTTTGTAATATCCGTTTTTGGATATACGTCATTTCTTCTTAGTCTTTTACTGATTTATCATGCAATTTCGCATAAGATAAAATCCTTTGTCCACTGGGGATGTATTATACTTTTGCCTTGACGTCAAAAATCTTTACCATTTTCTTGACATTCAATGAATGCTTCATTCCCATGTCCGAGATACTTAATATCCCACTTTATTGATCGTCGCAAAAGTATGAGGGATAATCTTCCAATTGGATTTACCTTAAAGTCCTCAATGTGAATCTCTTCCTGTGTTCTCTTGGATGGATTTCCTTTGTAGGATCTTTAGAAGCTATCTTGCTTGTTAACTATTGAGTTACACAAGGCAAGCGTTTTGTGTCATTATAACTTAGGGTATTAAGATTCATTTCAAAATAATGAACCTGCTTTCCTTACTTCAAAGGAATTACCTTACTTATCAAGTCATAACATTTCAAGCTTATATCATATCGTGAACTATCTAATTGTATAGCTCGTAATTTCTTCTCGCTATTTGTGACTTTTGTCTGTTCTCATGAGCATGGTATTTGAAAGAAATCTTACTTTCGTTATACTTCGGTTTCCACCTTCAGGACTAGAATCATTATCATTGTCGTATGGCTTGGTAGTGTAGTACATTCGTACACCATAACTTAATTCTAAGCATCTCATTACCGTGTCTTGACTTCGGAGTTATTTCTTCCATACTTAGTTCCCATACTAGGGCTATCCTCGTCGTTCACATAATCTTGAGGATTATGATTCCTTAATCTCATTAACTTTTGTTTAACTAAGTTTTAATTACTCGGAATCGATTATGCTCAAGCATAATCTCATTGACTGAGGTATAAGGCGAGAGATTTATTGTCTAGGATGCTATTACTTCTTTATATATATATATTCTTTGAAAAGAATATCTTGTATGCATCTTCATTCTTTTTAAACATGTCCAACCTACTAACGAGGTTTCAGGGACAAACAACTATCTTAAAGATAAGTTGTAATCGCTCTCGTCATGACATAATAAGGGAAATTAATATCCCATAGATATCATATACTTTTCTTTACCTTTTTCTCTTTGCATTCAATGCTAAAGAGTATCTTATTCATAACTTTGTTATCATAACAGTCATATGAAGGCATAACTTCACTGTCATCAATCTTTGTAAAGCCCATCAAGGGTCATCACATCCGTGTGTATCATAGGGAAAATAAATATCTCGTCTCATCGAGATTTTCTTTACATCATAATTTCTTGATGTCTCTCACTTTACTGGTCTGAAACTTTTAGGTGACTAAAATAACTCAACCTATTTCATGTCTAATATTAATCGCTTTACTAATTCGCTCTTAGGTGACAAGGTAAGTCAACTTTCATCTTACTTGATGGTTTCAGTCGAGAAGAAATTATCACGACTACTTACGTGAGGTACTATCTCACCCATCAAGATAACATCTTTCATTGTTTGAATTAATATGCTCCTCGATCAAGAAATGGGGATCTAGGGTCCGAAGACCAAAATGACGACTCATCGAGATTTCTTTGGTCATATGGGCTGGCTGCACCGTCACAATCATATTCTCGACCACACAAGGCTTTGGGTTCAAAAGGACACTTTGTAAATTTTGAGTTGGAAGTTTTCTTGAAGAAGTGAGAAACTCGAATGATTTCTCAATTGAACTAGGTCATGAGTTAAACTCAATGACGAGAATTGGGTAATGAATATAGTTTGAAAACTTATATACCCGTAATAGGTCATCAACAAAGTTCTCATGTATGTCAAGGTTCTACTTGTATTACTGAAGATCTTACTTCCTTAGTAACATTCTAGGATTCATATCATACTATAACAGTCTTACTCTTTTCAAATCATAGAACTAACTTCAACTGATTCTCATGAATTCTGGAGTAGGAATCGGGAATTTGGTCCTTCATAAGAAATGAAGTATAGTGCATTAGGAGCACGTAGACGAAAACCGTACGATAATCGGAGTTCACACGACCGAGAACGAGTCAAAACAGAATCACTGCGGTGCAGGGAAATTTACACGCGTTCGCGCCGAGGTCATAAGCGAGGCCGACACCAAGGTCGTGCATGCCGTTACCGATGCCGAGGTAGTACAGAATATTGCCGACACCGAGGTCGGACAAACTACCCCAGTCGACATGTCAAAGGCGATGTTATAAATGCCGATTTCGAAGTCGACAGTCGCACATGCCGAGGTCGAACAATTTCGTATAAATCTTTCACTTTTCTTCACTCAAGATGGAATGAAGTTCTCAAATCCATCATTTCTCTTGTTCTTGTAATGGAAGGAAATTCTTACTTCTATGTTCTTTCGTAGAAAGGGATCATGCGTCTTATAAGGTCTACGTTCTGTTGAACTAGCATGCTCGTCATCATAATCAACTTTAAGGTTTGAAGTAAAACTTCAAATATTCAAACGTAGCTCATTTGTACGCACGTATTTCGTTGAATTTAAAGAATTTAATATATCATATTTGATAAATAAATGTCCAATCTCAATCATTTTAAAACATGAATAACATAACTTCGTTCATAATAATGAACCCTTATCGAATTTCAGGAATTCAAACATTTCATCTTTAGCATATCTTGCCAAAACTTTCTCATATCATTGTCATCATCTTTCTTATATCTTCCTTCTTTTCATAACTTTCTTGACAAATCATTTGTCACAACATTCATTCTCAACCTTTCTCACAGCTTTCATTTCTTTTGAAAGATCATATCAATCATCATCCACTTCACAACATAATATTTCATTTGCAACATTTGCAATAACTTCCATCTTAAATAAATTCATATAACTTTCATTTCACTTGAAAGAATTATTTCACTTTCACACTTTTCGTTTCAAAATCAAGAAAAATCATTTATCTATCATAAATCAAATCCTTTAAGTTTTCCTTAAATTTGCAGTCCCATACCTGCATATTGTGGGAATCACTTTTACTTCAAAACTTTTGCGGGGGAAACATTTCCATCCTTTTTCACTTTCAAACTTTTGAAAAGAAATCATTTACCTCATTCCAGTTGAGCTTGATGTGATGGAGTGTTGAGCATTGTCAGCTGATCTCTAAAAGTCTAATGACTCAATCTAGACTTAACCCTAAAGAATATTTTGGGTTCAAGAGCGAACCGCTCTGATACCACTCTGTCACAGCCCCTTAATCCTAATTACGGATTAGCAGGGACTATAACTGTAAACATGAAAGAATAAACATGGAGACTCTCATTAATAATAAGCGTAATACATATGTCAAGCATGTTCTTGGACTCTAATACATAAATTAGGTTCTTGCAATGAAAACATGTGATATGTACATATGACGATGTACTATCAAGGTATAAACATTTCAACGACAACATTCCTATTGCTCAACACCGCCCATCCATCATCCGCTCAACCCGCACATTTAAAAACAAACATGCGGTCGAGTACAAGAATGCACTCAGTGGACTCATGCCAAAATATTTTATCATTTTTTTATTACATCGCCACATCATGGTAAGACACAAGAGTTTTGTTGAAAATGCCTTGTGCTTACTAAAACATTTTATCGCTCATAAAATCACCGCCGCCAGCATTTTTCCGGTGTGTATGATCCATATCCCTTATCATCATTCATCATAACATCATAGTCGAACGTCGTGAAGGAGGCCTCCTCTACGACGCCGTGACCGGCCGTGAATTGTCCTTACAAAGACACAAATACCTTAGTGTACACGTTAATCCTAGCTGTATTGTCCTTCCCAGATAGGATCCGATATCGATTTTCATTCATAAGTTGGGAATAACCCAACAACATCACATCATTCATGTCATTCTCATGGATATGATACAATACACAAAACGTAAATATTTTGGCGGTAATCATTTAAACAATTTTATCAATAGTTGAAAAGCATCGTAAACAAAGACAATGAAAAGCAGCAACAAAGTTGTTACGCTTTAGTAATAAAGCCCACCGACTATCGATTGTCTAAATCGATTTCTTGGACCTGTAAGTCCCGGACTTAGCCTATCTATTCTTGGCCTCAAGTTTTGGAGTAGAAACTATCCATCGAGTCTTAGAATCCATATTTCTACTATAGTGTATATCAAGGTATGATATACACTCAATTGAGCATGTAGGAAGCACCTATTCAAATGGTTCATGTTAGGCATGCTCCCGTAAAAATATCATGTTGTGTTGTTTTATTACAACCGTACATCTTATTAATTCTCTATCGCACCTTGCGACATGACATAATGAATGCATCGATTAATAGCATGTTAGTCACGTAAGGCATACTTCACATAGGGTTTCCAACACTTAGTCAAATATCAGTGTTGAATTTCAAAGAAAACAACTTGAAATAACCCAAGTGGCAAACTTTGACGATTCATAACTCTCGAGTTAGAATACGTATGGCCGCACAAAGATACATTCTGGAAACCTCTAAACATGTACTACAAGTTCAAAGAAGGAATTAAATCCAAAAGAGTCGTGGTTCTGAAGATATAGGGTCTCAAAGTGGGCAACTCAAACTGACTTCTATACTTAGAAAATGTTTCAGAATTTTAAGTTTTAGCTTAACGACGAGGGGTTTTGCGAGGCTCGTAACTTCTGACTCACAATGCCAAAATGGCCGCAGGCTACCAATTTCTAAACCTTGTAACAAGTACTACATATTTCATGAAGACCATACTGGAAAATATCTGACGATCGAGAAATACATAAGCCCAAAGTTGACGAGTTGAAATGGACAGTTTCAGTAGGTGACTTTGGGTCGATGAAAGATATACCTATAAAACTTGGTTTGGGATCAAACTTTCCAGATCATAACTAGACATGGTGAGGAACATTTCTTATGAAGAAACCCAAGTCCAAATCGGATTACAAACGGCTTGAACATCTCACGTAAAAGTCATACTCGAACAGCCTATTACATGAAAAATTTCACTAAGGCAGTTTGTCCAAAAAGCTTACTGTAATGTATCAACTTTAAAAATTCACCGTGAGTTCATTATAAGGAATCTGGGAATGAAACAAATCATATTGAAAGCCACTTAAGTCTAATTTAATCCAGAAAAATCCTCACTCAATGATTCACAATAGATTGGGAGATAAAAATATTTTACTACAAGCTATCACTTCCGTGACAGTTTTGTGCAGTTAGATTATAAAATCTGTAATAAATAGTAAAATTTTTTAGAAAATTCTGAAAATTTACATACATCTTCTAGACATGCTGAATTATGATTCTGAAAAATTTTAGAGCTTTATCATTAGCCAAACTTAAAACGAAAGCCACGGATTATGGGTGATGAACACGGCAATTTCACAGTTTTGCGCGATGATTTCGAAAAATACGATTAAAATAGAAAATCAAGTTGGATGGACTTAAAATTTTACAGAGGAATATTAGACACATATAAGTTCAATATATTAAAAATTCACAATCATCGGACTACTGTAACTTAGTCTATTAATTCGTGAAGTTTCTGTTCGTCCAGATCAATCAACATGCAATCATCTATACACACCATCTAAACTACTTCAAGCATATATGCATATATATATATGAATGCATAGGATTTACTCATTCCTAGGATCAATGCTGTAGCTATTCATATTAAGAACGAAAATTTGCAAGAAGTCAAGATAGATAGATGAACCTTGAGACAACAGCTAGCTTCCGAGAAGAGGGTGGGCTGGTGGCTGCCCTTAGGAGCAAAGAGAGAGAGACGAGAAATGGGGGGGGAGGGAGATGACTGAAATCTGAATTTAGGGGAGAGTGTCGTGTGGGAGAAAGGCTGAAGGTATGGTGGTAGTGGGGTGCTTGTGGGTGACATTTGTCACCCCTAGTACATGCATAGGAACAACACACATGCACACCTCTTCACACACCCACATACACGATGCACACACATATGTATATGTATATATATGATTTTTAATGGTTTAGTTAGGTTATAATTAATCAAATGTCACTTAGATACATGTAATAGGACAAATCAACAAATATGTGCTTAGTATATATGTGTATATAGCTCTCGGCTATTACACTTTGCCAAAGGGTCCAAATTTTATTTTCCATGCCAAACATTGATATATGTTATGACATATAATTTAGATGATAAATAATATCATAGGATAAATTAATGGCATCATTTTATGCGATAAAAATCGAGTTCGAAAATTAGGGTTTTCGAACGTTTGAAAAATTGGTCACTATCAAATTTTGATGATCTAGCATTGATTTAATGCCAAATAATACTGTAATAACATATGAAAATCATAGGAAATAATTTCCTATAATTTCTTGATCGATTAAAACGCTTTTCGTTTCATCTCAAAACGTTAACGTTTGAAAACGTTGCAAAACGTTCATTATCGACTCATCTCGAAATGGTCTTAATGAAGTCTTAATCACTTTATTAAATTATTCCATTAATAATGGAATTTAATTCTAAGCTTGATTGCTTAAATAAATTTATGACGTTTTAACTATCGATACGAAATCAACGTTAAAGAAAATACGGCCTATAAACTTCATATACTCTTATTCCTTAATTTAAAATTCTCAGTGAATATAAAATAGGAATTCATTCCTTCGTAAACAATCGAAATCATTATTCGATATCTTATTGATTGAATAACTCGGCTAAACTTTAGTTTACGGGTTTTAAATACCGTAATTAGGCATTTAAATCTGCGGGGTATTACAAAAATGGTAAGAAATTACTATTTAAAAGTCAAAATTGTTGACTTTGTTGACCAGTGTTGACTTCGTTGACTTTTAAAGTCAAACGTATGATTATACGTTCGATAAATACGCCAATACGCGTAAGATGTACTAATTGAGTATAATACCTCATTAGTAAGAAAAGATTTCACAAATGAAATCCTTATATCGAGAAACGTGCTTATACGTTGAACGTTAAACCGGAAGGGTTAAACCGAAATAGTTGAACGTATCTCGAGGAACGAGAACAATTCAATTGAATAACGTATTTGAAAGCGTATTGAATTCATCGAGGAATTCAATTTATATCGATATAGAATATCGAATTTGTCTTAGACTTTGCGAGTCTCGATAAGCGTGAAAACGTACTAAAGTATCGCTTTTGCGTAAAGGTGTGGACGCGAACGAGACAATTGGGCATTGACAAAGCAAACAAACCTAGGACTCAGTTTACGACGAATTATAGTCCAGGTGGGTTTTCTTTTAAAACAAACAGTGACTTTACTGCTCTTTACAAATGAATTCATTCACAACACTATTCCAATTGTTTATCAACTGTTTACAATGTTACTTGCCAAAAATATCCTGTTTTGTGTGAATCCTATCTGGCGTGAAGGTTGGAACGATATGATATTATTTTGTTGGGTCGCACCCAACCTCTTTATAAAGTCGGGTCATGTGCCAGAGGTTAATGCCTGGCTAGGATTGGCGTGTAGGTTGGAACTATATGTTATGTGTACACCGGGTGTTGTGTGCCGTATGGAAATCGGCGGTCACGGCGTCGTTGAGGAGGCCTCGCTTCACGACGTTACGCGTTGAACATTTATCTTTGACATTATGATGAATTATGATATCGGGATATGGATCACACACACCAAGAAAATGCTCGGCCGAGCGATGTTTACGAACTGAAAATGTTTTAGTAAGCACAAGGCATTTCATCTAAAACCCTTGTGACTTACCTTGATATTGGCAGCGTAATTCAAATATTATCAAATGTTTTCGGCATGAGTCCACTGAGTGCAATTTCTTGTACTTAGCCCTGCATGTTTGTTTTTAAATGTGCAGGTTGAGCTCTGATGGTGATGATGGAGGATGTGTTGAGGAGTCCAGTGTCCTTGACCGTTTATTTAGAATTTGTTTTCACCTTGAATACATATCATCACATATGTATTCACACACTTTCCGCTGCTAAACTCTGAACTCTGTTACATTATGTTACTATTTTGAACTATTGAGGTCCATCAGACCATGGTAAGTCTTTGGGTCTGATGGCCTAAACCTTTTAATCATTGGGATATTGTATTATCGAACCTGTCAAGCATGCTAGTTATAATCGATATGTACCTCTATCTTAGTCTGTTTGTCCTATAATACTATTCCTAGTATTAGTCACCCTCTAGTCCGGGCTATCCGGAGTGGGGGCGTGACAGAGTGGTATCAGAGCGAGGTTGCTCTTTGAAAACCCAAATCCTTTTAAATTCTAAGTCTAGATCGAGTCACTGGACTTCTAGTAACCTACTGACTCCCCTCAACACTCCATCACATCGAGCTCAACTGGGAAAAAGGTAACTGATTTCTTTCGTAAACTCATGAAATGAAAAAGTTTTTTTTTTTTTTTGAGTGAGTTGGAAGAACTTTTTGAAAGAAATTGGAAGGGTTATCCTTGGAGGAAAAGATATGATATTATGAGGTTGATGATGAAATGAAAGTTGAGCAAGAAATTTTTCCAAAACCTCGAGTCGAATCGATGCAAGTACTCAAGTATTGAAATGAAAGTACATGGTGGTACTAGTTGAATGATCAACATAGATGGAATGAATTCATTTTTGATATGTATACGAGTTGACCATGATTGTCATTTTGAAACCATATTTCCAAATTCTCAAATGAGACCTTATTTCCAATTTTCAAAATCTTGTTTTCAATGAATGATATGTTATCACGAGACGAACCTACACTCTAAGGAGCATGCTCACGTATCGTGAAAGAACATAGAAGTATGAACTTTTTTTTATGAGAACAAGAGAACAATAGGAAGAATGAAAGTGATGATAGCCTCGAGCTCGAACGACGAAAGACGAGCGAGAAAGATGAACGAGGACGATCTCAACCTTGAAGATGAACGACGTCGACATTTCATCACCGCTTTGACATGAGTGACCGTCGACATTGGTTATGATGTGGACATCAATTACGACTTTATAATGTTCAGCCTCAACATAAGAACGTGGACAAGATAGCCGTATTACATCGACATACGCCTCGAATTTTATTTTTGGCACGATCGCGCAAATTTCCTGCACTGCACAGTAAACTTGTTTTAGCTAGATCTCTTCGTTAGACTCGATTTACGCATGGTTTTCACCTGCGTACTCTAACGCACTGATCTTCATTTGTTATGAAGAACAGAATCCCTAATTCTGTCTCCAGAATAAAGTAGAGTCTGTTGAACTTTAGTTCAAGTGTTTGGTATAAGACAAGGATCTCGTAGCATATCTATATTAAGATGTTATTATCTATATGTATACGTTTGGGTAAGACTAAGAAGGTAAGTTGTGATATGTGTTGTACCTTATGATGTTGCTTACCTTATAGATTGCTTAGTCCTAACCTAGTTGCTTCTCGTTATGCTTAAGTTATCCTTATGTCCGCTTAAGATGACGATAGTTGACTTATGTTAGTTTTGATCGTGATGGATGGAGGGGATGAGATATATCGCCCGGAGGAGGATTGGACCACACCCGACCCCCGAGGAGGTGATGAGTATTTATCGCTCCAGCTGGATGTGCGCTAGAGAGGACTTGGGCTAGTTTACGGCGATTCACTCCGCGCTTTGGAGAGACGCCTGAGCCCATGGTGCTACCGACTATGATGGTATCGACGCCTCAGCCATACTCCCTTGTGATTGGGAGGACTATGCCCGGGAAGTATCAGGGGATTATATCTATCGGGCGATGGGCAGCTATGACTTGGTGGGAGATTTGCCCGCATTCGTAAGTCACCCGACTTACGTGTACAAGATTTACGGGCAGCACCGAGAGGACCCTACCTCCTCCCCGAGAGTATACCGCGGGATGAGTCGCCGAATGGCTATACACGGAGGTTCCGAGGCGATCGACCCGCCGTGCCTCTATTCCTTTTGACGAGGCAGGCCCGCCCGCTTGGAGAGGCGGCAAAGACGCCCTAGAGCGTTGGGAGAGCATGTTCCTCTCTACCTCTTGGACACCCGCACGTCCACCGATACCACCTCCATCGCTTATGACCGCACCTGCATCGCCACGAGCATTTCCGCTAGACAAAGACGGATGAGAGTGATAGACGCATCGGATGGTTATAGCCCGATCCGCTATACCTACAGCCCGATCCGCCACGACTATGAGCTATATGGCGATGACGACTTCAACCCCATGCGGGACATACCGATGGTGGAAGGCGATGGAGCGGGACCATCCAGGGTACGACCCCGCGTGGACATTTCTGACAGCGAGGACGACTCCGAGGAAGAGGAAGATCCCGAGGAGGACGAGCAGTGGGAGGATGCATGATGCAGGCACCGGATGAAGCTTAAATAGATTTTTGTTATGTTTAAGCTTCCGTTGTTTTCCTTTTTCTATGTTTGGATTTGATGGAACTAGAACCCTGAAATTCTTGGAAGGCCGTGTGGGCCGGGATTTATGTTTTCCTTATAACTTTTGGTGTTGAACATCCTGCCTATGGCAGAAATTTTGGATATATATATATATGACCCTGATTAGGGCTTTTGAGGCAAATTATGTTTGTTAAGGGTGAAATATTTTGTATAGAATCGTTTTACAGTAAGGCCATGATAGTATTGTGTATGTTGAGTTATGGAAAGAATAAGTGTCTGATAATTACTTGTTTTCTATAGCAGCATGCCTCCGAGAAGAAATCCGGAGCAGGAACCCAGAGGTCGAGGTCGGGGAAGACCTAGAGGAAGGGGTAGAATTCCTGCACAAGAAGCTGAGGACATTCCCCAACCACCAACTCCACCTCAACCCGATCGCAGGATCGAAGAGTTGTTTCTAAGGCAGAACCCACCTACCTTTAATTGGAAGGGTAACCCCAAAGAAGCGGAACAATGGGTCCGAACCATTGAACGGATCTTTAATTTTCTACGATGCGACACGGAGCGAGCGTCTGTGTTGCTTTCCAATTAAATGGACCTGCAGATTTCTGGTGGGAGGCCAGGAAAAAGACCTTTACTGCCGAGCAACTAGAAGAGTTCTCATGGGCGGACTTCAAGAGGGAACTGTATGAGAAATACATACCCAAAAGCTATAAGAAGAGAAAGGAGCAGGAATTTTTCCTGCTGAAACAAGAAAGGTTGTCTGTGACCGACTATGATCGCGCTTTCTGCGAGATGTCAAGATATAAACCAGAGCAGGTTGACACCGACTTGAAAATGTCGGAAAAGTTTAGGTCAGGACTGAGGATGGAGATACGGATGTCTCTTACCAGCCATGGAGACCTGACTTGCACTGAAGCTCTTGCACGAGCTTTAGATATTGAGGCGGCAATGTCCGAAGATAAGTCAGTGTCGGCTCAGACACACAATGCTACGGACAGAGGAAAAGGGAAGTGGGAACCCAATCGCGGCAATCATAGCAGGGGAGGCTATGAGAACGCAAGCCACAAGCGACCCTGGCAAGGAACCGGGCGCCTGTGGCGTAATCGGAAGAGAGCAACTTATGCTCCACCAAAGAAAGGGACCGCAGAATGATAAAGGCACCTCCATGCCCTAGATGCCATAGAATGCACAAGGGAGTGTGCACGGCAAACGTGGTGAGCTGTTTCAAGTGCGGGGCAAAAGGGCATTACGACAACAATTGCCCCGTGTCACGTTCAGATATAAGGCCGAACCAACCCGACAATGTTCAGCCACTAAGGGCTATCCAATTCCAAATTTCACCTCGAACCACGATGGCGGCAACCCCAAGAATTGGTGCCGCAGCAAGAATGGCAAGAACCCCAAGAATAACAGTGGCAGCCACCACCTCAACAACAGAGGCGGCAGCCACCGCGACAACGCCAAAGAAGAAGAAGAAGAATAAAGCGGCAAAGCACCGAATCAGAAGGACCAAGGTGCCCGTCGGCCTCGGTAAGCTCAGTTAGAGCTTACGCTCTACATCGGAGGCAGAACGAGCAAAACCAGGGAAACCTGCCAGGTATGGGAGTTCTTCTCAACATACCTGTTATAGTATTGTTCGATACGGGTGCTTCGCATTCTTTTATAGCAAAATCATGCGTAGAAATGCTGGGCCTTAGGTCTGAAAAGGCAAGCCAGGATATGAGAATCTCATCGCCTATAGGAGGGATTATGATCATACACACTTTTGCTTAAACCTAGAATCGACACTAGGGTCACTTAAGGTTCCGCTAACAATCAACATAATACCCATGGACGATGTAGACTTAATCCTAGGAATGGACTGGTTAGCTAAGAATCATTCCACGATTCTATGTAAGGAAAGGAAAATTTCGTTTCACTTTCCTAGACAAGAAGCTACGCATTTCCATGGAATCAACATGGGAAGAAGAGTTCCGATCATATCGGCTCTACAAGCGAGGGAGATGATGAACCAGAAAGGATGCCATGCATTCCTTGTCTACTTGAACGGGGAGGATATTTCCGAGAATCTACCAGGATTACCCCCTGATAGACAATTAGAATTTACCATCGACTTGGAACCAGGATCGGCTCCAGTGTCGAAGGCACCCTACAGAATGGCCCCAAAAGAGTTGGAGGAACTGAAGATCCAGATTCAAGAATTGTTGGATCTAGGTTTCATTAGGCCAAGTGTTTCACCTTGGGGAGCGCCTGTTTTGTTCGTTAAGAAAAATGATGGTTCTTTGAGGATGTGCATCGATTACCGAGAATTAAACAAGATGACACTAAAGAACAAATACTCTTTACCCAGGATTGATGACCTGTTTGATCAGCTGCGAGGAGCAGGTGTATTCTCGAAAATTGATCTTAAGTCAGGATACCATCAATGAAAATACGGTCCGAGGATGTACCTAAGATCGCATTCGAACCGATATGGCCACTATGAGTTCATAGTTATGCCATTCGGATTAACCAATGCACCACCGTATTCATGGATCTTATGAATGTGTATTTCATCCATTTTTAGATAAATTCGTTTTGGTCTTCATAGATGATGTACTCATTTACTCAAGAATGTAGAGGATCACAAGGAACATCCGAGAACGGTATCGCAAACTTTAAGAGATGAAAGGTTGTTTGCTAAGTTTAGCAAATGTGAATTTTGGGCGAGGAGGTTATGTTCCTTGGGCATCAAGTCAAGGCATAAAAGTAGACCCACCAAAGTAGAAGTAGGCAAGAGTGGAAATCGCCACGGACTCAACACGAGGTTAGAAGTTTCAGACTACATGGTTATTATCGGAGATTCATCAAGGATTCTCCAAGATTGCAAGCTAATAACCCGCCTACTCGAAAAGGAATCAAATTTAACGGGACCGATGAATGCGAGACGAAGTTTCCAAATACTCAAGGAGAAATTGACAAGTGCACCGCCTAGCAGCCCGAGCGGACAAAGAATATGTGGTCTATACAGACGCTTCTAAGATCGGATGGGTTGCGTTTTAATGCAAAACGGAAGGTGATAGCTTATGCATCCCGAAACTCGGACCGCATGAACCGAACTACCCAACCCATGACTTGGAATTAGCGGTCGTAGTTCATGCTCAAAATTTGGAGACATCACCCTATGGAGTGAGATGTGAGATCTTCACGCACTATAAGAGTCTCAAGTACTTCTTTAAGCAAAGAGATTTGAACACGAGGCAACGAAGATGGCTCGAACTAGTGAAAGATTACGATCGTGGTATCAACTACCACCCGGCAAGACGAATGTAGTAGCCGACGCTTAAGTCGTAAGAGCCAATCCAAGCTAGGATGTCTCTTTGTACAAGAGGAAAACTCATCAAGAGTTTGGAAGATTGAGCATCGAACTGGTTGAACCACCGAGACAATTGTGAGTCAGATCGCAACACTCACACTAACGCCCGGTCTAAGAAAAGGATTGTCGAAAGACAAAGGATGGAGGAAAAGTTATAAAGATCGACAAAGGGTAACGTCTCAAGGATTTAAGAATTTCTAAGAGGCGTCAGATAACGCCCTATTGTTTGAGGGTAGAATATGCGTTCCAGACGACGCAGAGCTTCGTAATCGAGATCTTGAGCGAGGCTCACGATACACCCTACACCGCCCACCCGTAGTACTAAATGTACCAAGACCGAAGGAAAAGTTTTGGTGGAAGGCATGAAACGAGACATAGCTTCTTTCAGAGAACGCCTTTGTTTGCCAGCAGGTGAAGGCGTTACATCAACGACCTTACGGAAAGTTGCAACCGTTGGAAATACCTGAGTGGAAATGGGATGAGATAACGATGGATTTCGTTACGAGTTTACCCAAATCACAAAGAGGAAACACAGCCATATGGGTAATTGTGGATAGACTTACCAAGAGTGCTCACTTTCTACCGATTCAAAGCACTTATGGATCTGATAAGTTAGCCCAGCTGTACGTTAAGGAAATTATACGACTACATGGAGTGCTAAAATCTATCACCTCTGATAGAGACTCCAAGTTCACATCCAGATTTGGGATTAGCTTGCAGAGAGAACTGGGTACTAAACTCAATTTCAGTACGGCATTACATCCACAAACTGACGGACAGTCGGAAAGAACGATCCAAACGCTAGAAGACATGCTTAGAACAGTAGTATTGGATCGAGGTGCAAAATGGGAAGAAATTTTACCTCTTATTGAATTTGCCTACAACAACGACTACCAAGCGACGATCGGCATGGCCCCATACGAAGCCTTGTATGGCAAGAAGTGTAGATCACCGCTTATTAGGATGAAGTCGGTGAGAGAAAAGTCATAGGGCTCGATGCAAGGAACTAAATGATTGAGATCGCTCGACAAATTAGGCCGAGGATAAGAGAAGCTCAAGATAGGCAAAAATTACTACGATACGCCGTAGATCCGAGCTACATTTTGAAAGTGAAGACAAAGTATTTCTTAAAGTCTCTCCATCAAAAGGATTGTCGATTGGACTAAAAGGAAAGTCGAGACCCAAATTTTATAGACCTTATGAGATCCTAGAAAGGATAGGTCCAAGAGCTTATAGGTTGCTCTTCACCAAACCTAGGGAATGTGCATAATGTTTTCCACGTATCGCAATTGCGAAAATACGCTCACGATCCAAAGCACGTGATCCACCAAGATGACGTGACTCTAAAGCCGCACATGAGCTACGAAGAGGAACCAGCGGCAATCCTCGACTATAAAGTCCAACAACCACGAGCAAGTCAATTCTGTTAGTCAAAGTTTGTGGAGACACCACGACAAGAGGAAGCCACGTGGAGCTTGAAGAAGCAATGAAAGAACGATACCCGAATTGTTTTATAGAGGTATGCAAATTCGGGACGGAATTTCTTTTAAGGGGTGGAATGTAATATTCCAAAGAAACGAACGATAATTACGGTATTTTAGACCGTGATTTATCAGATACTATTTTATGACATCGAATATTGTGATTCGATTCAAGATCATTATAACGATTTCCTTTTTATATTCACTAAGGATTGTGAATTAAGGAATTGAAATATTACGAAATGGTTCGTCAATATATTTTAACGTCGAACGCCAGATCGAACATCGTTGTTTTATGGAATTTTCGAGCGAGAAAGCTTGGAATCAATTTCCATCTTAATTCCTATATTAAATTGAATATATTTATAAAGTAAGTACGAGCTTCACACCATTTTGAGATGAGTCGATTTTGAATGTTTTGAGACGTTAACGCCAACGCCTGTAGACGCTTTGAAAATGAGTTTAATGCTCGGGAAATTATTATATTTAATTTCCTATTATTATTTTATATAATTACAGTATTATTAATTATTAAAATCGAAATTTGAGCTTTAAAATTTGATAATTTTCGAAATGAATTTTTCGAAAACCCTAATTATATAAACTATGGTTTTTCACATGAAATGATACCATTAAATTATCCTATGGTATCTAAACTATATGTTATAATATATATGAGTATTATTAAGCTTTAAAATCAATTTTGAGCATTAAAACTCGATATTGAACATATATAATTTTCGAAACCCTAGTTTCGAAAATTAGGGTTTGTTTGCATGAAATGATTTATTTAAATTACCCTATGCTATTATTTATTATCTAAATCATATATTATGATATGTATGAGTATATTTTGATCGAAATTGACATGAGTATCAATAATAGGTGTGATTTATAATTTTATCCTATTTTCCTATTATTCTCGCCATTTTCGAATTAATGCCTATATAATGTTTTAATTATTTTTAATGGCTTGTATTATATATCTATGATCATGTATGATATATGTAATGTATTAAGGAGTGAAATAAATTAAATTCCACCCTTTGGACCTTAATAACCGCCGACCAACACACCCCATACACAATGATTTCTACTTTTCTCTCGCCCAATGCATGGCAAGGCTTTCCACTCTAGCTCATGATCACCTAGACCACTCACAAGAAAAATGCTGCCACTTGTGAGCTATCCGTGTGTCTCGTGCTGTAAAATAGGAGGAGAGGCTATAGGAGGACTCTTCACTTCCTTCTCTCATTATACACTCTCACACATATCAAACACTCTTCCATCCTCTCCTCACATTTTGTCACTCTCTCCTCTCCATTTTGTCACGAAACCGAGAGCCCTCCCCATTTTCGAAAGCTTTGTTTCTTCTTCTCTTCTCATTTCTTCTCCACCAAGTTGATACCTACCCCATTCTTGTGACTCTATACCATTTCAAGGTAAAACAAGACACCATAGCTTCGATTTTATCAACCTTGTTCAAGCAAAAATCGTGATATATATATATATATATGTATAGGTATTTCAATGTTATATATATATTTGTGTATGTTTTAAATGTTCTATGAATGAACAATGGATGAATGTTGTTCTTGATGATTTTATTTCGAAAATATATGTGAGTATATGTTAGATGAGCATAGATGTTTATATATTAAATTGTTGAAATGGATCTAGCATGTTTACATCATTTTCGAACCATAGGATATGTTTAATAAAATTTTTGAAAACTTTATAAAATGAGATGATAATGACCGATTATTGCTTATGTATTTTAGTAATGGATTATTGATCTATAATATGTTTTAAACCTATGGTATGTTAATTAAAATTTTTGGAAAACCCTAGCTATATTTATTAAAAATACCGTGAGCTTGTGACTTGATACCTTGGTGTATAATTTTTATTTCAAGCATACAATGTCATATTAATGCTTTAGAACCTTGTTTATATGTTCTATGATTTATTTAGAATTTTTGAAAACCATATGCTTGATGTTCGATTATTACCGTGAGCTTAAGAATATATATGATGGTGTATGATTTTTATTTTGAACATCTAATGGTGTGTTAAGGCTTTAGTATATTGATTATGTATTGTATGATTTTATTGGAATTTTTGGAGATCAAATGCTATATTAAATCAAACAAACCGTGAGCTTCAAGCTCTTGAAGGTGATGATTTAATTAGTTTTGATAAATATTATGATGTTATATTATAGTGTATAAACATAGTGTATAATTGTTAGAATTTTTGGAAATCAAATACCTATTTAAATCAAAAAAAACCGAGAGCACCTATGTGCATAAGGTGATGATTTAATTGATTTTTGATGATTAAATGATGTTATATCATTGTACTATAGTATATAATCATAGTATATAATTGTGGGAATTTTTGAAAACTAATTGCCTATGGAAATCGAAAAAGCCGAGAGCTTACAAGCTCATATGGTGATGATTTCAATTGGTTTGGTTAATATTATGATGTTACAATGTTATAATATAACGTTTAATCATGGTAGAATTTAATTAGAATTTTTGGAAATTATTTGATAATTGTTTGGCAATTAATTCGAAAATGTCGTGTGTATTGTTAGTTATTCATGAATGAATGGTTATGATGGACTATATGTTATATTTGTGATATATATTAATATTGGGATATTATACTAAGTGTATATCTATTTTGGGAATTTTTGGACAATTATTCCATATTTAATGGAATTACCGTAACATTAATATATATATATGTTAATAAATGACAAACAATATCATATGGATGTTACTAATGCATATTCTGGACCATAGTGTATAATAATACACTATATTAATTTAGGAAATTTTTTGAAAATCATTTGGTAATTTTTAGCTAATTACCGAGAATTTTCGATAATTATAAGAGTTTTTAAATCCTTTTTAAATCAGTTTATTAATAAAATATATGTCTAATAGTTATTTTAGACATATTTGAATTTTATAAAATTTTATAAACATAGATTACTATGTTT
This sequence comes from Salvia rosmarinus, assembly GCA_036937905.1. NCBI lineage: Eukaryota > Viridiplantae > Streptophyta > Magnoliopsida > Lamiales > Lamiaceae > Salvia > Salvia rosmarinus. Next base: position 129,610 of record JAODLM010000608.1, read on the forward strand.
GAGACAAACGCTTAGTTAATAACGCTTTTAAATCGAAAATACGCTGCTTAATTATTAAAAGGATTAATAAATACGAAATTATTTATAAGTCCTTTGATCTACGTGATAAATCGAGAAATAGGACTTTACGATTTTAAACGATCAAATTGATTTATAAAATAAAATGGTAAGAAATTACTATTTAAAAGTCAAAATTGTCGACTTTGTCGACCGTTGTCGACTTCGTTGACTTTTAAAGTCAAACGATGATTATATCGCTCGATAAATACGCCAATACGCGTAAGATGTACTAATTGAGTATAATACCTCATTAGTAAGAAAAGATTTCACAAATGAAACCTTATATCGAGAACGTGTTTATACGCCGAACGTTAAACCCAAGTGGTTAAACCGAAATAGTCGAACGATCTCGAGAACGAGAACAATTCAATTGAATAACGATTTGAAAGCGTATTGAATTCATCGAGGAATTCAATTTATATCGATATAGAATATCAAATTTGTCTTAGACTTTATGTAGTCTCGATAAGCGTGACAACGCATTAAAGTATCGCTTTGCGTAAAGGTGTGACGCCGAATGAGACGATTGGGCGTCGACAAAGCAAACAAACCTAGGACTCGCCATACGATGAATTATAGTCCGTGGGCTTTCTTTTCAAACAAACAAATGACTTTATCGCTTCTTTACAAATGAATTCATTTACAAAGACTATTCCAACTGCTTATCAACTGCTTACAATGTTACCCGCCAAAATATCCTGTTTTGTGTGAATCCTATCCGCGTGAAGGTTGGAACGATATGATATTATTTTGTTGGGTCGCACCCAACCTCTTTATAAAGTCGGGTCCCGTGCGGAGGTTAATGCCCGCTAGGATTGGCGTGAAGGTTGGAACTATATGTTATGTGTACACCGGCGCGATCGTGCCGATGGGAAATCGGCCGGTCACGGCGCCGCTGAGGAGGCCTCCTTCACGACGCTATGCGCTTGAACATTTATCTTCGACATTATGATGAATTATGATATCGGATATGGATCACACACACCAAGAAAATGCTTGGCGAACGATGTTTACGAACCGAAATGTTTTAATAAGCACAGGCATTTCATCTAAAACCCTCGTGACTTACCTTGATATTGGCGCAGAATTCAAATACTATCAAATGTTTTCGCATGAGTCCACCGAGTGCAATTTCTTGTACTTAGCCCCGCATGTTTGTTTTAAATGTGCGGGTTGAGCTCGATGGTGATGATGGAGGATGTGTTGAGAGTCCAAAGGTCCTCGATCGCTTATTTAGAATTTGTTTTCACCTCAATACATATCATCACATATGTATTCACACACTTTCCGCTACTAAACTCGAACTCATTACATTATGTTACTATTTTGAACTATTGAGGTCCATCGCACCATGGTAAGTCTTTGGGTCCGATGGCCTAAACCTTTAATCATTGGGATATCAGACATCGAACCCGCAAGCATGCTAGTTATAATCGATATGTACCTCTATCTTAGTCTGTTTGTCCTATAATACTATTCCTAGTATTAGTCACCCTCTAGTCCGGGCTATCCGGAGTGGGGGCGTGACATTATTAGACTTATTTTTCTAATCATCTCCAAACGTTGACGTTTGAAACGTCTCAAAACGTTCATTATCGACCCATCTCAAAATGGTCGTAATAAAGTCGTAATCACTTTATTAAATTATTCCATTATTAAATGAATTTAATTCTAAACGTCATCACTTAGTAAATCTTACGAAATTTTAACTATCGATATTCAATCGATGTTAAAATATTACTGCCGAAATACTTTATATAAATATATTCCTTAATTCACAATCATTAGTGAATATGATATAGGAATTCATTATCTCATAAATAATCGAAATCATTATTAGATAATTTACTAATTCAATTATTTCGACGAAACCCTAATTTACGAAATTAAATTATCGTAATTAGGCCTTTAATTCTTCGGGATATTACATTCCACCCCCCTTAAAAGAAATTTCGTCCCGAATTTTGCATACCTAAAAAAGTATGGGGTATCTTTGCATCATAACATCTTCAATTTTCCTCGTGATTTCCTTTTGTCCATGGTTTCTCCATTGGACTTTCATTAAAGACCCAAACTTAATTCTCAATCGTTGAATCTTACGATCAAAATAGTCGTAGATTTTTCATCGCAACTCATATTTGAGTTAAGGATCACGTCATTATGATGGTTACGTGATTTGGGTCATAATCGTGTTTCTTTAATTGTGACACGTGGAAAACATTACGTACATTCCCCAAATTTGGTGGAAGTACCAATCTATAGGCTACTGGGCCTATCATTTCTAGGATCTCGTGATCTCAACATTCCTTGTACTTTAAACTTTATAATTTCCCTCGATGGAGAAATTTTAAGAAGCTTTATTTGCACATTCAAAATGCAGTTCAGATCTGACGCGCATCCGCGTAAGACTTTTGTCTGTCCTGAGCTTCTCTTATTCTTTGCCTCATTTGGCTAATATCTTAATCATTTCATTTACGTTGTCAGGACCTTATACTTTCTCTCACCTACTTTATTACAATAAAGTGGTGGTCGATACTTCTTTCCACATAATGCCTCATATGGCTATACTGATCATTGCTTGACAGCTATGGTCGTACGTGAACTAACAAGTGGTACAACATGTTCTCACTTGCACCTCGATTTAACATTAATGTTCTCATCGTATCCTTAGACGTTCATATTGTTCTTTTTATCGTCCATCTGTCCGTGAGTGGACATCTATGTTAAGGTTCAATCTCGTGTCTAACTCTTTTTTGGTGAGCTAGTTCAAAATCTAGGGGTAAACTTGGAGTCTCAATCTGAAGTGATAGGTTTTGGTACCCCTTGCAAGGATACGATTTCCTTAATGTACGGCTGAGCTAACTTATCAGGTCCATGAGTCATCTGAATAGGCAGAGATGAACATAATTGGTGAGTCTATCCACTACTACCCATATAGCGTTGTTACTTTTTACGACTTTGGTAAAACCCGTTATAAAATCCATTGTTTGTGTCATTTCATTTTCATTTGTGTATCTTAGAGATTATAACTTCTTATAAGGACATTGATACAATGCCTTCACTTGTTGGTAACCGAGACAATGCTCGACAATATGGTTATATCTCATTTCATTCCTTACTATCTAACTTTTCTCGTAAATCACAACATATCTTTAATGTCAGCTGGGTGGGCGATATGAGGAATATCATGAGCTTCACTCATGATTTCATTTCTAAGCTTATTATTGCTTGAAATATATATATATATATATATATATATATATATATATATATTATATATATATAACCATTCCTTAGACAATATGACATTGTCGGCGCTTTCATTCATCTTCTTAGCTCAGATTGAAGTCTCTTTGCTCGAAGATATATTTAAAACTTTTGTAATTTGTGAAGAATCCTCAACTTATTTCATATGAGTGATGTTTCCAAGACTTTGGTACTTATACCATTGCTGCTATTTTAAGTCGTAAGTTGGGTAATTCCATTCATGTGGCCTAAGTCATTGTGATATGTAAACTATTATCTTTCTCATATTAATACATGGCCTCTCATTTGTCCACGTAAATTTGATTCCTTCGGAAGACACCATGTGTCTAAGTAATATTACTTCTTTAAGCCAGAATTCACGATACTAAACTTGGAAAAATTTGTTCGACTCTAAATGTCCGCAATACAGTCCTCCGATGTTGTTTATGTTCTTTCTCGTTCTCCAAATAGATAAGAACATCATCCAAAAGTTTTAGACATAAATGTCTAAGTACGTGTGGAGCACTCGATTTTTGAGGTTCATGTACAGGGCTGGTATATTAGATAGTCCGATCGCATAACTATAATCTCATAGTAACCATATCTTATTCGAACAATTGCTTTCGACATCGATACCATTCTACTTAAAACCATATAATATACCTCATCAAAATGCCTCAATGAGGACTTTCGATACATAAATTACGAGGTTGGTCTATCAAGCCGACTGATTACATGGTGTCTAGTTCTATTTACATCCAAAATTTTGACACCACTTTAACATATTCACAAAATATTCCAAACTACGTTTATTTTACACATTCTAACCATACCATTTTCAACATAATCCATTATCTACATATAAGTTTGATATCTTCATAAGATTCTATGTCTCTGAGTGGCCTTCGTCGGAATCGTATTCCTCATTTGGAAATTTGCCTTTTTCCAGGCGCATTTTTGCCTTATATTCCCGACGATCTATCTCTTTCAAAGAGCCAGAGGTCACACTGCTCCCTGTTTCTTCTTTGATGCCAGAAGTTTGTGTTGTTTTTATCAGAAAGTAAGGTTGAGTTGGTAGTGGTAATTCTCCTAATCCGCGAGGGCGGTAAGATCCTGTCCTTTGGCCATTCTCACCCATTTCAGGTATAATTGACGGCACAGGACGTGGAGCGGCGTTTGGAACATCAGGGTATAACCATTCCTTTATACCATGCTGTGTAACTTGCCGGGGACCAGGACAAGTGCTCGTAGGTGCCATTCCATACGCATTATATGTACACTTGAGCCGGTTGACAAATCCTGGTAAATCTGCTCAGGCCTTGAAATTTTCTACATGGAGAATATACTCTCTTGATACCTCTTTTGCAAAATTTTACCAATCTGTTGGCAAACGACGGATAAGTTGTTGGATACCATCCTCATCCGTCACCCTATAGTTACGAGCATCCTTCCAAAGGTGCAAGAATTCTTCCAAAAACTGTACTAAATCCATGCCCAGTTTAAAATAAAAGAGCCGATATGCCCGTGTGAGTTCTAAGCTTGTAGGCCTTGTGATTAACCTTACCCGCCGACTCCTTTTCCGCCATCCGAAATGATAGTTCTAGATGAGCCAATCTTAAACTAAAGCGATAGAGGTAATTTTAAATAATAAAGATTTCTTAAAGGACTAAACACTGTAAGCCATAAACTTGTAATCAACTTATAACATGCTCATAGACACTTATCTTATTCTTCATTTTATGTTTTGCACCTTCATTCGCATATTTCTCAAAATTAATTCGTGTAAGCAATAGTGGGTCAAAATCCCGTCGCGTAGAATTTCAAATGAAGAGACTATTCCCAGGTCTCTAATCACGTGAGTGACATCCATTTCCGAAACATCGGTTTCTAGAATTATATCTAAGTTCCACATAGATGTTATGATCCAATTCATTGGGCAGAACCTTAGGCGATCCTAGGTCCAATTCTAAGCTTGAGTAACACTTGCGACGGCCATAATTCTCATATAGGTGAAGAAATTTTCATTTCTTGATTCGTTTATTCTGAATTGGGTTTATCGTTTCTACACATACTTGTGCAATGTTAGAATGTGAAACACCTATATCGAACAAATATTATAGGTATTCTGAGAAATTTTTCTCATACCTATCAGGCCTTCCTGGTTTTTGTTCGTTTTGTTTTCTCGCAAGTATAGGCTCGGTCTACGGTGTTCCCGCTCTATTCAAGTAAACACCTATTTCATATATCATTGTCCTTTCCTTGGGACATTATGCTTCTTACGCTATGGCCTTCAGTTACCTCGTTCACCATATCATTCTCGGGTATCAAAACAGTTATGCTTTTATCATTAGCATTCTGTGGTTAGGTCTATTTCAACCTATCTTTGATATTGATATCTCGATAATTAAATCTCATCATAAAAATCGTGATGTCTCTATCACTATTATCCATTCCTGACCCAGTATGAATGATTCAATACCCTTTTTCATTTTATCGATCCTAGGAATATATCTCTCATATATCCTTACTTTAAACTCTTTTCCAGAGAAATCCTTACACCGGCATTTAGTGCCTTCACTTGTAATATCCTTTTGGGATATACATCATTTGCCTTTAGCTACATTGATTGATCAAGTGTTTTCATATAGGATAAAATCCTTTGTCCGCTGGGGACGTATCATACTTTTTCCTTGACGTCAAATATCTTTACCATTTTCTCGACATTCAATGATTGCTTTACTTCCTTGTCGAGATACTTAATATCTCACTTTATTGATCGTCACAAAAGTATGAGGGGAAATCTTTCCAATTAGATTTACTTTAAGATTCTTTCATGTGAATCTTTTCATTCATCCTCTTGGATGCACTTCTGTAATACCCCGCATTCATGTAGCAAAGATTAGCTCCGAGTTAAGAGCTTTATAAGAAGGGCATTGCATCCTTAAGAAAGAGTTGTTTGAGTTAAAAGCTTTTATGTTAAGCTTTGAGTCGAAATGATAGAATCGAGATAGATTCGAGAAGAATCGAGAAAAGATTCTTAAGCCTTTATTAGCATGAGAAGATCTAGATTTCAAGAGTCTTGTTATGTTAAGTTATGCTCATAGAAGTCTTGATCCAAGAGTCATAGAATTTCGTAGTCTTTGCTCTTTTGATATTTATGTTTCTTTAATAAACCCGCATCAAAACAAATTACCCCAAAGTGGTTTTGAGACCAAAATGCTTTTAATAGTCAAGATACGATATTTATTTTTAGAAAAGTGATTTATGAAAATTTCAACTCATTAGAAATTTCTATATTTCTATTTGATTTATATTGAGTTAATAATTTCAAAAGATATATTATATCCTTATTTTTTTAGCTATAATAGCTAAGGAGAATTCTAGAACCAAAAGCTTACTAAAGAAGCCATTTATAGCTTATATTAGAAGCTAAGACTTAGCTTATTTGAGAAGCTAAAAAAATTAGCTTATTAGATAAGCTAAAGAATAGCTTCCTAGGGAAGCTTGTAATAGTGAAAAGATTTTATATATACATGCTTCCAAAATGCTCCATTTTTCACAACTTCTCCATTCTTTCCAAAATTTTCGAACACACACTTACACACACTGCAGTGTGTAAAATTTTCAAACTCATTTCTACGAAGATCTAACCGTCAATTCACAATCCATCTTCGCACAAAGGTAGATCTACATCTCTGAACCTATTTATGGTTTAAAAATCTGAAAATATGAACTTTTGAGGCTCTAAACTTTCGGTCCTTTGAGTATGTTTGAAGGAGCATGTTTTGTTCGATTATCTCTTGATATTACGTTAGATCTAGCACCTATGAGTTGTTTAATGTTTAATTTTCAAGCATGAGTTCATTCCTTGGAATCTTTGAAATTTTCAAAATGAGGAAGCCTAGATCTTGAACTTATGTTGTTGATATGCTTGATATGCTTTCATATATGTGTTGTTGGGTAGATATAAACATGTTTTGAGCAAGAAAACGATTAAAATCGAACCCATGCGAAAACCTAAAATGGCCGAATACTATGTCACACATGAGGTTGGATTTTGATTTTATTTGATCATTTTGACTTCATATTTGGATTCTATGATATGAATAAAGCTTAAAATGATTTATTCGGATTTTCGCCGACGATTTTAAAGATGAAAATTTTAGTTTGACGTCAAATTGGGTTTTCAATTCTAAAGCTTTGATCTTTGGATTTTGATAATTGATTGATGATCTTTGATGATAGTTAAGCATGTATAGAGGTTCGCTTATGTTAGATGACGTCTTACGTAATTTTTCGCGTTGTCATAAGCTATGTTTGTAAAGAGTTGTTGGTTTTGATTAAGAATAGATAGCTTAAGTTTGTCGCCGAGTCCTATGTACTTGTTTAGTTATACGAGACTTAGTTAAGTCTTGTTATATTTTAAAGGATGCAATGACCCAAGTGCTCATAGATTATAGAGTCTCGAATATCTAGAAGTTATAGTCGTGTTGACGACTTAGATAAGATAAAGAATTTATCTTCTCGTTTGACTCGGTATGCTTATACGCTACTTTATGTTGATGAAGGCCAAGTTCGAGAAGAAAAAGTGAAAGACGAACGCATACCCATCCACGAGTGGTTATTGCTGTGGGTAAAATCATTTCTAAAAAGTGAAATGCTATGCTTTTGCATACAAAATGATATGATATGCATTTTTATGAAAAGTTGACTGACTTGCCAAGTTTTTGAGCATGATGCATGATGCATGTTGCCTATCTACGAGAGATTGACGATATCGGCCCTATGCTGGACGAGCTGCCAGTAAGGGTTTGTGTACACAGAGTGATCGTGAGCTAAATGGCCGATCACGGTGTTTGAGAAGGAGGCCTTCTTCTCAACACAAGAGTGCGTAGATATGGTTAATGAATGAGATAATGTCTGCAGACGCATGTTTATTGTTGCATCTTGAATATATGAGCATGAAAGCAAGTAAGTTTATTTCAGAAGCATGCACAGGTTATTTAACTGAAAACTCCTGTGTGTTGCAAATGTGATGGCAAGTCAATCTTATAGCTCTAAGAGCAATGTTTTAAATGTTTTCAGCATATACCCACTGAGTGCATCTAGTACTCACGCCCTGCATATATTTCAAAATGTGCAGGATGAGCTCGAGAGGATGCTGGAATCGAATGTTGTGCAGAGGAGCTTCTCTAGATATTTCATCTCATGATGGTATTATTAATATGTTGTTATTATATTTTGATTGCCCAGAGTCTTATGTCATCATACATGATTCTCAGCCACACTTCTTATAGCCGAACTTTAGCCTTTACTCATTTGTCTTTTGATATTCGCCCAAATGACAGTTTCATTTCGTTGTTGAGATCTTGACATCTCTGTTATGATGTCGACTTGCTTTTATAAACAAGGATTTATTTTGAATGTCTAGAACCGTTTTGTTGGATACAATATTGTATAAAATGTTTCGAAGTTATCGATGAGTCATGCTTTCGACCCTAGTTAACCAAAGATCCTATTTTGGTTAAAGCATGTTTGAGTTCTTACATTCATTGTAAAATTAGTTTAACCTGTGATATCATATCAATGTCGCATTTGATCTTGATTATCTTATTCTGATTATTCGTCCTCAGACGTTGTTATCCTTGTTCGATTACTCTTTGTGGTTCAAGGACCTAAAATCATCCCTTGTCAGATTCCATTCTACCTCTTTGTCTATAAACATTTGACTCTTTCGTGATAAAAGTTGATGCTACAGATTGTTATTAATAAGAATTATTGGTCAAGATTGTCAGAAGTTCTTCTTACCCCACGTCACAGCCTAATTACTTAACTAATTACCTGGTTAAGTAAGTCGGGTGTGATGAATGGTATCGAGCGCTTTGTATTACGAACATGTGAATCCTTGTGAGTCTTGTGCAGCTTGTGCACCTTGAGCTTGTAAATTCTTTTGAATTGATTATGTTTTGAGAATCTAAGTTTATAGAGTCAGTTGTTTGACTCTATTTTGAGAATATGAATTTGTAGAGCCAGTTGTTTGACTCTGTTTTGAGAATCTGAGTTATAGAGTCAGTTGTTCTTAAGAGAAGCTCAACAATTCGATTCCATCATCTCTAGCTCACCAGGTAAGAGCTTATAATTATGATTATCATTGAGCATGTGCTTCATTGAATGAAGTGAGTTGATGTTGAGTATATGCCTTATTAAATGAATTGCTACATGTGAATGTATGCTTGAAATGAGTTATTGCTTATTGAGCTAAGGTTGAGAAGAGATCCTGAGAAGAGAAGGCAGAGTAACATGAGTATGTTTTTCTGCAAGTATTTGAGCATTCTTTTTATCTAAGATGGTAAGGACCGTCCGAACAGCTCGGAAAAATACGGCTCGTTTGTCACCATCAGCAAGGATCAGAGAGCGCTTCTATCTGTTTATCCCAGGTGAGCAGCTTACTTTGGGCGAGTTTTTCGCTCAATTCCATCTCTTGTGGAGAAAGGAGGCATCTGAGCACGGCGTATCGGGACTAGAAGGAATATTCGATTGATTTGTTTATTGCCTGAAAAGTGGCAAGATTGGGCTATTCTTTGTTGCCAATGATTACATTGAGCCCGGTTTTGTAGCTTCCGAGTGTCGATTTTCCCACACCCTAGCTACCATCGCCTCTCGATATTTTGTGTACTTGAGTCTTCCTCTGGTTCATTTCCCCATTGTTCGATTTTATTTCACTGCTCATCGCCCAGTTGGTCAGTGTCCTTCTTTCGCTTTTAATGATAATGATGATGAGGATCTTGAACCCATTGATGTTGATTCTTCTATTCCTGAGTATGAAGCTAGTGCCTCTACTCTAGAGATAAAGTAATCCTTACCAGATACTCAGTTGTTTATACCCGAGTCTAATTTAGACCCTACACAGTTTGATTATTCTTATCTCGACATCGAGATGTTTCCTATTAACCTAGACTGGTATGGTCATCCTTTTTCATCTCCTGAGATACCTACACCGATTAAGTCTATTCTTTTCTTTCATGTTCCTGAGACTTCTTTTGAGGTTCCAGAGACTCAAGCTAGTTTATTGAGACCTTCAGGTATCTCAAGATCTTTTATGTTTGAACATGAGTTTTTACTAGTTGTTGGCACAAGACAGACTATGACCCTAAATATCGACCAAATGCCTTTGTGACCGATCCCGATATCCTTTATCCTGGAGTAATTCCCTTGTACTCTTTTCCCGAGCGTGCTATTGATCCGCCATCTCTTGAGAATGAGAAAGATGTAGAGATACTAGACTCCAATGAAGCCGTTGATGGCGGTGAGAATGAAGTAGAAGAGATTGAAGAAGGAGATAATGATGATGACAGCAATGACAACCTTTTGTGGGCAGAGTGAAGCTAGTAGCAGCAAGAGTGGAAGCTGGCAGTTTGTAGATCGTACGGATGCACACATATATATATATATATATATATAGACTAGTGATGCCTATAGGTACATTGTGATACGGTAGCGTGCTAGAGAAGCCCTACCGGATGTGTTTCGCCCAGATACCAAAGCCTCCATATGCTTGAAAGCCTTCAATTTGCAAAAGTTTTTCCAGCTTTTGTAAATATCCTGAAGAAGAAGAACGAGAAAGTGCAAATTCTCCTCAAGATTCACCTGTATCTTCTCCTCCTCAAACAGATCGTAGAATTGAAGAGCTTTTTCTGCGTTAGAATCCTCCATCTTTCAAAGGAGTTGATAGTCCAGTTGATGCTGAAGAATGAGTTCGCCTTGTTGCGAATTTTCAAGTTTTGGAGTGCTCTGATCGAGAGTGTCTCCTATGCATATTCTTCCAGTTAAAAAGGGTCTGCAGATTCCTGGTAGGAATCACGTTAGAAAGTTCTTTCTCCTAAGAAATTGGAGAATGTCACGTGCGAATAATTCAAGGAAGAATTGTATGAAAAGTATATACCTTGAAGTTACCGCAAACAGAAAGAGATTGAATTTACAAACCTGGAGCAAGGCAGGAAGACTGTGGTAGAGTATGATCATAAACTCTGTAGTCTAGCCCGTTATGCTCCTTTTAAAGTTGAGACAGATGAGAAATTGGCGGAATTACTTCGTGTTGGTTTACGCCAAGAGATCAGAATCATTTTGGCAAGCCAACCTCCAACGTCATATGCAGAAAAGTTAAATCGTGCGTTGGATATGGAGATGGAAATGCTACCGCACAAAGTGATGCTAGATCCAAATCTAGTACCTTTCTAGATTCAAGCCGCCAAGATTGCTTCTTACGCATCGTAAGTCAAAAGGAAAAGAATTAGGAGAATAAGACCTTCCCAAACAAGAGACGATAGCGGTGAGTCGATATGTAGAGAAAATCTTCCCAAGTCACCAAGAATGCAGACGCGCCCCGGATGTAACAGAGTACATTCTGGAGTTTGCAGATTGGGAAGTAACAGTTGTTATGCATGTGGACATGTGGGCCACTATGCAAATCAATGTCCAAACCGTCAAAGAACAACTATTGACGGAGGAAAGAAGAATCATCTGAGATAGACACAATCAATGAAAACCATAAGTGGATATCCAAAGTCGTCGTTTCGTCAGATCGAGATGCCGCTACATCAACCGCAACCGCAACCGCAACCGCAACCGTCGCTGTCGCCGCAATCGTAATTATCATCGTCACCGCAGCTGCAACCACCGTCGCCTCAACCGCACCAACCTTTATATCAAAGCGCATACGCCCTCTCTTAAAAAAAAAAAGCAACCCGAGAAGAAATTTAGCAACTTGGCCGGTATAGGTACATTGAAAGGTGTACCTATCAAAATCATTTTCGATACAGGAGCTTCGCATTCTTTTATTTCGGCATCATGTGTAGATGTTCTTAAGCTCAACAGCGAACGTGCCGCGCAAGATTTAGATGTGCTTACCCCGTTGGGTGGAGCTACCGTTATCATGCACGTATGTTCTAACCTAGATTTCGAATTAGGATCCCTTAAGCGCGAGATCGCTGCAGCTGTTGTACATGAAGGACGTGGATCTTATATTAGGAATGGATTGGTTGACAACACATTATGCAACGATATGATGCGAGCAAAGAGAAATAGCATTTCAGCCACCAGGAAGAGAACCTACCTGTTTTTATGGTATTGAGAAGAGAAGAAGCCATGTTCCTATGATCTCAGCTTTACAAGTCGAGAAGCTTATGAAGAACGAGAAAGCTTATGCTTACCTTGTATAACTGAATGTCGATGTCAAGTCCGAGAAGAAGGTAGGAGATGTACCCGTGGTTAGAGAATTTCGTGATGTTTTCCCGAAAATATTACTGTGTATACATTCGGACGAACAATTAGAGTTTCTCATCGAGTTAGAACCGTAAACCTGCTTCAAAAGCACCTTATAGAATGGCCCCAAAAGAATTACGAGTTAAGGATCCAATTGCAAAGCTTTTGGACCTAGGTTTTACTCAACCTAGTGTATCTCCTTGGGGAGCTGATTCTGTTTGTCAAAAGAAGGATGAAACTCTAAGGATGTGTCTTGATTGCGAGAGTTGAACAAGTTAACCTTCAAGAATAGGTATCCTTTACCCAGGATCGATGACTTGTTCAATCAGCTTAAAGGTGCCAATGTTTTCTTAAAGATTGACCTGAAGTCAGGATATCATCAATCAAAGATTCGCCAAGGACAAAGCTAAGATCGCCAACGCGGTATGGCCACTACGAGTTTTTAGTAAGGCCATTTGGCTTGACGAATGCACCAGCTGTGTTTATGGATTTGATGAATTGTGTTTTCCCACAATTATCTCGATAAATTGTTTTGGTATTTATTGATGATATTCTTGTGTACTCAAAGAACGAGTAAGAACACGAAGAATAGTTGAGAACCGTTCTACAGACGTTGAGAATAGAACGATTGTTTGCTAAGATTAGCAAATGTGAGTTTTGGCTAAAGGAAGTAAATTTCCTTGGACATATCATTACAACAGATGAAATCAGAGTCGACCCCGCTAGAGATCAAGCGGTACGCGATTGGAAATCGCCGACGACATAGACAGAGATTCGAAGTTTCTTGGGTTTAGCAGGACATTACCGAAGGTTCATAGAAAGATTCTCCAAAATTTCGAGATCTATGACTCAACGCCTTGAAAAGGAATTAAGTCCCAATGGACCCAAGAACGTGAAGAAAGTTTTCAAGAGTTAAAGAAAAATTGACTACGCCGCTTTGGCAATACCAGAATCAGACAAAGGGTATACTCTGTATACCGATGCATCAAAGAGTGGACTAGGATTTGTCCTGATGCAAGAAGGAAGAATGATAGCTTATGTTTCACGACAGTTGAAACCTCACGAGCTCATATATCCTACACACGATCTAGAGTTGGCAGTTGTTGTTCATGCTCTGAAGAATTGGAGACATCTTTTATATGGATCCAAGTGTGAGATCTTTACTGATCACAAGAGCTTGAAGTATTTCTTCGAGCAGAAAGATTTGAACGATACGCCAAAGAAGATGGCTTGAGATAGTAAAAGATTATAATTGTAATATCAAGTATCTCCCTGGAAAAGCGAAGCTTTGAGTAGAAAAAGCCAAATCCAACTAGGATTCGTCCTTACTCAGAGAGAGGAGTTGATCAAAGAGTTTGAAGATATAAGTTTGTAAGTGGTGCTACCACCTGAATCTACGAAAGAGATTATAGCCGCCTTGTCGCTACCCGATTTGAGAGCAAGAATTGTGAAAGCTCAAGACAAGATCAACAGATAGAAAAGCTACAAGTTAAGATCGAAATGAAGGCCAAAAGAATATCATGAAGTTAGGATAACGCAATCATGTTCGAAACGAGATTCGCATCTAATGATAAAGATTTAAAGAACGAAATTATGAGTGAAGCTCATAACACGCCTACACAAAGACACCCGTGAAGCACAAGGATGTATCAAGATCTAAAGCAAAGGTTAGTGTGGGTAGGAATGAAGCGAGATATTGCCTCGCTTGTTGAACAATGATTAGCATGTCAACAAATTAAAGCTTTGTACCAAAGAACGTATGGTAAGTTGCAACCACTGGAGATCCCTCAGTGGAAATGGGATCACATAGCCATAGATTTTGTGACTGGTTTACCCAAATCAAAGCGTGGTAATACAGCTATTTGGGTGATAATCGATTGACTCACGAAGTTTGTTCATTTTATCTCGATCTCTATTATGTATGGATGCTGACAAGTTAGCTTAGATGTACGTTCGAGAAATAGTACGTTTGCGTAGAATACCCGTCCAAATCACCTCGACGGAGACTCCAAGTTTACATCTCATTTTGGACAAGAGATGAGTACAAGATTGAATTTCAGTACAACATTTCATCCGCCAACATATGGTCAATGAGAAAAGACCATTTAGACACTAGAAGATATGATCAGAACGATAATATTAGATCAAGGAGATCAATGGGAGCGATTTCTACCATTGATTGAATTCGTATTCAACAACAGTTACCAAGTAACGATTGATAAGGTGCTCTATGAAGCCCTTTATAGTAGAAAGTGTAGATCACCGCTTTGTTGTGACGAAGTTAGAGAACGAAAATCTCTTGGACCAGAAGCGATTGAAGAAATGGTCGTAATCGTACAACAAATAAAGAAAAGAATTCAAGAGGCTCAAGATCGTCAAAAGTCCTATGCAGATAAAAGACATACGAAGCTAAGCTTCAAGATTTGAGACAAAGTATTCTTGAAAGTATCTCCTTCCAAAGGAATACATCGCTTTGGAATCAAAGGAAAGCTCGAACCAAGATTCTTTGGACTGTACGAGATTCTACAGAAGATTAAGTCAGTCGCCTACAGATTAGAATTGCCTTCAAGTTTCGGCAATATCCGCAATGTGTTCCATATGTCGCAGTTATGAAGGTATGTGTTTGATCCAAAACACATCACATATCAAGAGAATCTTGTTCCTGAACAAGATCTAAGCTACGAAGAGAAGCCATAGCGCATCTTAGATCGAAAAGAACAAAAACTAAGGAATGATTCTTAAGCCTTTATTAGCATTCCTATAGCAAAGATTAGCTCCTGATTAAGAGCTTTATAAGAAGGGCATTGCATCCTTAAGAAAGAGTTGTTTGAGTTAAAAGCTTTTATGTTAAGCTTTGAGTCGAGCTGATAGAATCTGAGATAGATTCGAGAAAGAATCTGAGAAAAGATTCTTAAGCCTTTATTAGCATGAGAAGATCTAGATTTCAAGAGTCTTGTTATGTTAAGATATGCGTTCATAGAAGTCTTGATCCAAGAGTCATAGAATTTCAGAGTCTTTGCTCTTTTTGATATTTGTGTTTGCTGAATAAACCCAGATCAAAAGCAAATTACCCCAAAGTGGTTTTGAGACCAAAAATGCTTTTAATAGTCAAGATACGATATTTATTTTTAGAAAGAGTGATTTATGAAAATTTCAACTCATTAGAAATTCCTATATTTCTATTTGATTTATATTGAGTTAATAATTTCAAAAGATATATTATATCCTTATTTTTTTAGCTATGATAGCTAAGGAGAATTCTAGAACCAAAAGCTTACTAAAGAAGCCATTTATAGCTTATATTAGAAGCTAAGAATTAGCTTATTTGAGAAGCTAAAAAAATTAGTTTATTAGATAAGCTAAAGAATAGCTTCCTAGGGAAGCTTGTAATAGTGAAAAGAATTATATATATATACATGCTTCCAAAAATGCTCCATTTTTCACAACTTCTCCATTCTTTCCAAAATTTTCGAACACACACACTTACACACACTGCAGTGTGTAAAAATTTTCAAACTCATTTCTACGAAGATCTAACCGTCGAATTCACGATCCGTCTTCGCACAAAGGTAGATCTACATCTCTAGAACCTATTTATGGTTTAAAAATCTGAAAAATATGAACTTTTGAGGCTCTAAACTTTCGGTCCTTTTGAGTATGTTTGAAGGAGCATGTTTTGTTCGATTATCTCTTGATATTACGTTAGATCTAGCACCTATGAGTTGTTTAATGTTGAATTTTCAAGCATGAGTTCATTCCTCGAATCTTTGAAATTTTCAAAATGAGGAAGCCTAGATCTTGAACTTATGTTGTTGATATGCTTGATATGCTTTCATATATGTGTTGTTGGGTAGATATAAACATGTTTTGAGCAAGAAAAACGATTAAAATCGAACCCATGCGAAAACCCTAAAATGGCCGAATACTATGTCACACATGAGGTTGGATTTTTGATTTTATTTGATCATTTTGACTTCATATTTAGATTCTATGATATGAATAAAGCTTAAAATGATTTATTCGGATTTTTCGGCCGACGTATTTTAAAGATGAAAATTTTAGTTTGACGTCAAATTGGGTTTTCAATGCTAAAGCTTTGATCTTTGGATTTTGATAATTGATTGATGATCTTTGATGATAGTTAAGCATGTATAGAAGTTCGTTTATGTTAGATGATGTCTTACGTAATTTTTCACGTTGGTCATAAGCTATGTTTGTAAAGAGTTGTTGGTTTTTGATTAAGAATAGATAGCTTAAGTTTGTCGTTGAGTCCTATGTGCTTGTTTAGTTATACGAGACTTAGTTAAGTCTTGTTATATGTTAAAGGATGCAATGACCCAAGTGTTCATAGATTATAGAGTCTTGAATATCAAGAAGTTATAGTCGTGTTGACGACTTAGATAAGATAAAGAATTTATCTTCTCGTTTGGCTCCTGGTATGCTTATACGCTACTTTATGTTGATGAAGGGCCAAGTTCGTAGAAGAAATAAGTGAAAGACGAACGCGTCTGATCCACGAGTGGTTATTGCCGGTGGGTAAAACCTTTCTAAAAGTGAAATGATATGCTTTTGCATACAAAATGATATGATATGCATTTTATGAAAAGTTGATGACTTGCCAAGTTTTTGAGCATGATGCATGATGCATGTTGCCTATCTACGAGATGGACGATATCGCCCCATCTTTGGACGAGCCCGATGAGGTTTATGTACAGAGTGATCGTGAGCTAAATGGCGATCACGGAGTTTGAGAAGAGCTACTTCTCAACACAAGAGTGCGTAGATATGGTTAATGAATGAGATAATGTCTGCGAGACACATGTTTATTGTTGCATCTTGAATATATGAGCATGAAAGCAAGTAAGTTTATTTCGTAAGCATGCACAGTTATTTAACCGAAACTCACGTGTGTTGCAAATGTAATGGCAAGTCAATCTTATAGCTCTAAGAGCAATGTTTTAAATGTTTTCGTGATATACCCACTGAGTGCATCTAGTACTCACGCCCTGCATATATTTCTAAATGTGCATGATGAGCTCGAGAGGTTGCTGGAATCGAATGTTGTGCAAAGGAGCTTCTCTAGATATTTCATCCCATGATGGTATTATTAATCTGCTGTTGTCATGTTTTGATTGCCCAGAGTCATGATTCTCAGCCACACTTCTTGTTGCCGAACTTTGGCCTTTACTCGTTTGTCTTTTGATATTCGCCTAAATGACAGTTTCATTTCGTTGTTGAGATCTTGACATCTCTGTTATGATGTCGACTTGCTTTTATAAACAAGGATTTCTTTTGAATGTCTAGAACCGTTTTGTTGGATACAATATTGTATAAAATGTTTCGAAGTTATCGATGAGTCATGCTTTCCACCCTAGTTAACCAAAGATCCTATTTTGGTGAAATCATGTTTGAGTTCTTACATTCATTGTAAAATTAGTTTAACCTGTGATATCAGATCAATGTCGCATTTCATCTTGATTATCTTATTCTGATTATTCGTCCTCAGACGTTGTTATCCTTGTTCGATTACTCTTTGTGGTTCAAGGACCTAAAATCATCCCTTGTCAGATTCCATTCTACCTCTTTGTCTATAAACATTTGACTCTTTCGTGATAAAAGTTGATGCTACAGATTGTTATTAATAAGAATTATTGGCCAAGATTGTCAGAAGTTCTTCTTACCCCACGTCACAGCCTAATTACTTAACTAATTACCTGGTTAAGTAAGTCGGGGTGTGAAACTTCCTTTTTGCAAAAGTCTATAGAAGCTATCTTGCTTGTTAATTTCTAAGACACTCAAGAGAACCTCTTTGTGTCTATATAACTTAGAGTATTAAGATTCATTTCAATTAATGAATCTATTTCTTAATCCGTTTCTTTTCTTCAAGGGAATTATCTTACTTATCGAAGTCGTAAAGCTTCTGCAGCTTATATCATATCATGGCTATCTCATGATTGTATAGCTTGTAATTCCTCCTACTATTTATGACCTTTGTCCCTCTTTCTTGAGCATGGTATCTGAAAGTAATATTACTTTCATTATATCACGGTCCTTACTCTGAGGAATAGAACCGTCATTATTGTCGTATGGCTTGGTAAGGTAGTACATTTGTACACCATAACTTAATTTCCAAGCATCTCATTACCATGTCTTGACTTTGGAGATATTCCCTCCATACTTGATTTACATGCTAGGACTATCCTAGTTGTTCACACATCTCAATGATTATGATTCCTCAATCTCATTATCATTGGTTTAACCAAGTCTTAATTACTTGGAATCGATTATGCTCAAACATAATTTCAGTGATTGAGGTATAAAACGAGACATTTATTATCTGAGATGCTATCATTTCTTTACATGTATATCCTTTTAAAAGAATATCGTGCATCTCCATTCTTTAATCATGTCCAACCTACTAATGAGGTTTTAAGGACAAACAATTATCTTAAAGATAAGTTAAAATCTCTCTCGTTATGTCATAATAAGGGGAATTTTATATCCCAAGGATATCATATACTTTTCTTTACTTCTACTCTTGCATTCTATGCTAAAGAGTATCTCATTCATAACATTTCATTATCATAACAGTCACATGAAGATATAACTTCACTGTTATCGGTATCTTGTAAGCCCTTCAAGGGTCATTGCATAGATGTGCATCATAGGGGACAATATATCTCGTTTCATCGAGATCTTCCTTACATCATAACTTTTGATGTCCATCACTTTACTGGTCTGAAACTTTTTAGGTGACTAAAATAAGTCAACCCACATCATACCTGATGTTTATCACTTTACCAATTCGAACCTAGGTGACAAGGTAAATCAACCTTCATCATACTCATTGGTTTAAAAGATCGAAGTAAATTCATCAAGTCGACTTTCAAAAGATATGGATTCGCAATCCAAGATAACAAATTTTACTATTTGAATCCATATGTTCTTTGAACTGAATAATTGGGATCTAGGGTCCGAAGACCAAAATGACAACTACTGAGATTTCTTTGGTCATATGGGCTGGCCAGACTCGTCACAAATATTTTCTCAGTCACACAAGGGTTTGGTTTCAGAGAACTCTTTATAAATTTTCAGGTTGTAATTCCTTTCAGAAGAAATGAAAAACCCAAGTGATTTCTCAATTGGAACTAGGTCATAGAGTTAAATTCAATGAAAGAAATTAGGTAATGAATATAATTTGAAACCTTATATACTCGTATTAAGTCATCATCAAAGGTTCTCATGTATGTCATAACTCTACTTGTACTACTGGGAGTCTTACCTTCTAGTAACTTTCTAAGATTCTTATCATACTGTAAAGTTCTCATTCTATAAAACCATAAACTAACTTCAACTGATTCTCGTAAATGCTGGATAAGGAATTAGGGATTTGGTACTTCATAAGAAATAAGTTACATTGTGTTAGGAGTACGTAGGCGAAAACCATGCGTAAATCGGAGTTCAAACGAAGGAGAACGGGTCAAAACAAAAACACTGCGCAGTGCAGAAAAACCTGCGACGAATTCATTATTATTTTGAAAACCCACATTGTTTTCGTCTCTAACGAAAAGTCATAGTCAACTTGGAGTTCCGTCATGCGTGAACGTCCAATTAAAAAGACTATACCATGTCACTTATCGCATAGTGACATTCATCATCTTGACATCTTTTCCATTTCTGAGCTTAAATTTTCTTCTCGTTATTCATTTCGAGATTCTCATCTTGATCTCGTTTTTGTTCTCGGGAGGGAATAAAATTCTCATAATTTATCCTTTTATGTTCCTTCGCAAATGGGATCATGCGTCTTAAACAGTCTAAGTTCTTTTGGGATAACATACCCATCATCATAAACAACTTTAAGATTTGAAATAAAATTTCAAATATTCATAACATAGCTCATTTGTACTTATGTACTTCTTTGAATTTCAAGAATTCAACATATCATATTTGACATATAAATGTCCATTTTTGAGCATTTTCATATATTCATAACAATAAATCTTTATTGAATTTCATGAATTCAAACATTTCATTTTTGACATATCTTTGTCAATACTTTCTCGTATGACATCATCATACATTATCATACGTTGGTAGCGAACCAACAACTTTCCTTATCATCTCAACATCCTCCTCATATACATCATCAAACAATCCTCCTCATCAATTTTTAACTCTTCACAACATAATATTTCATTTGCAACATTTGCAATAATTTCCACCTTAAATAAATTCTCAAAATTTTCATTTCACTTGAAAATTTTATTTCACTTTCAAACTTTTCGTTTTCAAAACTTTTGAAGAGAAGTAATTTACCTCATTCCGGTTGAGCTTGATGTGATGGAGTGTTGAGCATAGTCAGCTGATATCTAGAAGTCTAGTGACTCAATCTAGACTTAACTCTGAAAGGAGGTTTTGGATTCAAAGAGCGAACCGCTCTAATACCACTTTGTAACAGCCATCTAATCATAAGTACTGATTAGCAGGGACTGTTATTTGAAACGGGATTAAGAAACACAATTGTAATATAAAGTACTAAGTTGTGAGACATATATAAGAGATATTCCTAGAACTTCAAGCGCTCAAGGTTCGACTAAACATATTATACATATGAATTTATAATCGGCGTGAAAACATCGATATATACATATGACGATGTATAATCAAGGTATACTATCGCCGACAACATTCCTATTGCTCAACACCGCCCATCGCATCACCGACTCAATCGCACATTTGAAAACAAATATGCGGTGAGTACAAGAATGCACTCGGTGGGCTCATGCAAAACATTTATCAATTTAAATCACACTTCCTATCACAAGAATACACGAGGTTTTAATTGAAATGCTCGTGCTTACTAAACATTTTCTCGTCATTTTCCATAAACGCCGCCACAAGCATTTTCCTCAGATTTATGATCCATATCCATTTCCTTTCATTTCTCATATCTCATCTCATAAATCATTCCGCGCGGAGGTGAGGCCTCTCCCACGGACGCCGTGACCGAAAGCACCCTTTCAAAGACACAATAAAATAGTGTACAAAATCCTTGCCATTCCGGACAGATATCTAATTTCAATCATCCTTGTGGGTACTTACAAGGATACAATTCAAATATTTCATAAGTGGGAGCTACCCAACAATATGCATCATTCGATCATGGATAGGATACATACATAAAACATAAACATTTTGGGCAGGTAATTAAATAATCATTTCACATCATTTCTTGCGAATAAAGCATCGTAAATAAATCATTTGATAAGCAATTTATCTTTTTGAGTATAATAAAGCCCACCTGGACTATAGATCGTCTTAATCAATTTCTTGCCTTGTCAACTCGTCACGTCCGCGTCCAACCTTTACGTAAAGATTACTTTAGTACGTTGGTCACGTTTTTCGAGATTCTCAAAGTTTAAATAAACTTTGATAACTTTCTAATATAATGCTTCGCATTCCTTAATTAAATTAATACGTCTTTTCATCGCGTATCTTAACTAAATATTTTTCGTACTTTGATAGAGACGTAATATAATCTACGGTCTCATTTCAACCCTTTTGGTTAAACGTTGAACGTATTCTAACGCTTTTCGATAAAAATGATTTCAATTACGAAATCAACTCTCACAATGAGATATTCTTATAAAATTAATACGTTTTATACGTATTATTGTATTTACTCAACGTATTTAATACGTTCAATCTTAAGTCAACGTTTTGACTTTTCTTAACATATTTTATAACCAATTTCAATATAAATCGATTTTCAATCGATTTCTTTTCATAAAACCCTAATTCTCGATTTTTCACGCTAATCGATAAACTTTATTAATATTTTACTTTAATATGAATTAACTTATTCATTATTCATTATTTTTCATTTCTAACGTTATTTAATATAACGTTTAGTAAATAAACATAGTATACTATGTTTATAAAATCCATAAATTTCTAATATGTCTAAAATAATTTCTAGACATATAATGTATTATTTTCTTGATAAAAGGATTTAAAACCCTTAATAACTCATCTAAAGCTCACGGTTTTGAGCTTAACATTTTAAACTTATCCAAAAAATTTCTAAATTCATATAGTATACTATATTATCATAGGATCATTAATATGTATTAATATTAACTATAGAAAATTTTGGACATCATACCCTATACCTAAAGCTCCCGATAAATCCTAAAATTCTAATTAAATTCCACAAGACCTAAACATCATCCTAGATCATTATTCTAGCATAATATCCAACAATTACAATTTCTACATCAAGGTATCAATACTCTATGGTTCACGGTTTTAGCAAATATAAACCAAACATTTTTATAAAATTTCTACAAAATTACACTATGCTTAAACATTATAATATAACAATATTATATCATAATATTTATCAATACCAACTTACAATTCAACATACTAATACTTTAGCATTTTCGAAAATTTTAAAACATGAACAAACATTTTCCAAAATTCCAAATAAATTCACATAGTCCATAATCAATACCCTAGATCAATAATATGCTATCATATCATTTAAATAAAATTTGTACACCAACATATAAATTTGGTATCATTTTCGGTAATTTCCAAAAATATAGCATGTGATTTTAAAAATTTCAAATAATCACTATGAGTTCCTCTACTATCATATAACATAAATCCATCATTAAATTTATCATGAAATTTTCATCATCATAGAAATAATTTTAACATGCTTAGCTTTAATTTAAAACATGATAGGTAAAGCTTATACATCATACTATACATACTTAGGAAACAATTTAGCATGCTAGCATAATTTATCCTCAAGAACACATGCTTGTAAAATAAAATCAAACCATTAGATATTGAAAATTCTAACGATAATCAAGCTTGTTCGATTCCTAACCTTTAACGGTGTCGATTTAGTGCACAAGGATTTTAGTACCAAGGTTTGGCTAAAGAAAATGATGAACACTCAAGTTTTTTCTTTCTATTTGCTCAAGGCACTTTTGGTTTTGGGAATGAGAAATGAATTGTTTTGCCTTACTAACACTTAAGTATTAAAATACAAATGATACAAACTAACACTCATTCTTACTCTTTCACGGTCAAACACACACACCACAAAGCAAGAATATTTACTTTAGGCTATGTCATCTCTTACAACTTAGTAAATACACCTTGATCAAAACAAAATAAAAATCCTCACTTTGGATCATGTATGTGTCGGCCATTTCTCAAGCAAAAGGGAGGAGCTTTTTAAATTTTCTTGTCTTATTCATGATATAAAATATCCTACACATATACAAATGCAAGCAAAACCATGTTAAGACTTTTGAAAATCCTTCCAACCTCAATAGTCAACAATGTCATGCTAATTAATTAATTTATCAATATTAATTAAAGGAACAAAAATAATCCTCACTTTGATCACTTCCATACTCACGGCTATTTCAATTTGCACAAAGGAGTATCTTAATATTTTTGTCTTATACACCCTATAAAATATCTACACAACAATTGATGTATACAATCAAGAGTTTTAAAAATCCTTCTTTCCTTTATGTCAAACTACACGTCCATTCCCATTGCTTCACAAAGGATCACACATCGATTTGATTACCCTCATTAATTATCTTGTTTCTTGTGTACAAAAATATCTCACTATTACACATTATAACTTACCATGGCATAATATAGAAATTTTGCAATTCAATGAATCCTAACACCAAAGCTCACGGCAATTTGTATACATGAGTGCCAAATATTTTATTCTCATGCTATTAATAGCTATATGACATAATATGTCTTAGATGATAAATTATATCATAGGAAAAATTATTAGAATTATTTCATGTGTGAAAACCCTAATTTTCAAATTAGGTTTCAAAATTACACACTTTATTCCTTAACTAATCCTTAATTCCATAGCATTATTTTAATGTTAAATAATACTCTTATTACATATAATAATCATAGGAATTTAAATATTATAATTCCTTGATTATTAGACTTATTTTTCTAATCGTCTCTAAACGTTGACGTTGAAACGCCTCAAAACGCGTTCATTATCGATCGTCACATCCCTCAATCCTAAGTAGGATTTAGAAGGATTGTAACTCTAAACAGTATAATTAAACAGAGAATTCTCCTTAACAAAAGCCGTAATTCATATGACAAGCATGTTCTTGGACTTTAGTACATAACTTAAGTTCTTGCAGCGAAAACATGTGATATGTACATATGACGATGTACTATCAAGGTATAAATCTTTCAATGACAATATTCCTATTGCTCAACACCGCCCATCCATCATCCGCTCAACCCGCACATTTAAAACAAACATGCGGGTGAGTACAAGAATGCACTCGGTGGACTCATGCCAAAATATTTTTATCATTTTGAATTACATCGCCAATATCATGGTAAGACACAAGGGTTTTAGTTGAAATGCCTTGGCTTACTAAAGTATTTTCGTTCAGAAAAGTCGCCACAAGCATTTTCTTGGTGTGTATGATCCGTATCCCATAGTCACAATTCATAACAATATCAAAATCAAACGTCGAGAGGAGGCCTCCTTCTACGACGCCGTGACCGGCCGTAATCCCGCATGACAAAGACACAAATACTCACAAGCATATGTTAACATAGCATATAGTTCCAACCTTCACGCCAATCCTAGCTGCATTTATCATCCCAAGACAGACCCGACATTAATAAAAGGTTACGCGACCCAACAAATGACATAACCTCGTCATAATATAGTTCCAACCATCGCCACATTTCTACCCGGCATAACAGATAGGATCCATACACAAAATGTAATATTTTGGCGTAATGCAAGAAACATTTGTCAACAAAGTAGAATAAGCATTGTAAATAAACTCATTTTGAATAACAAGAAAGTCACATCTTTGTTTGAAAAGTAAGCCCACATTAGTGAGGTAAGAAAAGGGCCCACCGGACTATGGTTCGTCCTAACTTGAGTTCTTAAGTTTGATTTCTCGTCAACGCCCGGCCGTCGCGTCCGTCCCACACCTTTACGTAAAAGCGATGTTTTAGTACGTCGCTCTCGCTTCTCGAGACTCTCAAAGTCTAGAATAAACTTCGATATTCTATATCGATATAAACCGAATTCCTTAACGAATTCAATACGCTTTTCAATTACGTATTTCAATTGAACCGCTCGCTCTTCGAGACACGCTCAATTATATCGCTTTAACCTTCCGGCTTAAACGCTCAACGATTTATACGCTTTCTCGACATACGGATTTTTAATAGTAATTTCTTACTAATTATGTTATAAATCGATTTCAATCGATTTCTTTTCAGAAAGTCCTATTTCTCGATTTGTCACGTAAATCGATGAACTTTATTAATATTTTTCTTAAACATTAATCCATTTATCCATAATCCTTATTATTCAATTATAACGCTTATTAAATAAAACGCTTCGTTATAACATAGTGATCCATGTTTATAAAATTTTATAATTCCCAATATGTCTAAAATAATATTTAGACATATAATATATTATTACTCCTAATTAAAAAGGATTTAAAATCCTTATAGTTCCTTTAATGCTTTCGGAAATTCTTAAAATTACCAAATGATTTCCAAGAATTTTTTTCTAAATCATATAGTGTATTATTATACACTTATGGTCATTAATATGTATTAATATCATCCATATATCAATCGATCATCACCATATTCACATATGGTATATTTCACCTAGGGAGTTCCAACACTTAGTCAAATTTCAAGGGTTTAATTTTTCAAAAACAGCTTAAAACAACCCAAGTGTCATACTTTGACGATTTATAACTCTCGACTCAAAATACGTATGACCGTACAAAGACACATTCTGAAAACCTCTAAACATGTACTATAAGTTCTAAGAAGGAAGTCGATCCAAAAGAGTCGTGGTTCTGGAGATATAGGGTCTCAAAGTGGGCAACTCGAACTGACTTCTATACTTAGAATATTTTTCAGGATTTCCAGATTTAGCTTAACGACGAGGGATTTTGCGAGGCTCGTAACTTTTGACTCACAATACTAAAATGACTGCAAGATACCATTTTAGAAACCTTGTAATAAGAACTACATGTTTCATGAAGACCATACTGGAAAATATCTGATGCATCGAGAAATACATAAGCCCAAAGTTGACTAGTTGGAAAGGACAACATTCAAGTAGGTGACTTTGGGTCAGTGAAAGATATACCTATAAAACTTGGTTTGAGATCAAACTTTCCAGATCACAACTAGACATGGTAAGGAACATTTCTTATGAAGAAACCCAAGTCAAATTCGGACTACAAACGGCTTGAACATCTCACGCAAAAGTCGGACTCGAACAGTTGATTAACATAGAAATTTACTAAGGCAGTTTGTCAAAACAGCTTACTGTAATGCGTCAACTTTAAAAATTCACCGTGAGTTCATTATAAGGAATCTGGGAATGCAACCAATCATATTGAAAATTCACTTAAGTCTAGTTTAATCCAGAAAATCCTAACTCAATGATTCAAAATAGATTTGGAGATAAAATATTTTACCACAAGCTATCACTCCAGTGATAGTTTTGTGCAGTTAGTTTGTAAAATCTGGAATAAATAGTAAACATTTTTAGAAAATTCTGAAAATTTACATAACTATTCTAGACATGCTAAGTTATGTTTATGCCAATTTTAGAGTTTTAACATTAGCCAAACTCGAAACGAAAGCCACGGACCGTGGGTGATGAACACCAAATTTTACAGATTTGTGCAGTGTTTTTGAAAATAGAATTAAAATAGCAAATCAAGTTGGATTGACTTGAAATTTTACAGAGACGTAATAGACATGTTTAATTTCAACATAGTAAAATTTCACATTCATCTGACCACTGTAACTTAGTCAAATAATTTTATTAAGTTACTGTTTTCGTAACCTACTTCCAGTTTTCAATTTTAAGCTTATTCTTCTTGTATGCATTTCATATAACCACGAAAATGGTGAATCTATCACCCCAAATCACCACCAAGATCA
Organism: Salvia rosmarinus; assembly: GCA_036937905.1. Taxonomy (NCBI): domain Eukaryota; kingdom Viridiplantae; phylum Streptophyta; class Magnoliopsida; order Lamiales; family Lamiaceae; genus Salvia; species Salvia rosmarinus. The sequence continues at coordinate 157,204 of JAODLM010000608.1, forward strand.
TCAATCTAAGCATGCAAGTATGATTTAGTCATGTCTAAGAGTCATAGGAGGTAGTTATACCTTAGCCACGAATTTGAAGATGAATGAGAGAGATGGAGCTTGAGCTTTCTCTTCATGGTGGAAATGGTGTAGGAGAAGAAGAAGAGAGAGAGGAGAGGGAGGGTCTGAAAATTTTGGGAGAGAGAGGAGAAATGGCTGATCCAAAGGGGAAGAGAGGGTATGGGGTGTGGGGTGATATGCATGTGTGACACTTGTCACTATACTCACATGCATATCAACACTTGTCACTTCCTCCCACGCACCTCTACACTTGTCACTACCTCCCATGCACCTCTACACTTGTCACACACTCTCTATACACTCACATGCATGTTTTTATATATATATCTATGTATATATCTGATTTTAATTGATTAGTTAGGCTATTTAATTAATCCAATGTCACTTAGATACATGTAATAGGAAAATCAACAAGATAAACTTGTATACATAAGTGTATAGTTTTCGCTATTACATTATGCCAATGGGTCAAATTTTATTTTCCATGCCAAATATTGATATATGTTATAACATATAGTTTAGATGATAATTAATATCATAGGATAAATTAATGGCATCATTTTATGCGATAAAACCCTAAAATTCAAACTAGGGTTTTCAAATTGAGAATTTGATCAATATAATTCCTTAATGATCTAGCATTGATTTAATGCTAAATAATACTGTAATTACATATAATAATCATAGGAAATTAATTACTATAATTCCTTGATCATTAAACTCACTTTCCATTTCGTCTCTAAACGTTAACGTTTGAAACGTTGCAAAACGTTAATTATCGACTCATCTCGAAATGGTCGTAATAAAGTTGCAATCACTTTATTAAATTATTCCATTAATAATGGAATTTAATTCTAAGCTTAATTGCTTAGAAATTTTCATGAAATTTTAACTATCGATACGCAATCGACGTTAAAATAATACTATCGATACGCTTTATAAACTTCTATTTCTAAATTCACAATTCTCAGTGAATGTTAAAATAGGAATTCATTCCTTCATAAATAATCGAAATCATTATTCGATATCCTACTGATTGAATCATCTCAGCGAATTTCTAATTTACGGGTTTTAAATACCGTAATTAGCATCTAATTATGGATATTACATCCTACCCCTTAAAAGAAATTTCGTCCCAAATTTGCATACCTCATAAAGTATGGGTATCTTAACGTCATAACATCATAACTTTTCACGTGCTTTCTTTTTGTCCATGGTTCCTTCATTGGGTTTTCATTAAAGACCCAAACTTGATTCTTTAATCGTTGAATCGTACGATGAAATTAGTCATAGATTTTCATCATAACTCATCTCGAGTCAAAGGTCACGCCATCATGTTGGTTTACGTGAATCGGGTCATTTTCGTATTTCAATAACGTGACACGTGGAAAACATTTCGTACTTTCCCAAATTTGGTGGAAGTACCGAGCTATAGGCTACTAGGCCTATCATTATTAGGATCTCGAAAGGTTCTATAAAACGTGGTCTCGACGTTCTTGTATCTGATTTTGTAATTTCTCTAGATGGAGAAATCTTAAGAAACTTAAATTCCGCATTTAAAAATGCAGCTCAAATTTATGCGTATCAGCGTAAGACTTTTGTCTGTCCTTAGCTTTTCTTATTCTTTGCCTTATTGGGTAGATATCTCAGTCGTGTCGCTTACGACGTCAGGACTTTATACCTTTTCTCACCTACTTTGTTACAATAAAGTGGTGGTCAATACTTCTTTCCGCAATATGCCTCATAAGGCTATATTGATCGTTATTTGACAGCTACGGTCGTACATAAACTCACCAAGTGGTACAATACGTTCCCACTTACACTTTGATCTAACATTAATGTTCTATCGTATGCTTAAACGTTTGGGTTGTCCTTCCTGATTGTCTATCCGTCTTGTGAGTGGACATCTATGTTAAGGCTCAATCTCGTGTCAAACTCCTTTTGTGAGTTAGTTCAAAATCTAGAGGTACTCTTGAGTCTCTATCTGAAACGATAGGTTTTGGTACTCCGAAAATATACAATTTCCTTTTTATGCGATGAGTTAACTTTTCGGTCCACGAGTCATCCGAATAGGCGAGACAAAACATAATTGGTGAGTCAATCCACTACTACCCATATAGTAGTGCGACTTCTTTACGCCTTTGGCGTAACCTATCATAAGATTCATTGCTACATCATTCCATTTTCATTCGTAGCTCTAGAGATTATAACCTCTTATAAGGCCTTTAATACAATGCCTTCACTTGTTGGTAACGAGACACGGTTCGACAATCATGGTTACATCTCAATTCATCCCTTACTATCTAACCTTTCTCGTAATCATAACATATCTTAGAGTCGCTTAGTGGGCGGTATGAGAAGGGTCATGAACTTCATTCTTGGTTTCATCTCTAAGCTTATTATCGCTTGAGATATATATGTATATATAATCCTTCCTTAGAAGATATAGCATCGTCCAGCCCTTAAAATTCTTCAGCCTTTCCTTCCTTATCTTAATTTGCATTCTATTCCCATCTCCATTCTCTTTTTTTAGTCATATGTCACCTTGGGTGTGAGAGTACAACTTACGTCACACTAAATGCCCGACTATTTCGTTCTCATTTTGTTAAACTTTCCAATGAGTTTTCCTTTTGTTGGGACATACTATGATTTAGGCTGAATTTTATAACTTAGGTATTAGATTCTATATTTACCATCCTCGTGTGATCATTTATCACACTTATGATCTTTACTAATTCGAGCCATCTTTCTCATTCTCGTATCCACATTTCTTTGCTCAAGAATAAATTCAAACTTTGCAAATTGAGAAGGGTTCTTAACTTATCATCACAGGAGTGATGTCTTCAAGACTTTGGTATTTATCCCATCACTATTTCAAGTGATGAGTTGGAAAATTCCATTCATGTGGCCTAAGTCATTGTGATGCATAAGCTATTATCTTTCTCATATTAATACATAGCCTCTCTTTATTACTCCACGAAATTTCATTCCTTTTTTTGGGGTAGCTATGTTATTGGTCTTGCTACTTTAGAGAGTTCTCAATGGCTCTTTGATAGTAGTCCATTTATCTAAGAAATTCCTGGTCTCATTTTAGGTCATCGACGACTTTCATTCTTAATTGCTTTGCCCTTTGTCAGGTCCACATTGATTTCTTCTAAGGATACTATATGCCTGAGGAATATTTCTCCTTTACCAAATACACAATATCAGTACTGGCAAAATCGCCTGGCTCTTAAAAGTCGTAAGACAGTCCTTCAATGTTCTTTATGTTCTTCTTCGTCCTTTGAATAGGTAAGAACTTTATCTATAAAGATTAAGATAAAATTTTCTAAGTACGTGTGGAACACTCGACTTTTGAGGTTCATGATCAAGGCTGGTGCATTTGTCAGTCCGAATGGCTTAACTATTATCTCATAGTAGCCATATCTTATTCGGAACGATTCGTTTTCGTATTTCGGATACCATTCTATAAAGGCCATATAATATTTCATCAAAAATGCCTCAGCGAGGACTTTTCATACATTACTTACGAGGGTCGGTCTATTAAGCAGACTGATTACACGGTGTCTAGTTCTGTTTACACCCAAAATTTTGACACCTCCACAACATATTCATAAAATTTTCCAGACTACGTTTATTTTACATATTATAATCACACCGCTTTCATCATGATCCATTATCTACATATAAGTCTTATAGGATCCTAGGATTCTATGTCTCGAGTGACCTTCGTCGAGTCGCACTCTCCTCGAAACTTGCCTTTCTAAAATGCGCTTTTGTTTCATACTCCCGAGGATTATTCTCCTCCGAGCTGGGGTCCACCGCTCCCGCTTTCTTCTTCAATACCGAAGTTGGTGTTACTTTTATCGAAAAGTATGGTCGGGTTGGTAGTTGTAATTCTCCTAATCCGCGAGGCGATAAGATCTATCCCTTTGCCCTTCTCGCCTCTTTATCGTACCATTGACGCACAGGGCGTGGGGTGGCATTTGGAACATTATGGTACAATCATTCTATCATGCCGTGCGGTGTAACTTGCCGAGGACTAGGATAAGTACTTGTAGGTGTCGTTCCATACGCATTATGGGTATACTTGAGCCTATTGACAAATCTGGTAAGTCGCGCCACCTTTGGAATTTTTATCATGGAGAAAATATTCTTTTGAAACTTCTTTTGCAAAACCCCGCTAATCTGGCAAACGATGATAAGTCGTTGGATACCATCCTCATTTGTCACTCTATAACTTTGAGCATCCATCTAGAGGTGTAAAATTTTCTCCAAATCTGTTCTAAATCCATGCCTAGCTCATAATAAAAGAGCCGATACGTTCGTGTGAGTTCCATGCTTGTAGGCCTTGTGGTTAATCTCTTACCGTTAAACTCCTTTTTCGCCATTTGTAAACGGATATTTCTAGATAAGTCCGACTTAATTTAAGCTATGGAGGAATTTTAAACAAGAAGGATCTCTTAAAGAATTATACACTTTAAGACGATATAACCCGTAGACTACTTATGACACTGACTCATGACACTTATCTTAATACTCATTTTACGTCTACACCTTCAGTCGATATCGCTCTAAATTTATTCGCATATGCGGATAGTGGGTACCAATATCCTATCGCTTAAAACCTTTTATCGAAAAGATTAGGTCCTGTGTCACCGATCACGTGAATGACAACCATTTACGAAACTTCTTGTCTAAAATTATATCTACGCTCCTCATAGATATAATGATTCAAATCATTGGATAGAATTTTAGGCGATTCTAGGCTCGATTCTACGCTTGAGCAACTCTTGCGATGGCCATGATTTTCAGATAGGTAAGGAGGTTCTAAATCTTGATCGCTTACCCTAAATTGGGTTCCATCGCTTTAGCGTTCTGCGCGATGTCAAAAGCGAAACACCTAAATTGAACAAAATCTTATAGGTATTCTCGAGGAAATTTCCTCATACCTATCCCGCCTTTTGGGTTTTGTTTGTTCTTTTCGGTGCATGAAGTATAGGCTTTGGTCTACGGTGTTCCGCTTATTCAAGTAAACATCTATTTCATATGTCATTGTCCTTTCCATTGGGACATTATGTTCCCTTGCTATGGCTTTCGTTGCCTCATTCACCTCATACTTCTCGGTATCTCAGATCGTTATGCTTTTACCAATAGCATTTGTGGTTAGGTCTACATCAACCTATCCGTTGATATTGATATTTCGATAATTAAGTCTTATCGTAGAGATCGTCGTGTCTCTATCACTATTATTCATTCCTATTCCAATATGAATGACTTAATTCCCTTTTACTTCATCGATCTTAGGAATATATTTCTCATATATCCTTGTTTTAACTCTTTCAAGGAAACTCTTATTTATAAAGTCATATGTCTTTGAAGCTTATATCGTGTCTGGGCTATCTTATAATTGTATAGCTCATAGTTTCTTCTGTTATTTATGACTTTTGTCCCTTATTCTTGGGCACGGTATTTGAAAGTAATCTTACTTTCGTTATACTTCGGTTTCCACTTTCAGGACTAGAACCGTTAGCATTGTCGTATGGCTTGGTAGGGTAGTACATTCGTACACCATAACTTAAATTCCAAGCATCTTTCTTCCATGTCTTGGCTTTGAAGATATTTTCTTCACACTGGAGTTACATACTAGGGCTATCCTCGTCGTTCACACAATCTCAAAGATTTTGATTCCTCAATCTCATTATCATTTGTTTAACCAAGTTTCAATTACTTGGAATCGATTATGCTCAAGCATAATCTCATTGACTGAGGTATAAGGCGAGAGATCTATTTTCTGAGATGCTATCATTTCCTTATATATATATATATATATATATATATATATTCTTTGAAAAGAATATCTTGTATGCATCTTTATTCATTTAAACATGTCCAACCTATTAACGAGGTTTCAAGGACAACCAACTATCTTAAAGATAAGTTGTAATCTCTCTGGTTATGACATAAAAAGGAGTTCATATCCCACGGATATCATATACTTTTTCTTGCTTTCACTCTTGCATTCAATGCTAAAGAGTATCTTATTCATAACTTGATTATCGCAACAGTCGTATAAAGGTATAACTTTACTGTTATCAATCTTCGTAAAGCCCATCGAGGGTCATCACATCCATGTGTATCATAGGGAAAATATCTCGTCTCATCGAGATTTTTCTTACATCCTGATTTCTTGATGTCTATCACTTTACTGGTCTGAAACTTTTGGGTGACTGAAATAAGTCAACCTATTTCATGCCTGATGTTTATCGTTTCACTAATTCGTACTTAGGTGACAAGGTAAGTCAACGTTCGTCATACTTGATGGTTTCAAGAGTCGAGAAAGAATTATCACGACTACTTGCAAAAGGCGTTGTCTCACAAATCGAAATAACATCTTCTCAAAGATTGAATCGATATGCTTTTAGACCGAATAAATGGGGCTCTAGGTCCAAGACCGAATGACGACTCATGAGATTTCTTTGGTCATATGGGCGCGGACCACACAAATATTTTCTCACCACGCTAGGATTTGGGTTCAAAAGGACACTTTATGAATTTTTTATTTATTTTTTTTTGGTTGAAAATTTTCTTGAGAAGAAGTGAGAAACTCGAATGAATTCTCAATTGGAACTAGGTCATAGAGTTAAACTCAACGACGTAAATTGGGTGATGAATATAATTTTGAAAGCTTATATACCCATAATAGGTCATCAACCAAGGTTCTTATGTACATCGTGGCTCTACTTGTATTGCTGGCAATCTTACTTCCTTAGTAACATTCTAAGATTCGTATCATACTATAACGTTCTTATTGTCTATAAATCATAAAGCTAGCTTCAACTGATCCTCGTGAATCCTGGAGTAGGAATCAGGAATTTGGTCCTTCATAAGAAATGAAGTACAGTACATTAGGGGCACGTAGGCGAAAACCGTACGTAAATCGGAGTTCACACGATCGAGAACTAATCTAAACAAAATCAATGCGCAGTGCAGGAAAAATTTACGCGCGCTCACGCCGAGGTCATAAGCGATGCCGACGCCAAGGTCGTGCATGCCGTTACCGATGCCGTGGTAGTACAGAGAAATACCGACGTCAAGGTCGCATAAGCTACCAAAGTCGATATGTCAAAGTCGACGTTATAAATTCTCAAATCAAAGTCGACAGTCGCACATGCCGAGGTCGAAGTCGAGGTCGCACAATTTTGTATAAATCTTTTGCTTTTCGATACTCAAGATGGAATGAAGTTCTCAAATCCATCATTACTTTTGTTCTTGTAATGGAAGGAAGTTCTTACTTCTATGTTCTTTCGTAAAGGGATCATGCTTCTTAAAAGTCATCGCCTACGACGTTATCCCATAGTCACAATTGAGCTAGCATGCTCGTCATCATAAACAACTTTGAAGTTTGAACATAGTAAAACTTCAAATATTCATCACGTAGATCAATTATGGTTGCGACCCAACAAATGACATAACTTATCGTTAGTTCCAATTTCACGAATTCAACATATCATTTTGACAAATCGTAATCGGTGTCCAATCTCAATCACTTTAAAGCATGAATAACATAACTTTGTTCATAACAATGAACCCTTATTGAATTCGAAAAGGAGCCCACCGACTATGGTTTCAAATATTTCATCTTTGATTTCGTCGCACGTCATGCCCACACCTTTACGAAACTTTCTCACATCATTGTCATCATCTCCTTATATCTTCCTTCTTTTCATAACTTTCTCGACAATCATTTGTCATAACATTCATTCTCAACCTTTCTCATAGCTTTCATTTCTTTTGAAAGATCATTTCAATCATCCTTCACTTCAAACTTTTCGATTTCAAAATCGAGAAAATCATTTATCTATCATAAATCAAATCCTTTAAGTTTCCTTAAATATGCGGTTCCATACCATAGTGATATTGTGGGAATTTTTAGCTTTCCCAATATGCTAAAATAATATACACATATATTGTGGGAATCTCTTTTGAAAAAATCATTTCCATCCTTTTTCACTTTCAATCTTTTCATTTTATTCAATAAAATCATTTCATAAACATTCATCGGCGGTAGTATTTTTCAAAACTTTGGAAAAAGAATCATTTACCTCATTTCGGTTGAGCTTGATGTGATGGAGTGTTGAGCATTGTCATATTTCCTTTAGAAGTCTAGTGAAGAATCAAATTTCAAGTGTTTAATTTTTGGCAAAACAGCTTAAAACAACCCAAGTGTCATACTTTGACGATTTATAACTCTCGACTCAAAATACGTATGACCGTACAAAGACACATTCTGAAAACCTCTAAACATGTACTATAAGTTCTAAGAAGGAAGTCGACCCAAAAGAGTCGTGGTTCTGGAGATATAGGATCTCAAAGTGGGCAACTCGAACTGACTTCTATACTTAGAATATTTTTCAGGATTTCCAGATTTAGCTTAACGACGAGGGATTTTGCGAGGCTCGTAACTTTTGACTCACAATACCAAAATGACTGAAAGATACCATTTTAGAAACCTTGTAATAAGAACTACATGTTTCATGAAGACCATACTGGAAAATATCTGATGCATCGAGAAATACATAAGTTCAAAGTTGACTAGTTGGAATGGACAAATTTCAAGTAGATGACTTTGGGTCAATGAACAGTATACTTATAAGGCTTGGTTTGGGATCAAACTTTCCAGATCAACACTAGACATGGTAAGGAACATTTCTTATGAAGAAACCCAAGTCAAATTCGGACTACAAATGGCTTGAACATCTCACGCAAAAGTCGGACTCGTAGGGTTCATTAACAAAGGAATTAGACTAAGGCAGTTTTGACAAAAACACCTACTGTAATGCGTCAACTTTAAAAATTCACCGTGAGTTCATTATAAGGAATCTGGGAATGCAACAAATCATATTGAAAATTCACTTAAGTCTAGTTTAATCCAGAAAAAGCCTCACCCAATGATTCAAAATAGATTGGGAGATAAAAATATTTTACTACAAGCTATCGCTACAGTGATAGTTTTGTGCAGTTCGTTTGTAAAATCTGGAATAAATAGTAAACATTTTTAGAAAATTCTGAAAATTTACATAAATATTCTAGACATGCTAAGTTATTTTTATGCCAATTTTTAGAGTTTTAACATTAGCCAAACTCGAAACGAAAGCCACGGACCGTGGGTGATGAACACCGAAATTTTACAGATTTGTGCAGTGTTTTTTGAAAAATAGAATTAAAATAGAATATCAAGTTGGATTGACTTGAAATTTTACAGAGACGTAATAGACATGTTTAATTTCAACATAGAAAAATTTCACATTCATCTGACCACTGTAACTTAAACAAATAATTTTATTAAGTTACTGTTTTCGTAACCTACTTCCAGTTTTCAATTTTAAGCTTATTCTTCTTGTATGCATTTCATATAACCACGAAAATGGTGAATCTATCACCCCAAATCACCACCAAGATCATCAATCTAAGCATGCAAGTATGATTTAGTCATGTCTAAGAGTCATAGGAGGTAGTTATACCTTAGCCACGAATTTGAAGATGAATGAGAGAGATGGAGCTTGAGCTTTCTCTTCCATGGTGAAAATGGTGTAGGAGAAGAAGAAGAAGAAGAGAGGAGAGGAGAGGGGAGGGGTCTGAAAATTTTGGGAGAGAGAGGGAGAAATGGCTGATCCAAAAGGGGGAAGAGAGGGTATGGGGTGTGGGGTGATATGCATGTGTGACACTTGTCACTATACTCACATGCATATCAACACTGTCACTTCCTCCCATGCACCTCTACACTTGTCACTACCTCCCATGCACCTCTACACTTGTCACACACTCTCTATATACTCACATGCATGTTTTTATATATATATCTATGTATATATCAGATTTTAATTGATTAGTTAGGCTATTTAATTAATCCAATGTCACTTAGATACATGTAATAGGAAAATCAACAAGATAAACTTGTATACATAAGTGTATAGTTTTCGGCTATTACATTATGCCAATGGGTCAAATTTTATTTTCCATGCCAAACATTGATATATGTTATAACATATAGTTTAGATGATAATTAATATCATAGGATAAATTAATGGCATCATTTTATGCGATAAAACCATAAAATTCGAAACTAGGGTTTTCGAAATTGAGGAATTTGATCAATATAATTCCTTAATGATCTAGCATTGATTTAATGCTAAATAATACTGTAATTACATATAATAATCATAGGAAATTAATTACTATAATTCCTTGATCATTAAACTCACTTTCCATTTCGTCTCTAAACGTTAACGTTTGAAACGTTGCAAAACGTTAATTATCGACTCATCTCGAAATGGTCGTAATAAAGTTGCAATCGCTTTATTAAATTATTCCATTAATAATGGAATTTAATTCTAAGCTTAATTGCTTAGAAATTTTCATGAAATTTTAACTATCGATACGCAATCGACGTTAAAATAATACTATCGATCGCTTTATAAACTTCTATTTCTAAATTCACAATTCTCGTTGAATGTTAAAATAGAATTCATTCCTTCAGAAATAATCGAAATCATTATTCGATATCCTACTGATTGAATCATCTCGCAAATTTCTAATTTACGGGTTTTAAATACCGTAATTATCGCATCTAATTATGGATATTACATCGACCCATCTCAAAATGGTCGTAATAAAATCGTAATCACTTTGTTAAATTATTCCATTATTAAAGGAATTTAATTCTAAGCTTCATCACTTAGAAAATCTTACGAAATTTTAACTATCGATATTGATCGGCGTTAAAATATTCTTTAAAAATAGTTTATATAAATATATTCCTTAATTCACAATCATTAGTGAATATGATATAGGAATTCATTATCTCATAAATAATCGAAATCATTATTCAATAATTTACTAATTCAATTATTTCGGCGAAACCCTAATTTACGAAATTAAGTATCGTAATTAGGCCTTTAATTCTTCGGGATATTACATTAATCCAGGCTAGGAATTGTCCTTCTTGCACAGGATCCGAATTCGATTTTCATTCATACGTTGGGAGTGACTCAACAACATTCATCATCATTCATGGATATGATACATACATAAAACATAAACATTTGGGCAGGTAATTAAATAAATCATTTCATCATCATTTCTCAAAATAGAGCATCATAAATAAATACTTTTCATTTCAAAGAAAACATCGTAAATAAAGCATTTGTCATTTTGAGTAAAAGAAAAGCCCACCTGGTACGTAAGCTTTCTACATAGTCTTTCTTTAACGTCAGCGATCAAAACGCGTCCCACCTTTACGTAAGAAGTTAATTTAGTACGTCGGTCACGTTCTTCGAGAACGTTAAAGTTTAATAAACTTTGATAACCTTTGTAAAATAATACCTCGCATCTTTTAACTAACTTAGTACCTCTTTTCATCGAATATCTTAACTTATAACGTTTCGTACTTCGATAAAGACGAAATATGATTTATGACCTCATATTAGTCATTTAAATCAAACGTCGAACTTATACTCACGTCTTTCGATAAAATGATTCCAATTATGAAATCGTCTCTTATAAAAGAGATATTATTTTATTTCTAATACGTCTTACACGTATTAGTATATTTGTTCAACGTATATCAAATTTCTAATAGACGTACAACATAACATAGTTCATGTACTAACGTATTTCATACGTTTTGACCAAAGTCAACAATTTTGACTTTTATAAACATATATTTCGAAATTGTAGACATATATGTCTATCAATACATATAAATCGATTTTCAACTTTGAACAATACATATTATTTTCACAACATATGTTACTTAACATAACGTTTCGACTCAAACATAATATACCTTATTTTAAAAACCACATAAATTCATAATATGTCTAAAACATATTTTTGAAACATAACATGTGATTATATATGATAAAATAATTTTAAAACTTTCAAACCCATAACCAAAAGCTTTCGGCCCTTTTCAAACAATTCATAAAATTTTTCCAAAAATTCCTATAATTTCACATAACACTCTATATTAACATCGTATCAATAATATGTAATAACATTAATCATAGAAAAATTGTACATCACTTTATTTAACCTTAATGCTTTCGGTCCTTTTGAAAAATATATCAAACATTTTTCAAAAATTCCAATTAAATCATACAACACATAATCATCATCATGTAACATCACTATAACATAATTTTCATCAATTACAACTCATACATCAATATACCCTAGAGCCATATGTTCGAAATTTTGGACTTAGGTACAACTTATTTTTTTAAATTCCAATAATTTCATACAATACTATATCATGAATCTACATCACATATATGCTATAATATCATTCAAATATCAAACATTCCTCAACATAATAATCATCTAAAATTTTCGGTAATTTTGAATAAATATACCAAAGTTTTCCAAAAATTCTACATAAAATCATATAAGCTTATTTTCTACCAAAGATCATTAATCCATGCTCAAATCAACAATTAAAAATCATTCTCAACATCATATGAACATAATAGTTTTCGGTCATTACACAACATTTTCATACATGCTCAACTTGTAATTAAATCAATACATGTGATCATACTACATCATAATAAACATTATTAACAAACAACTAAGCATGATAACTATATTCTTTATATTTTTATCATTTATAACATAAGCATATATATTAAAATCAAACGGTTGAAATTCAAAAAATTTAACGTATATAGAAAGCTAGTTCGATTCCTAACCTTTTAATCGGCGTCGATTGTTTGTGCAAAGGTTTTTATATCAAGGTTTGGGGATATATATTGAAGAACACTCTATCCTTTTTCTCTCTAAATGCTCACGGTAATGGTGTTTGAAAATGAGGTGATGTTTTGATTTTTAAAATCCTATCACTTAATACACACACAAGCAAAAGGAATAAAATGATTTAGTACACAATTCCTATACAACTCTCGGTTCTCTCACACACATAACAAAGCATGACATATTTTATTTGTGACTCATCACTATAATACATCACAACAATTAATTGAAACAAATCCTCACTTTTGATCACATATACGTCGGCACCTTCAATGCACAAAGGAGGAGTTTTAATTTCTTTTGTCTTATACCAATATATAAATATCTAAGCATTAACTACATGAAAGCCAATTCATCACAAAGAGTCCCACAATTTCTTCCAACCTCACTTGAGATCACATCACACGGCTACTTCACAAACCATTGCACATTCCACTTGATCCTCTCATTAATGATCTTGTCTTATGCATAATAATATCATACTATCACATTTATATTATCACATGGCATAAAGATAGCAAAACTTTATTCAATTACACCTATTGTCACAAAACTCACGGCACTTTCACTTCATGTATGCACATCACTTTATTTTCTTCAATAACTATCTTATAAATACATTAATAACATATCATTATCATAAACATCACTTTCATAATCATAGCCTTTGAATTTTCCATATTTCTCCCTCAATTCATTCACTATTTTCGGTACTTAGAGGATAAAAATCTTCCCACTGCACAACATGTTAACACACCTCATCTTATACTTATAAATATCTTATTAACATAATTATATAAATACATTATCAATTGGATAGGAATTAAATCCATTTCACATTTATGAAACCCTAATTTCGATACTTATAGAGCAATATTGCTATACATTTTATTTTCTTGTAACATATAGATAATATATAGCTATGTGACATATTATAAGCCTTAGATGATAAATTAAATCATAGAAAAATAATTAGATCGATTCTATGTCACAAAACCCTAATTTCGAAATTTAGGGTTTTCGAAATAAGCTCATTCATTCAATCTTTATTCCTTAATTATCTAGCACTATTTTAATGATACTTAATGCTCTTATTACATAAAATAATCATAGGAATTTAAATAATATAATTCCTTGATCATTAGACTAAGTTTTCGAATCGTCTCTAAACGTTGACGTTCGAAACGTCTCAAAACGTTCATAATCGAACCATCTCAAAATGTTCGTAATAAAGTCGTAATCACTTTATTAATTCATTTCATTAATAAGGAAATGTAATCCTAAGCTTCGTCACTTAGAAAAATAATAACGTAATATTATCTATCGATATTCAATCGACGTTAGAAAAATACTTTCGAAAGAATTTATAAGCTATATTCCTTGATTCACTAATCATTAGTGAATATGATATAAGAATTCCTTATATCATAAATAGTCGAAATCGAGCTTCGATAATTTATTATTTCGATCATCGAGACGAAACCCTAATTTACGATTTTTATTATCGTAATTGGGCTTTAAAACTTCGGGGTATTACATCCCAACAGCAAATCCGGTCGATGTTGGCACCTCAATATCAGATGATTTTACCACCTCAACCTCAGCAACCCCAACCTCAATATCAGAGGGCATTTGCTTTGAACCCAAGGCGACCTGAACAGAATGTTGAAAACTTGGCAGGTATGGGGACATTATATGGCATACCTATTATAATTCTCTTTGACACTGGAGCTTCGCATTCTTTCATTTCTATAGCATGTGTAGATGTTTTTAAGCTAAACATAGAGCGAAGTAACCAAGATTTAAAGGTGATGACTCCTTTATGTAAATCCACAATAATTTCCCATGTATGTTCCAACTTAGAATTTGAGTTAGGAACCCTTAAATTGAAAGCGAAATCCTTACGAGTAATATCAATGTGGGATGTGGATATTATCTTAGGAATGGACTGGTTAACAGAAAATCATGTTGTAATTCAATGCGAACGACGGGAAATTTCGTTCCATCCTCCAGGAAAAGAACCTACCTGTTTCTATGGTGTTGAGATGAAGGGAAGAAGAGTTCCCATAATCTCAGCGTTGCGTGCCGAAAAGCTGATGAGGAATAAGGAAACTTGTGTCTATTTGGTATATTTGAATATTGATGATAAGAAGAAAGAAAAAAGATTAGAGGATGTGCCGATAGTTCAGGAATATCAAGATGTTTTTCCTGAAACATTACCGGAATGACCTCAAGATAGACAATTGGAATTTACAATTGATCTAGAACCCGGATCGGCACCTATTTCAAAAGCGCCTTACCGTATGGCACCCAAAGAGTTACAAGAGTTGAAAATTAAACTCCAAGAGCTTTTGGACTTGGGATTTATTTGACCCAGTGTGTCTCCATGGGGAGCACATGTCTTGTTCGTGAAGAAAAAGGATGATACCCTAAGAATGTGCATAGACTATAGAGAATTGAACAAGCTCACCTTGAAAAACAAATATCCTTTGCCCCAGATAGATGATCTATTTGATTAGTTAAAAGGAGCTAGTATTTTTCTCTAAGATTGATTTAAGATCAGGGTATCATCAGTTAAAAATTCGATCAGAAGACATTCCTAAGACTGCTTTTCGAACACGATATGGCCATTATGAGTTTATAGTGATGCCTTTTGGATTAACCAATGCTCCTGTTGTGTTCATGGACTTGATGAATCGTGTTTTTCACGATTATCTCGATAAATTTGTCTTAGTATTTATCGATGATATTCTTGTGTACTCGAAAGATGAACAAGAACATGTGAGGCATCTAAGAATTGTGCTAGAAACATTGAGAGCTGAAAAGCTATACGCTAAATTTAGAAAATGCGAATTTTGGCTGAGAGAGGTGAATTTCCTTGGACATATCGTAGCAGCAGAAGGAATAAAACTGGATCCTGCTAAGGTACAAGCTGTACAAGAGTGGAAGTCACCCACAATGTCGAATGAAATTCGGAGTTTCTTAGGTTTGGCAGGATATTATCGAAGGTTCATTGATGGATTTTCTAAAATTGCAAGACCAATGACTCAATTACTCCGGAAAGGAGTAAAGTTTCAATGGAGCAAAGAATGTGAAGAGAGTTTCCAAGAACTTAAGAAGCGATTGACTTCAGCACTTGTATTGACGGTACCAGAACCAGATCAAGAATTTACTCTCTATACCGATGCGTCAAAGAACGGATTAGGATGTGTTCTTATGCAGGAAGGAAAAGTCATCGCTTATGCTTCACGGCAGCTAAGACCTCATGAACTTAACTATCCAACGCATGATTTAGAACTAGCTGCGGTAGTCCATGCGCTAAAGATTTGGAGGCACTATTTATATGGATCGAGATGCGAAATTTTCACAAATCATAAGAGTTTGAAGTACTTCTTTGAGCAAAAAGATTTGAACATGCGTCAAAGAAGGTAGCTTGAACTCGTCAAAGATTATGACTGTGAAATCAAATACCACCCCGAAAGCGAACGTGGTAGCAGATGCTTTGAGTCAAAAAAGTCAAGGACAGTTATGAATGATCCTCACCCAAGAACAAGAGCTGATTAGAGATTTTGAGAAATTGAAGATAGAAGTAGTATTTCCACCAGACACCACGGTGAGTATTATATCTACGTTGGTGGTTGTACCAGACTTAAGGATGAGAATTGTAAATGCTCAATGACAAGATGAACAACTAGAAAAGTTGCGAGCTAAAATCAGAATGGAAGGATTACAAGATTAATATGAAGCTCGGGACAATGTAATTATGTTCCGAAACAGGATTGTTGTACCCAACAATCAGGAGCTAAAGGATGAAATCATGAGTGAAGCTCATAATTCGCTTTACACGTCGCATCCAGGAAGCACGGAGATGTATCAAGATCTTAAACAACAATTCGTGTGGACTGGAATGAAGCAGAAGATAGCATCATTCGTGGAGCAATGTCTAGCATGCTCACAAGTCAAGGCACTACATCAATAACCATATGGAAAGCTGCAATCTCTAGAGATTCCTAAATGAAAATGGGATCACATAGCCATGAATTTTGTAACAGGACTGCCAAGATCAAAGCGTGAAAATACTGCCATATGGGTAACTGTTGATCGTCTGACCAAATGTGCCCATTTTATTCCAATTCCTGTTACCTATGGAGCTAACAAGTTAGCGCAGATATATGTTCGTGAAATAGTGCAATTACATGGAGTACCAGTATCTATCACTTCAAATAGAGACTCCAAATTCACATCGCGATTTTGGTGGAGTTTCCAATAGGAATTAGGGACACAATTGAATTTTAGCACAGTTTTTCATCCTCTAAGGGACGGTCAGACGGAAAGAACTATTCAAACACTTGAGGACATGCTCCGAACGGTAGTGCTAGATCGAAGTGAACAATGGGAACAAGCCTTACCGTTAGTTGAATTTGCTTATAGCAATAGTTATCAAGCTACAATTAACATGGCGCCATACGAAGCTCTCTACGGTAAGAAATGCAGATCACTTCTCTATTGGGATGAGGTCGGAGAAAGAAAAGTGTTGGGACCATAGGCAATAGAGAAAATGATTGAAATTGTATGACAAATCAAGAAAATAATTCAAGAAGCTTAAGATCGCCAAAAGTCGTACGTGGATGTTCGCCGCACAGAACTCAACTTTGAAATTGGAGACAAAGTTTTCCTAAAAGTCTCTCCGACCAAAGGCGTACATCGATTCGGAATAAAAGAAAAACTGAAACCGAGATTCATAGGACCGTACGAAGTTTTGGAAAGAATCGGACCCGTAGCATACAGGCTTGCATTGCCACCAACTTTTGGCAACGTACATAACGTGTTCCATGTGTCGCAATTACGAAAATATGTGTTTGATCCAAAACACATCATTCATCAAGAAGAAATAGTTTCTGAGCCAAATTTAAGCTATGAAGAAAGACCAGAATGTATCTTAGATCGAAAAGAGTAGCAACTAAGGAATAAATCCATTCCTTTAGTTAAAGTACAGTGGAAACATCATGACTCAGAGGAAGCGACAACTAGAAGAGCAAATTAAACAGAAGTATCCCGAATTATTTACCTAAGGAACTAAATTTCGGGACGAAATTTCTTTAAAGGGGATGGAATGTAATATCCCTAACTCTTAATTAGTAATTAATTAAAGATTAAGGTTAAACAGGGCATTGCATCCTTAATAAGAAAGAAAATAGAAATGCTTAAGATCCAAAATAGTTGATTTTTATTAGTAAAATAAAACGTGATCGATAAACCGAATCCTAAAAATTTCAAGTAAAAGATTTTGTTTAGAAATTTAAATTCTTATGTAGATTGATTATTTGATCTTAATGATCAAATAAATGTTATAACAATAGAAAAATTTAAATTATGCCTTTAGATATGCTACATTTTAATATTATGTATTAAGTACGATTTTATGGATGTGAGATTAGCATGTTATTATTTTTACTTTCTAAAGTAAAGAAAACAAGAAAAGAAAGTAATATGTACCTAATTATTAACATTTAATAAAATATATATTCATATCATATTATTATTATTATGGATAAATATGAATATGGGAGCATTAATATAGGAGAAGTCTAGAATGGATGATTAAGCATTTTATTAAATTAAATCAAAAATGAATTAAAAATTGATATATATAAACTTACACCTCCATACTATTCACTATCTTCAAAAATCTCCCAATTCTCTCTAAAATTTTCGAAACACACACACTTGAAATTTTCTTGATCAAGCCACTTTAATTCCAAAATTTCATCTCCAAGCTTAATCTTAAGTTGGAAAAGAAGGTATATCTCTATCTTTTATTTAATTCTTAAGCTTGATTATTGTTAGTGAATTTGTGAAGATGTTGATGATGTGAAGTTGTGGAATTAAGCAATCTTTTGTGATTATTGTTGGTAGATGATGATATTTGATGGATTAGTGTATGAATAATGAGATATTTATGGTTTAATGGTGAAATTAAAATTAGCGCTAAAAACCCTAATTCATGAATGTTAATTAAAGTGTTGATATGTTGGTCTTATGTTGGAAATTAGCTTGTAACTATGTGATTTAGCATGTTTAGGTGTATGGTTTGAAAGAAAAATTATCAAAAATAAACTTATGAAACATATTAAATTTTTCAAAAATTTTGAAAATTAGAGGAGTATTATTTTGATTTTATTTTCTTCAATTAGCTTGATATATGAGTTTAATATGATGAATTGAGCATTTTGTGAATTATTCAGAATTTTCTAAACTAATATGTGAAAAGTAGAAAATTTTAGTTTGCATGTATAATTGGTATATTCATGCTAAAGTTAATATATGCCATTATTATTGTTATTGAGATTGATATATGATAATCAGATGAGAATTAGAAAGAAAGTTGAAGAAAAATATAATTTATACATATTGTCATAATTTTCGAAAACTATGAAGAAAAAAGGGGATTTTAAAGTTTAATGTTAATACTTATAAATCTTGTGGTTTATGAACATATTAGGTAAATAAAGACTAATGGAGCTTAATTAGAAATGATAGATCAAAGAAGGTGAAAATGTGAGGCTTAGGTGTATGTTCATGTTTGGATAAGTTATGTTATGTGATAATAATTGATTGAAAATGGTTTACAAGGTTCACGTATGATAAGAGTGAAATGAATTCGATTAAAAAGTATGTTGATGGTTTATTACTTAAATTGTAATGAAATTTTAAGTTAGAAGAATAGTTGAAGAATTATTCATAAATAACTTAAGAATAAAAAATAAAGTGTTTAAGTAAAGAAAAGAATGTGAATTAGTTCATTAAAGTGTAATTATGAAATAATTATTAATCGTTCCTTGTTACTAAAATAGACTCATGTGAGTCGAATACGATAAATATTTAAAGAAATCTTAAAGAATAGAAGGATGCAATGACCCGAAAGACTTATAATTCTTATAGGTGGAAGTTTAGACAAAAGTGTTTAAACAAAACATAAGAAAAGAAAAAGAAGTAAGAAAGAATTCATGTATGTTTGAAAGATGAAAAAAAATGTTCTTTATTTGAATACTGATATTATTGATTAATCTAAGGTACGTCTAAAAAGGGCAAAGCAATCAAAGAGGAAGAAGAAGAATATGAAGGAAAGTTGATTAAACTTATCGAGTAAAGTTTACAGGTGGGCTTTCGAACTAAACATAGCACGTGTTAAATTTTATTATTTCATTATATGTTGCATGTTATTTGGAAAATGTTGACTTGCC
The DNA here is from genome assembly GCA_036937905.1 of Salvia rosmarinus. Taxonomy (NCBI): domain Eukaryota; kingdom Viridiplantae; phylum Streptophyta; class Magnoliopsida; order Lamiales; family Lamiaceae; genus Salvia; species Salvia rosmarinus. The sequence continues at coordinate 177,321 of JAODLM010000608.1, forward strand.
AAATTTTGAGCATGAGCATGATGCATTACCTATCCACGGAAAAGAAAGAAAGAAATGAAAAAGAAAGAATTTACCGACGTCAGATAGCGACCTTCGGGTCATAGCGTGTTTGAGAAGGAGGCCTACTTCTCAACACATAGAAAGTACATGGATATGGGAAGAAAAAGTGAAAGAAATTGTCTGCAGACATGTGACATGCATTTGCATATATTTGATACTATGAGCATGAAATCAAGTAAGTTTTTAATTGCAAAAGCTCACACGCAGGTTATTTCACTAAAATCCCTGTGTGTTGCAACGTTACGGCAAGTCAATCTTATAGCTCTAAGAGCAAAGTTTTAAATGTTTTCGGCATATGTCCACTGAGTGCTTTATGTACTCACGCCCTGCATGTATTTCTAAACATGCAGGTTGAGCTGAGACTCTGGAGATGGAATTGGAAAATGAACACTGTGGTTTTCATGGTTTCTGCCTTATATGTTGGGAACATCTCTTGTTGTTCAGTTTGTTTAATACGGTTGGTTGTTGTCGTTGGGATTGAACTCTTTAATTCCTCCTGTTGTTTGGATTAACTTGGTTTGGTTGGTAGTTGTGGTCTGTGGATAATGTTGGAGTCGAACTCCTTTATTTCTTTTGTTACTCGAAGGAAAGTTGGTTTGGTTTGTTGTAATGGACGTTTGAAAATGTTGGAGTCGGACTTGTCATGGTGTTATTTTGTTTGAAAGTTATATTGAACTAATGTTGATGATCTTGTCGTCTTGTTGTTAATGGAAAATTTTGTGCGGTTTGTTGTAATTTGCTGTCCAGAGTTATATGTCCTCATACATATAACTCAACTACCCTTTCTGTTACCATACTCTAACTTGAATGATCGTTATTTTGTTGTTGCCAATTTGGAAGAACCCTTTTTGGAGAAAAAGTCGAATGTTGTTGATTATCCTACCTCCGTTACTCCTTTTATTCATTCGACTTTATGGAAACAAATCATCTTGTTCTGATTGAAATTTATACATCTTTTGGTGTCACCTATTATTTATCCTCCATATATTATTGTCATATCACATTATGGATTCTTTCTATCGTCATTAGTTCCAATAGTTCGTATTAAATCATTAGTCACAGCCTAATCTCTTGATTAAAAAGTTGGGCCGTGACAAGTATATATATTATATAGGGTCTATCTGGCTAAACCCTAGCCTCAACTATTTGAACCATTGCTTTGGTACACTGCAATCAACGATCTGGGTAGTTTAACTCTAGCCTATCATATCACTTCACTATCACTGTCAACAACTCAAGGTGACTAAACCCAAGCCAAATAATATGTTATTTTTAAAAAAGTTCTATTTATAAAGTACAATGTGATGCAATTCTCTATCTAAACTTAATATAATACAACTTATGTATCAAATCTAGATATATTGCTCTGATATAAAAGCTATTTGTTTTGCTATATATGAACATAAAAAAGAGATATGTGCAATCTCTTTCCAACGTAGGACTTTACCTACCGAAACATATACTTAGTCATGGATAATCATACGTTGTAATCTTACGAGTCACTAACAAAAGTGATTTAAAAATTTTATTCTTCACTTAGTAATGAAATTTTAGATAGATGATGAGATGCACGATATAATAACTAACGTGGTAATGAAATTTTAGATAGATTATGAGATAATTACAAAGTTATTTTTCATATTTTAGAAAAAATAATAATTTAAATTAATCATCACTTTCTATATTTAGAATAATATTTTATTATTATATTTTTAAATATATATTGAATTTAATTTCTATTGATTTTTTGTATATATAATAAGTAAAAAAAAATCGATAAACATACTCCTAAACATACTTTTTGAATTATTATTTTTAATTTTTTCGTATAAATTACAACTTAAAGCATGGTTTCCCCTCAAAACTCGACGGGTTCCACACTAGTTATTATAATAACTAATCATCTAGATATTTAACTGCATCACGATTCATATTGTCCGCTGGTTCCTAATTGCATATACATAATAGTTATCAAATTTTAGTTTTCGTAATATTGAATTCTTTAACTGTGGTAAATATATTTTCTACTATTTTATATAAATATGATAGAGAAAACAATTTCAAGTTTTTATCATTTATATAATTAATAAGTTTTATAATTGAATGTAAAACTAAATAAGAATATCTCTTGAAGTAACGAAAAAAAAAACATATTATTATTTCAATAAATATTTACACTTGACTGTATTTAAAAAAGGTTTTGTAGATGAAATATTGCACATAAATGCATGTATAAGCATATATATATATATATAGAGGAGGGATCAAATAGTACCTGAGCCCGAGGTAGTATGTAGTACTCAATCTCCTTCACTCATCTCATAGATCATATGGTTGAGATTTTTAGGCTCATTTTCGCTGATTTCGCTACAGTAAGGGTAGATTAGTAATTTGGTTTGTTATGTAATACATAAAATCAAATCATGCATGTAATTAAACATAAAACTGCAAATAATTGAACATAAAACTGCATATTGTTATGCATAAAACTACATGCGGATGAATACAAAGTTGCATAATTTTTTTTGTTATGTGATATAGAAAAACAAACCATACATGTTTTAAAACCAAAAACTGCATACGCATGAACGTAAAACTGCATTATGTTAAACATAAAAATGCATATTAGATTGATTTATCCCAAATCTATTCACTCATTTAGATTGATTAATTCTAGCTTTATAATTCAAAAAAATAACAAATGATCAACAAGAAAAGTGTTTGTGCATATTGGAGAAGAGAGAAAGAGAGATATCGAGAATGAAAAATCTATGAGTTTCTGTTTTAAAGCATGCATGTTATTGTTTAATAGTATGCATGTTTCTGTTTTGTAATATGCATGTTTCTGTGTATTGTTATGCAGGTTTATGTGCATTAGTATGCATATTCTTTGTTGGATCTTTATCTCGCCGTCTCCTTCTCGATTTATCTCATTCTTCAATTTCCGGTGAACTCCCCCATAAAACACAACCTCTTTCTTCGGTTTTTGGCGAACTTCATCTTAAACACCATCATAGTCATCCTCCATCTCGATCATTCAACCTTCTCTCAAAATCATCTTGTTTTTTCTTAAATTTCAGTCAACTACAACCACTGCCCACCCATTACCGTCATGAACGCCACAACCGCGACCATCTACACCGCATCATTATCGCCGCCTCGATTGTCTCCACCATGCCATCGTCGTCATCTACTTCTCTTTATTCTCCGTCGAACAATAATAATTTGCAGCAAAGAAGAAGAAGAAATAATTACTATCTTGCCCTTAAACGAAAATTAAAATAAAAAATAAAAAAACATCATGCCACGTGTCGCTTATCTAGGTTGTCCACGTGAACACATTGTGTGGTTTAGATTGGGTACTACGTACTACCTGAGGACTGGGTACTACGGGAACCCAACCCTATATATATATATATATATATATATATAATAAAAACCTATTTTTTTCGTAAAAATCTAAAACCAATGTACTTTAAGTACAAAGTTAATGCATATTACGTATAAAACTAATGTACCATTGAGTTATAGTAAAAGACAACACTATTCATCAATATTTCGTAGTGCATTAAGTTTGTACATAAAGTGAATTAATTTTGTACATAAAGTGCATTAGCTTTTAGGTTTTTACGAAATATATATATATGGAGTGGTTATCGTTTGAACTCTCTTTATAGTGAGAACAAATATCAACTCTGGATAAATCAATATAGACCCTTCAGATTTAATGTACAAATTATGACACAGATGCACAAATGCACAATTATATGCAGAAATGTGCATATAATTAATTCAGACGCACTTAAAAATAACTATCATATTTTCAAATCTAATAGATATGATTTATTCTAATTTATATATACTAAGAATTGTATGTACACGAACCAATTTATATATATATATATATAGGGTAATTATTAGATTAGAACTAAGAACTTGTACCCACCCTAGATGATGAGCGATTTAATGGTTAAGATTACGACTAATGCATCACACAGATTAAGATAGTACCTACATTGTTGTTGTCGTTGTTTTTTTTTTTTTTTTTGTAATTTTAGTTACCTATGGTTAAATTTATTCACCATTTTCATTGATTCTTGCCAATTTGTCGATTTCTTACGATTTGAGTTGAAATCAAACAAATCTCTAGGGGTTTATTATTATTATTATTATTATTATTATTATTATTATTATTATTATTATTATCATCATCATCATCATTATTATTATTATTATTATTATTATTAATCCCAATAAGAAATGACGTCAACTAACAATCTCAATGTAATCGTCATTCGTTTGTTTGATTTTGAAATATCAATCAAAACTCAATTGATATTCTCTTTGTCACAAATAATTTACAAAATGACGAACAAAAAGTTGAGTAGTATTTATTTGACTTTTTTCCAGTTGTTATTATGTCTTGAATAAAGATAATGAACAAAGAGTTGTGTTCATTTGTAAAAAAAGACTTAATGGTATTATATAACTTGTGAATATGTATACATGCTATTTCTTGTTCATATTTAGTTCGATAGTTGTGCATGAAGTTGCAATGATTGTGCATGAGACATAATTTTATGTAGGTCATGCATAGATGTGATAATTGTTTATATAATTAATTTGTTTATGATGGATCTCGTTGGGTACGTACTGGTATATTTGGGAAGGGGGGGAAAGAATACATCAGTTAGGTAAATATTTTTAAAAATATATTCAACAAAACTGACTGGCTACTGGGAGTAGCTGGTCGGATAACTGGCAATCGAGTACTGATGGTTATACTACTGGTCGGTTCAAATAAGGGATGTCTTGTACTGAGTGATATTAGTTAGCAAACCTACTGACTGTTGAGATAGTTGGTCAGTTGGACCGATAACTGATGTGCATTCAGAATGTGGTTGTTACTGTATTTGTCTTACTGAAAACTTGAAACTAGTTTGAAACACTTAGTCAAATATTGATTAGTCAGTTTTCAATTTGTATCTTTTCAGTATCAATCGGATACTGATAGAGGGTTTCAAAACAATGTTGTGCAATGTGTGCTGGTGATGACAAATCAGTAATATGGAATTTAAATATTGTACTGAAAGTAAATAACACTTTGAATTTTATATGATTCACATACATTCACGAACTGATTGTTCAGTCAATCCACTAAACTGGGATTTGGTCGTGTTTACGAGTACAAGATATAAACCTAGATACACAGTTAACCTTACTATATCATGTTGAACTGGGCGTTCCTCCTACGCTTGCTGGTACTAAGACAGTCAACTTAACCTCTAACTTACGGGTGTCAGATTATTAAGCTTTCAACAACTAACACTTCGTTGCCTACTTTTTCAAACTTCTACACAATTTTGGGGGTTTTGTAGAGGGGGTTTTAAAATAAAAATCTGAGTTGTCACAGGCGACAAACTCAGTATCTCTAGGCTTAAGATGTACACGAGGTAGATATCATAGAATTAATGAAGTGTATACTAAAAACTTGAGCTGATACATATATGTGAGCTCCGAAGGTTTACTAATAGCACTGTAGATTTTCTTCTTCGAAATCGTTGTTTGAAAGTGTTTAGGCTTTGAGCTTTGATTGCTTTAGAGTATTCATTTGCACAACATTTATGTTACCTTCAAAGGTAGGATTCTGCGCGTATTTATAGAGAGGATGATGAATAGTGTCGTTGGAGAGAGCACCAATCAGATCCTTCTATTTGTCGTTTGAATTCTTCTGGTTGAGAATCCTCATACGTCGTTGTCAGATGTCTGCATCATTGTACACTGTAGCGCTGCAACTCTGAAATGGTCTTTTGACAAGTTAGGATCTTCTGTAATACGCTAAAACACATGGTGAGTTAAACAATCAATGCTTAATTTATTCCGTGTTTCTTCCATTGAGTTGACTCCGTGTTTTATTTGCATTGACTTCAGGTTAGGCGAATTAAAATGACATAAAGTTTTTGTACCTTTTATTTTACCAAGATGCTTCGGGAAGCTAAAACATATATCCCTAAAATCCCGCACACATTATCTTTCTGCATATATGCTTTCCATAAATAAGCATGTATCCTCTCAAACTTTATTCTAGAAATCTCTTCTTATTTCTTACATGATACAAACATGGATTTCAAGAAAAAAGAATATCTTCGATGACAACGAACTCAACCTTCTTGTGTCTGAAGTGACGATGGAAGTACGCAGTGACCCAGAAGCCTCCTATGAGATCTCGCCAAGTGAGATGTTGTTGATGTGCTTGATGTTCTTCGTCTTCCTCCGGTCGCGCTCAGTGATGAAAACGATGACAGTGAGCTTCACCTGACGGTTCTTGATGGTGAGCTTATCGATGACGCTGAGGATCTTCCAGTCCTTGGTGGGTTTTTTTTTTCAACGTCATCACCAACTCTCCTCACCGAGAACACAGACGTAGTCATCGACATCCTGTGTTAGATTGTTTTTTACGACGACATTCTTTGTTTCTGTAACTTTTGATAGGTTTTGATGAAGAGATAGAAATAAGCAAAAATAGTTCGATGAAGAGCATCTTACTACATTTGTCGAGAAAATTGAAGCAGATGAATATTTCTCACGTCATCCATCTTCATAAGCCAATCTTCCTCTATATTATTTTTGATGATACCAAAAAGTTAAGGGAATAGATAGATGATACTGCCTCTCTAGAGTTGAAAGAGATTACTGCTTCTGAAGCTGATGAAGAGATGATGAAGCAGAGAAGAAAATGAACTGGTGAGAAGAGTTATAATAGAACTTGTATAGGTTTGCTGTTTTGATTTTGAGTTTAACTGATTGTATAATGTAAATCTCAGCATATGATCTATAAAACTGACTTAGTTCACCCTGATAACAATGACTCTTTACCCAGACTCTATACTTGCTTTAAACCTTATTATGCATAACTAACTTTGTTTTATATAGAAAGATGATCACAACAAGAGAGAATCAAATACAGTTGCTCACAGTGGTTATCTACTTTCTGGTTTGTTTTCAGTATATTTTTAAGGTTTTGGCATCATCAAAAAGACGAGAATTGTTGGGAAAATTCTTAAGCTGTTAGGAATTAATCTCTCTTAACTTTGTGTTTTGATTAGATCCCAAAACCTCTGATGATTGTCTTGTTGATGTAAATATGCTACCGACTTTTTCCAGAGTTAGGCGTTTGTGTTACAAGTTTCAATAGTAGAAGTATCAGCTAGGACAGGCCGAAGACTGAAGGAGTTCAAGTTGTCTCAAGCCACCATATCGATAGAAGTATCGATGTCGCCAGCAACTCATAGAAGCTCAATCAAGGATCGTGACCAAAAACAAGATTGAATTATAGCAATGTCGATGAATGATGTCACGCCCAATTCCCGAGGAAGGCACGGATGTCGGGGTGTGATTAGGGTGGGGGTTAAGAAGTGGGGAAGAGGGGATACATATAACATACATGATAAGAAGATGTGACCATGAAATCGGGATCTCCTCTATAACTAGGACATATCCTCGAAGGGAGGTGCACAAACAATCCACCAATGTAATAATATCGCTATCATAACCTCGTAAAACATGATCTTGGTTTATTATAAGTAATGCAAGAAGGCAAAATAGCATTACATCCCGTCAACTAGACCGGTCAACCACACAAGATGCTCATATCGAGACTCACAGTTAATAACATAACAAATCTTGTTCCCAATCGGAAAGCAAATAAGGACAAGAATACATCAATATCGAGTACGATATAACACAACATCGCTGGAAGCATAGCATGAAGAACCCGCGATCTCCACCCCTCGCCGCGCAGTCCAAATTCTCCTCCATCCGTGAAAAGATTTGAAAAAGAGTTTGGGGTGAGTACTAGCGCACTCACCGGGTTTTATCATAAATCAAAAGAATCATGAGGTCAGTGTTTAGAGCACTTACCTTAGAAGGTTTTAAAGCGTAAATCCACTTCTAAGTAAGCAAAATAGATTTTTCATTTTTCGATACGATCCGTTATTATCACATTCCCATCATAGAACCATGAACCACGGCTCGAACCTATCCCGCCACCCCATCACATGACATCTATCGGGCTTAACATATCCAATCGGCCCATGCCCTAACGTATCCAAATGGCTAACTCGGTGGGACTTGAGGTCAAATCCCATCGTAACCATAACCACCTCATTACTATTTCGTGTGGACTTCCGGGTTTATCCCCTTCGTAACCATAACCACGTGTTCGGGTCTGTCCCCTATGATCAATACTCAAGATGCGATCAACCCACCGAATAGAGATCCGCACAACCATGATAGAACCATATCTTGGATCGTAGAACGATAATAATTTCACACAAATATTTTACGGCGTACATTTTTTTTATTTTGAAATATCGAGTAAATAACTCAAAATAAGCATATATAACCCAACCCGAATGCAGAAAACGCTAATCGGGAGATATCTACGGATCCGATGACTTCACCGATCTCATCGGTAGGTACCGTAACAAGACGGAACAACTTTTGGGGTCACTTCCCACAAAGCAAAGCAACATCGTGATCCAAACGACGATCGTAGCAAAATTAGGGTTTCGACTTTTGAACCCACATTTGCACTCTCCGGTTTTCAAATCAACTCGATGCGTAAGGAAATATATTCGTGGCATCAAGACCAATAATAGGGTACTTTCAAAATATGCATGCATGCAAGTCGACTCAAATATTAGCAAATAATAAGCTTCAAAATCGATGCCTATCCTCGATCTAGATAAACCATCCAAAATCGATGCATGAAAATGGAAACATAAGCAATATGCATAACGATCGAACATGGAATGACAAACGACGTTGAAAATGGATAACCCGGCATGTACTTCCTTTAGAAAACTCAAGCAACGGAAAACATCCCGACATGCGTAAACGCGAAAAAGCGAAAACTAATCGGTACTTTAGTAGAATGCATGGCTTAACTCAAAACCTAAAGGACCAGAGCTAAAAGGTGGTCCGTTGACCACCAAACGGCGGCCAACAGCCACGGCCATGGGCGGCGATTCGGCGGTGGTCGCCGCCAAGCCAAGAAATTGCCGGCCTCATTGCCGCCTCGCCCGTCCTTTAGAATCCCGAGTTCTATGCTATACGATCTACTAAAAGGCGGAATCAAAACAAGAAAAGGACAAAAAGAAAACGGGCTGCCCGGGGTGGTTGATCGGCGGTGGTAGCTCGGCAAAGGTCTGATAATGCGCGCCGTTGAGCCTCCCGCCGATCCCCACTCCTCCAGCTCACAGCAGCACTGAGCTGCTCGGCTCTTCCGTAAACACGAGAGACGAAGGAAATGAACGTTGAAAATGAAGGCCCTAGCCTCCTATTTATAGGAAAGCGGTCACAGCAGCTTGCTTGCAAGCTGCCCTTTTCGATAACGCAAAACCGACGCAACTTTTGCAAACGGACTCCAAATTTAGCAAACTTGGTACCCATGGACACAAAATAAAATACCGACACAATGACTATAAACAAGATATGCTTTAAAAGACCAATGAAAAGTCCGGTTTTTCGATAACTTCCCCGGAGTGCCAAACCTTCATGGGTGGTCGAAAACCTGCATACTTAGTGTCTATGAATTCGTCATAAGACACTCTTCATAACGCCTGAGGTTTCGTGATGGTCGATCACCGAAACAAAAGTCAACCTTTCGACCTTTCTCGAAAAACACGCCATGCAAATGAAGCTTAAAAAGGCGGGTATTACATCCTCCTCCTTAGAAAAATTTCATCCCGAAATTTCAAACACGTGGAGAAAACAACTCGTGTCATCGAGCCCCGAACTTGTCTTCCAACTCCCACGTAGCTTCCTCTTCTCCGTGGTGATTCCACAAGACTTTCACCAACTAACTGCTTGTTCCTCAATTCCTCGACTTCTCGCTCCAAGATAGCCACCGCCTCTCCTCGTAACTCGATCCCGAGCAAGAACCACTGGTCATGCTTGATCACGTGTTTTGGTCGAACACGATTTCTCACCGAGAAACGTGAAACACGCCATGAACATCTCCGGCTTTGGTGGCAAAGCTAACCTATAGCAACGGGCCTATCCTCTCAAGAACTTGAAGGTCCAACGAACCTTGGTCGAATTTACCTCGCTTCCCAAAATGAACGACTCCTCTCGTCGGGAAACCTTATGAAAACACGATCTCCGATCATGAATCAAGATCCGTCGACGCTTGTCCGCATTGGACTTCGCACGCCCCGAGCCTCCTCGATCCTTCGCTGATCGATCGATAACCTCGACCGTCTGCTGAACCATCTCTCGTCCTAACATCTTCCTCGCCCACTTCGTCCCAATAAAGTGGCGATCGACACCTCCTTCCATACAACGCTCATAGGGAGCCATTCCTATGGTGGCCTCGATAATCTGTTGTTATAGGCAAACTCTACCAAAGGTAGTATCTCTTCCCAATTTCTCCTCTATCGCCACGATCGCCGCAGATGTCTTCCAAAACCTGAATCGTTTTTCCGATCGACCGTCCGCTTGAGGATGGAATGTCAGACTAAGATTCACTTGGTTCCCACGGCTTCCTCGCAGACTCCTCCAAAACCTCGACGTGAACCTCGGTCACGATCCGACGAATCGATATCGGCACACCATGTAACCGCACGATTTCTTTGACGTAAAGTCGAGCAAGCTTATCTAACCGTGCGCCATCCGAATCGGTAAGAAATGAGTCGACTTCGCTACTATCGACGACAACCCATATAGCGGTGTTTCCTCTCACGACCTTGGAAAACTCACCACAAAATCCATACCGATATGATCCCATTTCCACTCGATTGGTAGCGGTTGCAACAATCTGACGGACGTTGGTGTACAGCTTTCACTTGTCGACAAGCCAAACATCGCTCCACAAACGCGGCTACATCCTTTTTCATCCTTCCCACCAAAAGTTCCTTTTAAGGTCTCTCAGACATTTTGGTGCTTCCCGATGAGTCAGATACGGTGCCTCATGAGCTTCACTCATGATTTTATCTCTCAATTCCCTATCGAGTGGCACACATAACCTTCCTCGGAATAGTAGCGTTGTCTTCGCTCAGGAAACCCTTGCTATCTTCTAGCCTTGCTTTCAAACGCATCTTCTCGTGAATTGCCTCGTCACAAGACTCACGATGGCTTCTCATCGACCCATCCTTATGCCGTGGAAACAAACTTCCACTCTTCGGTGCTCAAAAGCAACTTCTCTCTCGAGACAACGATAGTTGCCACTGTGCTTTTCCAACCAATCCATGCTAAAGATGACATCAAATCTTCCATTCGATGACATGCAAATCGACAAAGACCTTCGCTCACGATTTCTACCTCCGGTTTTGGCAAATCTCGCTTTTTAGCACTTCCCAGACGGGATGCTAATTTTCGTGGTACTCTGTGATTCCTTGGGTACCAAACCCAACCTCTCACGCGATTCTCGAAACGAAGAATGTGAGGCTCTCAGATCAAACAAAGCGAAACGGTATATCACTCATATGGATTATACCGCAAGATTTCGGAGCTTGAGCTACTGCTTTGTTGATTCGCGCGTACACCCTTTCTTCTGCCCATGGCCTTTGGTTTGTCGGCCTAGGGCGACTTCCGCTCCGTTGTTTGTCCTGGCGAGCCCGATTACGCCTGGAGCCGGATGTCGCCATCGGCAGCCGCATTGTCGGCCTCCTAGCGGACAATCTCGGCGTAATGTCCGACTTCTTACAACGATAGCACTCGGTGCTACCTTGCCCGCACTCGCGAAATGATTCCTTTGGCATTTCGCACCAGGTTTTTCCACACCGCCGCATAGGTTGGAAATTCCTTCCCAAGGTTGCCTTTCTCTCTCTTGAATGCCTTGATTCCTCGAATCATCGACCGCCTCTGTTCCTCGAACACCGATTGCCTTTCCTCGATCATCCCATTTCTCTTACCTCTTCCTCCGTCACCGGCTGTCCGGTGGCATCGTTTTCCCGGGAAACATTGACTCAATGTTTAATGCCCGGTTCAAGGATCGCGATACGCCGATCTCCCCGATCGACGAGCGAAATTCGATCTCGGCCCGAGTCCTCTCACGAACTCGCTCGCTCGCGCCTCGATTACCAACCAGTACGAGCATAACGTGATGACGATTGAACGAGCGATCGTACTCGGTGACCGCCCTTCTCCTCGACGAAGATTCCAACTCGTTTTGCCTTCTCCTCGTAAACGCCAGCACGCACTTTTCCATGAGTTCTTCCTCAAATCTTCTCACGATACCTTGCCCACCGCCCCGGTGTTAGAGTCCTCCTCACGTATTCCCACCGTAAATCAGCCTCATCGTTAGGCAAAGATCGCGCACCAGCTTTTATACTTCTTCGCAGTCGATGTATTCAAGATCCTCTCGGTGGATCGTATCCGGCTCTCGGCCGATCGGTTCGCCGAGACCGTCGAACGTAGGGGATTCTACCACGAAAACTCTCGATCGCATGTCCGAACCAAAGGTGGTTCCTGGGCTTCTTCCACGTTATTGTTTCTCCGTTCCTTGTTCTCGGCATTCTGCATCGACGTTTGAAACATTAGAAACGCCGCATAGATAACCGTATCATCGCATAACATATATCATCACCCATATCACATATCATCACATATATCACATATCACACACGATCACATATAATCATGCAATCCTCGTCGACATATCATCGTTATGCATTTCACATAACATCATCATCACACATCACATAGATCATATATCATCACGGCATAGCTCATATCACATAGAAGCATCAAACATAAACATCCCGTCATAGTATGCGTTTGTATCGAGAATATTCAAGGTTCATGAAGGATCACAAAATACAAGATCAAGGTATGTTAGTCAAAAGGTCGAGATATGAGCAAAAGAATCGACTCGCCATCACAAAGATGCCGCTCTGTCCATGCTTCTAGCGATCATGATCGCCACCGTACACACCGACTACCTAGATATCCTCGCCCTCCATATCCGCCCACTACTCCGCTCATCCCAGCGGTTCCATTCTCGCCTCCTCATCCTCTTTCCTTCCTATCGTGGCTTGAATTCGGGCACCGCCTGTAAAAGCGATCCGCATGGAAGCAAGCCTCTGTGGGTATGATCCCATCCAAGCCGTGCCTCGATCGCTCGAGTGTCGTGAAAGTTGTGCTCGAGTCCCTATCTCCGGCGCTGCTTCTTCCTCAACAAGCCCGACCTCATCGTAGTCATCGGCTATCCGGATCACCGGTCCTCCGAGTCCTCACCGCCTTCCTTATTCTCATCCGGTCTTCTTATTCCTCGTAGTCTCCTTCCTCGATGCCATCCCGATGCGCTTCGGTGGCCTCGAAAATTCGATCCCGGCCTCTTTCCCGCCATCGCCGGATGGACAATCTCTCGCCCGGAGGTTCTTGCCTCAAAATCGCTCCGGTCCGTCTCGAAAGTGAGGATCGTCGATGGAGGTGTAGTGACCGTGTATCCTCGATGCACCGGTGATCGTCTCGAGATGGTCGCCTCCCAAAGGCTCTTCGGGAACATCATCCCTATCATCAACTGGATCGGTCCTCGAACATGCCTTGCTATCACATCCTCCTCGATGGTATACTCGATGATCGGTCCACCGCTCCATACTCGAGCAATGAACTCGGTGAAATCCAAGGTAAGGTGCCCGTGATAGGATCTCGTCTCAACATCACGATCCTTGCTTTCTTGCCCATGGTTACAACCCGCTTGCAGCCTCTCACAACCGATAGTAAGCCTCATACTGATACTTTCCCACCGCCTCGGATCTTTCTCCAAAATCCAACAAATCTCCCGTAAATACTCCTAACGGCTCATGGACATTCCTCGTACATTCCCGAATTTACTTGATCCGCTCATCCATCCTGTGATCTCGAACCAACGCTATCCGGGCCATCAATATCCATAAACCTACATGTTAGTTTATCAACATAATAACAAATATTCACGCTTTTTCTCGTCCTCGGTCATCCGGGTAATCACGCCTCAAACACATGTTCATTTCAACACATATCCATATCAATATCGATATTTATCATAACAATCACGTAAGCAAATACAGGATTCACTTACAAGCACTCGTTTATCAAAATAAACGAGATTTTCAATCAACAATACATTGATATGTAAACACATAGACTTACATCAACCATACGTGATCACATTAATCACATCATATTATATAAACGATTTCCATATCACGCCCACACCGCCTTCCGTCTCATCAACAATCACTTCCACATCCACATCGCCATCCATCCACATCTCGTTTACATCACGTAAACTCTTACCATGCCAAAGCACATGAAACCAAGATCATATCAAGCATCACGTAACCACATAAAGCATCAACAAATAAACACATACCTCATCCCCTTTTTAAAGGAGGCGAACTGACGGTGAGCTGAGGGTAGCTGTACCTGATAAACAGTTTAGAAGAACAAGTTCTAAACACTCAATTTCAAGAACGTACAAGTTATATAAAGCAAACGAACTGCTTTGATATCAAATAATTATGAAAACTAGATGCCAAGAACATTGCTCTGATACCAAGCTGGTATCAGATAACAAAGCTAGATGTCAAAACCAAGACCGTTGCTCGACATTGTCGTCACGCCCCAATTCCGGAGGGAAGGCACGGATGCGGGGTGTGATTAGGGGTGGGGTTAAGAAGCGGGAAGAAGGGATACATATAACATACATGATAAGAAGACGTGACCATGAAATCGGGCAAAGATCTCCTCTATAACTAGACATATCCCGAAGGGAGGGTGCAAACAATCCACCAATGTAATAATATCGATATCATAACCTCGTAAAATATGATCTTGGTTTATTATAAGTAATGCAAGAAGGCAAAATAGCATTACATCCCGTCAACTAGACCGGTCAACCACATAGATGCTCATATCGAGACTCACGTAAGAATAACATAACAAATCTTGCTCCTAATCGTAGCAAATAAGGGACAAGAATACATCAATATCGAGTACGATATAACACAACATCGCTGAAGCATAGCATGAAGAACCCGCAGCTCCACCCTCGTCGCCTGTCCCAAATTCTCCTCCATCTGTGAAAAGATTTGAAAAGAGTTTGGGGTGAGTACTAGCGCACTCAGCTGGGGTTTTATCATAAATCAAAAGAATCATGAGGCCGTGTTTAGAGCACTTACCTTAGAAGGTTTTAAAACGTAAATCCACTTCTAAGTAAGCAAAATAGATTTTTCATTTTTCGACACCGATCCGTTATTACATTTACTCCCATCATAGAACCATGAACCACGGCTCGAACGATCCCACCAGCCCATCACATGACATTCATTCGCCCAAACATATCCAGTCGGCCCATGCCCGGAACGTATCCAGCCGGTTAACTCGGTGTGGACTTCAGGGGTCAAATCCCCGTCAGAACCATAACCACCTCATTACCATTTCCGTGTGGACTTCCGGGGTCTATCCCCTTAAGAACCATAACCACGTGTTCGGGGTCTATCCCCTTATGATCAATACTCAAGATGGTGATCAACCCACCAATAGAGATCCGTACACAACCATGATAGAACCATATTCGATCGTAGAACAAGAATAATTTAACAAAATTATTTTACGCGTACATGTTTTATTTTGAAATATCGTAGTAAATAACTCAAAATAAGCATATATAACCCAACCTCGAATGCATTTAAAACGCTAATCGGGAGATATCTACGGATCCGATGACTTCACCGATCGTGACCGGTAGGTACCGGTAACAAGACGGAACAACTTTGGGGTCACTTCCCACAAAGCAAAGCAACATCGTGATCCAAACGATGATCGTAGCAAAATTAGGGTTTTCACTTTCTCAACCCACATTCGCACTCTCCGGTTTTCAAATCAACTCGATGCGTAAGGAAAATATATTCAGGGCATCAAGACCAATAATAGGGTACTTTCAAAATATGCATGCATGCAAGTCGACTCAAATCTTAGCAAACAAGAAGCTTCAAAATCGATGCCATCCTCGATCTAGGATAAACCATCCAAAATCGATGCATGAAAATGGAAACATAAGCAATATGCATAACGATTTAACATGGAATGACAAACGACGTTGAAAATGGATAACCCGGCATGTACTTCCTTTAGAAAACTCAAACAACTGAAAACATCCCGACATGCGTAAACGCGAAAAATGTAAAAACGGAATCGGTACTTTAGTAGAATGACATAGCCGGAACTCAAAACCTAAAGGACCAGAGCTGTGTGGTCCGTTGACCACCAAACGGCGGCCAACACCACGGCCATGGGCGGCGATTCGGTGGTGCGCCCAACAATTGCCACCTCCTATTGCCTTTTCGCCCGTCCCTTTAGAATCCCGAGTTCTATGCTATACGATCTACTAAAAGCGGAATCAAAACAAGAAAAGGACAAAACAGAAAACGGGCTGCCCGGGGGTGGTTGATCGGTGGTAGCTCGGCGGAAGGTGCTAATGGCGCCGCCACCGAGCCTCCCTGCCGATCCCCACTCCTCCAGCTGCTTCCGCAGCAGACTGAGCTGCTCGGCTCTTCCGTAAACACAGAGAGACGAAGGAAATGAACGTTAAAATGAAGGCCCTAGCCTCCTATTTATAGGAAAGGTATACAAGAAATGCTGCACAAGCGTCTTTTCAAAACGTAAAATCGACACAACTTTGGAAACGGACCCAAATTTAGCAAACTTGGTACCCATGGACACGAAATAAAATCTCGGACACAATGACTATAAACAAGATATGCTTTAAAAGACCAATGAAAAGTTCGGTTTTCGATAACTTCCTGAGTGCCAAACCTTCATGGGTGGTCGAAAACTCAGATACTTAGTGTCTATGAATTAAATCATAAGACACTCTTCATAACGCCTGAGGTTTCGTGACGGCCGCATCACCAAACAAAAGTCAACCTTTGACCTTTCTCTCGGCGCCATGCAAATGTGTTTAAAAAGGCGGGTATTACAAACAGAGCCACTGAGTAAAGTCAAGACCGACTTCAAAGATCAAGGTCAAGATCGGAGACTAAGACTCAATGTCAAAAAGACGAAGGAGTCAAGATATGACTAAGTGTGATATCTAGCAACCGACTGTCTCCGTGAAAGTCAAAGCTAGCTATTATGAGTCAAAACTGGCTATCGATAGTAAAAGCTAGTGACAAGTAGTATTGCTGGCTATATCAAGTCAAAACTGGCTGATGAAAGGTCAAAACTGACTCTTTATCTACGTCTGTTGAAAGCATCATACTAACTCAAGTGTTTGAAGCTGACAAATGACGGGAATCTATCATGTTGATAAAATGGTGGAGCAGTCTTGACTAGCCAAATCTGAAGTCAATGCTGATAAAACACGGAGTCAACTTAATTGAAGAAACATGAAAGAAATTAAGCTTTGAGTGTTTGACTCGCTACGTGTCGTAGCGTATGTGCAGAAGATCTTGCTTGTCAGAAGACTTTTCAGAGTTGCAGAGCCACAACAGTACGATGATACGCACTCGACAACAAGCGTATGTCAATGTGAATAATTGAAACTACAAATAGAAGGATTTGATTGGTGCTCAACTCAAATCCATAGTTGAAAACCCCTCTATAAAATCCCCAAAAATTTGTGTAGAAGTTTGTGGTAAGTAGGCAACGAAGTGTTAGTTACTAAAAGCTTGGTCATCTAACATCAATAAGCTAGTGGTTAAGTCAACTGCATCCGAAAGCAGTTAGCAGTTCCTAGCACCAGTAAGCATAGGAGGAACGTCGAGTTAGGCGGGATATTGTAAGGTGAACTTAGTATCTAGGTTTACTCTTTTACCCATAAATAAGACTCAATCTGAAGTTAGTGGATTAACTGAGCAATCAGTCCATAGAAGTAGGAGTTAATCTCTAAGAACCATGTAAAAATCAACATGTTATTTACTTTCTGTATTACCTTCTATTTTACATGTTATTGAACTGTCATCACCAACACATATTGACCCATCATTATTTTGCAACACTCTATCAGTATCCAATGGATACTTAAGAGATATAAACTGAAAATTGACTAATCAATATTTGGCTAAGTGTTTCAAACTGGCTTTAAATTTTCAGTAAGGTAAATTCAGTAACCACCACCTTTCGCACGCACATCAGTTATCAGTTCAACTGACTAGCTGTCTCAGCATTCAGTAGGTTTGCTAATTGATATTACTTAGCACAAGACATCCCTTAACTGAACTGACCAGCAGTACTGCCATTAGTATTGGATTGTGAGTTACTCGATCAACTACTGCCTATAGCCAGTTAGTCTTATCAAAGAAAAAAGATTTAAAATTTTCCTAACTGATGTATCCCCCCATACACCAGTACATACCCAGCGGGGCCTAACTACTTGCCTCTTTACTTCCGTTTGAGTTGGAGCTTGTATTAGACTTAAGTAATCCTCGTATTTAAGATATCGAACATCCATTAATTAATTTAAGCTTCTGAGAGCTCAAATTAATAAATTACTTATTATCCTTTAATAGTACCACTCAACCTCATTATCGTATATGAACTTAATCAACCTGCAGGATTTAATATAATAAACATTTTGAGCTTGTTAAGGGGATGTCATCAGCCTAAGCTGGATACAGTTACCTAATACAAATTTTCAGATGTCATACACGAACTGCTCTCACCCAATATGCGGAATATATTGAGTCATCATAGGACCCTCAACTATAACACTCAAAATAAGAGTCAGATACGTATGTACAACTAAAACCTTATTAAGGTTTAGATTACATCAAGTCATCGAGATCTAGGTTCTTCACAAAGGTTAGATAGAAGAACACTTCGCGATTCTTATCAATTGATAACAGATCTAGGTTCTTCACAAAGGTTAGATAGAAGAACACTTCGCGATTCTTATCAATTGATAACACTTAGTTTTGCATTGTTTCTCCCAATTTTGATATCAGTTTTCACCAGTATTTACACGCCAATCTCGTATTTACAGTATGATTTTAGTATTTGGTGAAGATATTATGCTTGGGTGTTGTTTTTTAGTGTTTTGTACAGTTTAGACGTGTTTTGGATGCAAAAATAGCACGGAGCTGATGTTTAGCCTTAGCGCTGATCGAAAAAGAGTCGAAATTGGCACCAAACTGAACTGAAAAATAAACCTCGTTCCCCGGTTAACGCTGGTGCCTCAAGTCAAAGCCGGCAATCAAGTCAAAGCTAGTAATTGATTCGATAAATAAGAGTGAAAATGAAGCCTTCTAGTCAAACTAGCAATCATGACAAGTCAGGTCAAGATTCAGAGCAACATATCAAGAATTCCAAGTTAAATCAAGAGTCATACTAATCATTAGTATGACTGAGCCACCACGAGTCGCGAAGTCTATCAATAGGAACCGCTAAACCGAAAGAGCTACCGATGAACAAGATTGCACCCAACCCATCAAGAAAGCATGAATCAAATATCGACTAAGTGGTCGAGCAATCGCAGACCCATTCCATGTCGATGAACAATAACTAAGATGCACAACTGAGAAAACACTGAGTTAACTTATGGATAAGTGTTTGACTTTTGGATTCCGTACACTATTGAAAGCAAGAAAAACGAAGACCGACAAATGCCACTCGTTCGTCCCTCATTTGTCCATGCAGAAAATATGTCCAGAATGTCGGCCACGTACTTATTTCTAATTGGGTCATACAGATTTGTCATAATAAAAGCCAAAACAAGGTGATTCAATTGGGATCGCCATCATCTCAAGTAATAAATGACCTTTGACAAGCTTGTCGGTGGTCCACACCGATATAAAATGATAAATCTACCCTTAGAGTTGAAGCACTGTAGAGCTGAATTGACAAAAATGCCCTTCATCCCTAAGAGCAAAAAAAAAGACCAGTGTACCCTCTCCCTTGCCTTCTATAAATAGTGAAGATGTTCCCTAGTAGTAGGGTTCTTTTTCTAGTTTTTTTTAGTTTTCTGAGTTCGACTAGTTGGTTAGCCTTAGTTGCTAGCTTAGTTTTAAAATTCAGTTTTTATTGATTCCCTTTACATTATTGTTTCTTTACACTACTTCATGTTTTAATCAAGTTTTCATTTTAAGTTCATCTTTACATTTTAGTACTTTTACTTTCCTTGTTCTTTATGCTTTCATTTACATTTCTCGTACCTTTTATTTTCTGCATGAATAGCTAAATTTTTAGTTGATTCTAGGATTGTAGTTACTTGGTTAATGATTATGTGATATTGTGTTTGATGTCATGTTGCCTTCCATTTCATGTTTATGATTCTTGGCGCTTTTATCATGCTAGATTATTGATCACCTTCGAAGCATGTGCAGTTGTTTCTTTAGATGACCGAGAGGGTTTGAGGAAATAATGAAAAATAAGATTACATGATGTACAAAGTGCTGACGATCGAGAGGGTTTAGTAACTTTTGTAGGAAGCATAATCTTGGGGAATTTTGGGACTTAGTATAATTTCTTGAAGCCTAAGGGTAATAGGGTCGTGCTAATCAACGCTCATAGGAGTCATCGACAGAGAGGCTATGAGTACATGAGTGATCTTTCACATATCTTGGATTAAAACTGGTAGCTGGATCAACACGACATCCACATAATCTGAAGCTAGGTATACGTACTTCCCTAAGATCGGTGCATTTTATCCTATTTTTCTCTTACTTGTTTATTTTCATTCTTATTTATTTTATTTTGTTTTTTGTTGACTGGAAAGTCAACCCTGTTTGTACCACCTTCATTTATGCTATATGTTTTGCCTGAACAACCATAACATGTCTACGTGAGATTACTTGTTGTGTTCTCACCGTACACAATTCCCGAAGAATCGACAATCCGACTTACCGCTTGCTATAATATCATCGTGTCTGTTGCGATGATATATTTTATGACGGCCATATATTTTGTAGCAAGAAGTCCACCCTATCATCAATACGTAAGGACTTACCAGTATAACAAGTAATCAAGACAGACTACTTTTAATTTATACTGCAGTCTAACCAACAATTTGTCATGAAGTCCTTTCGGCTATGATATTGTTTTATATCTCATAAGGTTAATCCAATTATATGATCTTCCGTGATCTACAATACACCAGATGATCTACTATATAATGAGATAATAGAACATTCATATTTAATATATTAACAATTTAGATAGGAGAATAATAATGAACTTAATAATATTGTATACAAGTATAAAACATCTTGCTTTCAGGATATAAACCCAATAGAGCTCATGTCATTTTTCATAAATGTTGGCATCACATAGCCTATAGGTGCTACTAACCATAAATTATTAGAATCCTAGCTGGATTCAGACATGGTTAATTCCAAGAATATTCATGATAGTTTAACAGCAATAGGACTCCTAACAGAACGATTGGGTTTGTAGCAGTCAGATACGCAATCCTCAAGATTTCATCAAGATATGTTTACTGTTTTGAACTTTTCATACATTTTCGATAACAAACAAGTATTTTAACTTCTAATTGTTTTAGAAGTGTGTCTGTTTTAGTAAACGAGTGATGTGAAGAAATCTTTAGTATTTTCGTAGTTAGGTTTCAACTCAACGTGTCCCACTTTATCTTTTGATAAAGTAATGAGTTTTTGTAACGTTCACTGTACATTTATAGTGAATAATTTTGCCATGTATTGACATCTGTAGATTATAATTTTAATCTATAGAAAAATTACTTCAGTGTTCTTTAAGCTTTTTTAACTCCGTTGTTTTACTTTGTGTGTGGATAACAGTCTACACAACAGTTCTGTGTTTAGGTGAAGCAATACTTTCATTTTGTTTTCAAGTCGGTACGATTTTCCACAAGTAATATATTGCATTTCATGATTTATCCTTCAATTTGCTGGTATTTCTCCTCCCTGAGTTTGGCGTTTTGGTGGAAATCTTTTACATGGTGGACCATTGTCCCATGTGAGAGGTTTTACATTCCAAACATGTCGTAGTTATTACAATGAGAGAATGGAAAATATATTGGAAGGAAAATCTTCCGTGTTCGATGTTCATCTTCTTCACCCTAATTGACAGATTTAGTGTTCTTGAAAAATCAGTTGCAGCCTAAGTCGACGTTGATGGAGTGTGGCAGAGTGCTTACCTTGTGATGGCTTCAATTTGGAATTATTATTGATATGTCCAGTTTGGAGTTGCAGCATTTGATGTATAGTTGAAAACTAGCTGCATATTTAAGGGACTTTGAATTTTACATCTACGTGTGGAATTCATTCCGTTGTCCATATTTGCTCAATTTTGTTTAGTTTGCATGTGAAGAATCTGACATGGTCCTATTCATATATTTGTTATTTTGATTATCATTATGTCTATCTTATTAGTTAATATTATTGAGATGGGTTATATTATAAAGTCCTATAGATTAGGTTTATTATGTGCAGGAATCATAGCCAGTATAAATGCTCTTGTATTATTATTATTATTATTATTATTATTATTTATCATTAAGTCAATAATATTTATATTTAGAGAACCTTAAGGTTTTAACCTTGCGTGATCGTGGGGATTGGAGCTTTTCACGATCTTATCTTGGATTATCGGTTCGATCCTGGAGTAAGTTCATTTCAGAATCTGTATTGGATTAAAAAACTCATATTTCCCCTTCAAAAATCAATGTTAGGTTCGCTAGTGATGCGTATGGAACTCATATGTGAAGATTTTTCAAGAAAATATTAAGAGGGTGTTTGGCTGAGCTTATAAGCTCTTTAAAACAGTTTATAAGTTGTGTAATAGCTTATAAGCTCTTACAAAGTGTTTGACAAAATAAGCTCCTAAACAACCTATAAGTTGTGAAAATAAGCTCCAACCGTTTATACACTTATCTAAAAATAAGTTGCTCAACCCCAACTTATTTTTTCATAAGCTTATAAACAACCATGAATTTATCAAAATAACCTTATTATAATTCGTTATTTCCTACATATATATTACCAACTTCACCTCTCGTTAATTTTATCTATCTAATTATGATTTTCTCTCTCTAACTCACGATTATTTCTCTAGCTTTTAAGATTAATTATCCAAACACTTTAACAACTTTTAAGCTCTTGAGACACTACCTCTTATAAGTTCTTGAAACTTATAAACTCTCTAAAATAAGTTTAGCCGAACACCCTCAAATCAATCGTATAAACTAGCGTGAAGAAGATAAACATCCATGATGGAAGTTTATGCTTCCAATATATTTTCCATTCTATTCGTTAATTAAATTAACTTGGTAGAAATTAAATTCTCATGGAAGTTTTTCCTTCCAATATATTTTCCATTCTCTTTATTTATTAAATAAATTTGGTAGAAATTAACTTTTCTGATGCAGTCTCTAGCACCATTAGTTAACGCCGTTAAATTTAAATCACAAGATATGACGGTCATCTACAAGTTTCATGTTGTTACAATTTTTTCAAAAACAGGATTCCGAAAAATTAAAACATACTTGGCAGCCAAAAATGTATGCTTGGCTTGTCGATGTGTAACTTGAAAATATATGTAAATTATAAAAAATAATTAATTGCTGAAGAATACATAAACTTTGACTCATTTTTTCAGTTTCTTCCATGAATTTTTATTTTGTTGCAATTTTTCTCCGGCCCAGGCTTCCGGCAAATCAGAACATATTATACTTGGGCGTCTGTGAGAAAGATTTTTCAGTTCATGACTAAGAGAACACAAGTTTGAGGCTATTTTCCGAATTAACCAAGCCCAAACATTGCAGAAAAGAAGTGTTTCAGAAATATCTAATTTACTTAAAAAGTAATACTATTTATTTAATTATTGTTATCCTATAATTTGAATAAATTCTTTGGTGATTACATTTAAAAGAAGAATAGCTTATGAAAAGTAATATTATCATTAGGCCTGGACAAATATATTACTCGATAATGACCAGAAATAACATGACATTAAGAATTCAATAAAATAGGACCAGCATAGCAAACAAATATTGACCAAAATCTCCCTTGATTACCCAAAACAATTATTGAACAAATAGAATGCCAGAAATTTCACATCACAAGAATATATTTTTACATTTCTGTTTGATTTTCTATTTCTTTTTTATCAAGAAACAAAGTGGGATGTAATGTTATGCTTCACCAGGGCCGTAACTAAGGCCAAGCTCACTATGCCATTGCTTAGGGCCCCAAAATTATGGGGGCAGATTGTTTCCCAAATGCTTATATTGCCTACAAGATTTTACCAACTATACTCATATAAATGATCACCGAAATATCTTTCTCCAAGTTGAAGTTGATTAAGACTTATCTACGATCAACTATGTCGCAAGATAGGTTGAATGGCTATGCTATCAATTGAAAGAAAGATGGTTGATCACTTGACTACACGGATTGATAGATACGTTTGCCTCTAAACCGCAAGACGATTTCATTTTTGTAAAGTATGAATTCTTTGTCTATTTTGAAAGACTTTTTGATATAGTATGTTATTTTTCATATTATTTTTCTCATTAAAGGGGCCTATTCTTGCTTAGGGCCCGTAAGGCATAGGTATTCACATCCAATATATGAACCTGTAAAGAAGCATTATATTACTCTTTAACATATTTGGGAAGTGAAGCAAGATAACAACAAATTAAGGTTTGGTCAGCAGTTTCACATTCATAGCAGTAGGCATCAACATAGGATCATTTACTGGAAAGAGCATAAACTCATCCAAAAGTGCTTCAAAACTACTTTACATGCCATGAGTTAAGCAATAGAATCCCCAAAATATTTGAAACAAATGTACGACAGAAGTTATTGCTTTCCAAAGAAGACGATCATTGACCTGGCTTCGGTATTCTCATCAGCAGTTCCTGTGATGCATCATCCTCTTGCGGATACCACCTTTTCTAGGTGGAAATGCCATTGAGCTGCAGCTGAATAGACTTGGGGAGATCTCTTTCAAAGTTGAGGCATATCTCGGCATGGTTTGCACGAATTGGACCGTTCCCCTCTTCTGTTTCAAGGACTAACATCTTCAGTTTAGGGAACATCTCAAGAAGGCCCAATATTTGCTCATATTCTTCGAGATAACTATTGAGATGTAAGATCTTGACATTCAGAAATGGTGAGATCGCAGCTCCAATTACCTGGTACAACAATAAGTCAAGAGATTCTACGGAAACAAGAAGAGGAAGTGATTGAACCAAATTCCAAGAATGGTTGAAATCTTAATCAAGTGAACTATCACATGAGAATTAACAGGATCGCTTCATACTCATTATTCCTCTGTATCTATCAATCATATTTAAGACATAGAATAAATCATAGAGAAGTAAAACCTTGATGCCCCGATCCGATAATGTGACTTTTTCAACATGTTGGACGGTGGGAAAGATCTGCATCAATCTTTCTCCAAGAAAATTATCCCAAGGACACAAGTCATACCTACAAAAGGTTGAATACTGATAAAACCCAAGACGTAGAGGTGTTTGGCTGAGCTTATAAGTTTTTAAACAGTTTATATGTTCGCTTAGAAATTATGTTCGCTGCAAAGTGTTTGACAAAATAAGCTCCTAAACAACTTATAATTTGTGAAAATAAGCCCAACAAATTATAAGCCCCTAAAAATAAGTTGGTCAACCCTAACTTATTTTTTCATAAACTTATAAGCAATCATTTGGTAATCTTATTATAGTTCATTATATCCTACACATACATTATTAACTTCATCTCTCATCAATTTTATTTCTCTAACTATGATTTTCTCTCTCCAACTCACGATTCTTTCTCTAGCTTATAAGATCAATTATCCAAACACTTTAACAACTTATAAGCACTTGAGACATTACATTTTATAAGCTCTTGAAACATCTTATAAGTTATTGGAGCTTATAAGCTCTCTAAAATAAGCTCAGCCAAACACCCCCTTACATGAATTAAAGATGCGGCATTCATCAGTGAACACTTGCTATATGGAGTTCCTAACATTCGCAATGTTTCAAGGTTTGGCGTCCAGATCCTCAGCTCCGAATCCAGACCAGTTTCAAACATTGTACCGTTCTTAATTGAGAGCGCATTCAAACTGCTAGAGCGGATGCTCAAGTTATCATCCTCATTTTCTTTAACAGACAACATAAAGACTTCCAATTAAGGGCAGCCTGACAATATTTGGTTAACATCATTTTCACTAATATTATAAGAATAAATCGATATACTCTTGACTTGATTCCACCGCACATCCCCCAGAATATAAAAAATACAACCTTTGATCGACAACTGCTTAAGTGATGAACACGAGTATAGAAACTGCAGCACCAAATACTCTTCTTCTTCAGAAAGCGGGGAGCACAGATGTAAATAGAATTCTTCAACTTTATGTTACATGGCAAAACGCACCCACGAATCAACATCACTAAATGATAACTTATTTGTAAACAATTCAACCTCTTATTTAATAATCTTGCTGGCTCTCCAGAATTTTAAAACCCCATTTACGAACTCTCGAGCTGTTTCTGCATTATCTGTACTATGCATACTAAGGCAGGGCTATGCATAATAAGGCAGGGTATGGTGGTCCAAAGCTTTTTCCAGCGACTCGACAGAATTGTTGTCCTTACAACATCTGTCATCGGTAAGAACTCAAAAATGTTATGTATTAATGAGTCAGGCAACTCACTGAGTCGATCCTCGAGCTCACTGCTCTTTAATTCTGTCATCTCGTAACTTAAAGAATCAAAAGCTCGGAAGCATGAATTAAAGAGCCACCTACATCTCAAAAGGAAGTGATAACACAAATAAAAATTTCAAAGATTACCTCAGAAGCTCCGAGATCGTGTCATCTCGTACTTTATAGAACCATGTTATTGTTGGGTATTCTTGACATCATCTAATGATACGCAGCAGAATCAAATAAGCGGTCAAAATGTATCTAGATCTACAATTAAGTATGCGAAGAGCCCTATGAACACGTTAGATAGAGAACTTACAGATTACAATGCTTCCAATGAATCCTACAAGGTTGTATCCACAACTATGGTATCCACGTGTATGCAAATCCGATGCAGGAATAATTCCTCAGTACAAAGTTCAACCAGAGAAAGCTAAGAAATCTCTAATTGAATTTAACGGTAATTCTCTAAGATTATGTTTATTTGTGTAACCTAAAGAATAATTATCTCTATTTATATTAAATAGAGCAGCACATTAAAGCCCTAGCTTATATGAGTTTTTATTCTTTAGTTTGCTTTAATTAATTAATAGTCCAACAATTAATTAACTATAGTCCATATATCTAATATATCCTAATTTAGTCCATAATCTTTCAATCTCTCACTTGGACTAATATTAGATAGCATACCGTGCATTATGCATGTACCCTGAGCGGATTAACAATACACTTGATAGTGTGATCCAATGTAGACCCCATTACCGATTTATGATCTAATCAAAGTCTCGCACAAAACTCATGGATCAGTCCATGCAAATAACTCGATATA
Organism: Salvia rosmarinus; assembly: GCA_036937905.1. NCBI lineage: Eukaryota > Viridiplantae > Streptophyta > Magnoliopsida > Lamiales > Lamiaceae > Salvia > Salvia rosmarinus. Next base: position 204,826 of record JAODLM010000608.1, read on the forward strand.
TGACGGACGCTTCGTGAAAAACAAGAACAAACATTTACATGAAGTTTATGTAATATCCTTACATTCATGACACACTCGATTCACTGGGATTTGCTATGTGTCTCATCCCAATAGCTCAATCATTTTTCTCATCTTTATTATAAGACTATATGATCATATTCAATTATTTTAATTGAATATATCTCAGATCGCCAATGACTTTATGGTCGAACAATATAGAAAGTAAGTGCTCACCGAAATTTCAATCGAGGAATGAATCTCGTTGGCTTAACTACCATTTCATTTGTCTCATGATGTACCCAATCCAAGTCGTGTCTTGCCACTTGCAAGCGCTGCCTTGTCAAAGTACAAAGATTCAACAAACAAAATGTAATGACCTCAAGTCTAAAACTATTACATACTTCACACACTAAGAAATCGTAGACATCAAACAAACGATTTAATAGTAGGGTATATCAATACTCCAAAGTATTCATTTGTCCATCACGGATATCAAATATCTCGTAGTCAGGAGAACCACTACATTCTCTAAGAATGTGATGCGGACCACATGCTAACCTATGATATATCATCAATATCCCATTATTGATGATCATTGGTTAAATATTTTAGAATTATACTATATCATTAATGTCTCACAGCAAAATGACAGTGATAATTCAAGAGAACATATAAAAGAATAACGACAAACATCAAAATAATTATTCGATTAAATGCACAAAACCCATAGATAAAACATTACATTTGATTGTGATCAAAGTAAGTATGTCTCAATAAAGGAGTTTCTAAAACATACAAACTCCCACTAAATCAAAGCCAATTTCCTCCGCTCAACACCCAAGCTCTCAAAGTGTTTGTTGTGTTTTCATACACAACGGCTCGGTAAAAGGATCACCTAAGTTATCGCTGGGTACTCTTTCTAATTTTACATCGCCCATTTCTATTATTTCTCTAATCGATGATATCGCTTTGAACATGTTTGTTCTGCTTGTAGCTCTTGGTTCTTTGCTTGTGCGACCGCACCAAGATTGTCACGTAACAATGGTATCGGATCGGGCACTGGAACAATATCCAATTCTTTCACAAACCCAACAGGCAATCTTCTTTTAGCAAATGCAGATGCAAGAATATACTCGGCTTTGCAAGGAGTCGGCAGTTGTAGTTTTTGAACTGCTCCAACTCACCGCCCACCATTGAGGATGAAAACATATCCAGATCGAGACTTATAGTCGCCATGGTCTGCTTTGAAGCTAGCATCGTTGTACCCAACACCGATAGCTCGTCACCCACCATAGACTAAGAAGTATTCTTTAGTCATTCTAAGGTACTTAAGAATAGTCTTAACATTTTTCCAACGCTCCTCACCGGGGTTTTGTTGAAATCTTCCCGTCATGCTAAGCGCATAGGCCACATCTGGTCTTGTGCATATCATGACATACATGATTGATCCTATAGCTGAAGCATATGGGATCCTTTTCATGCAAATAATTTCCTTGTCATTAGAAGGACAATCCTTCTTAGACAACATTATGCCATGCCCCATAGGAAGAAATCATTTCTTAGAATTTTTCATTGAGAAACGCCGTTGTAATTTGTCTATGTAAGTGTATTGTGATAGCCCCAACAATCTATTAGGTCTATCCCGATAGATCTTGATCCCAAGGATGTAGGAGGCCTCACCGAGATCCTTCACCATAAAGGATTTAGACGGTCGATGCATCACGGATTGCATCATGGATCGGTCGCCTCCCCATAATCGTAATGTTATCGACATAAATTACCAGGTAGATAACGTTTCCATTCTCGCGCTTACTATAAACGCATGTGTCCTCTTTGCTTCTAACAAAGTCAAACATTTGACAGCTATGTCAAAGCAAATATTCCAACTCCTCGATGCTTGCTTAAGTCCATAAATGGATTTCTTTAGCCTACATACTGCATTCGGCCTTTCTTTGGATACAAAACCTTCAGGCTGTGTCATATAGACATCACCTTCTAGTTCTCCGTTGAGAAACGTGGTTTTTATATCCATTTGCCAAATATCAAAATTGTAGAATACAGCTATGGCAAGTAAGATCCTAATGGACTTGATTTTGGCAATTGACGAAAAGGTCTCGTCATAGTCAATGCCTTCACGTTGACTATAACCCTTTTGCCACCAACCTAGCCTTGTAGGTTTGTACTTACCATCTGCATCTCTTCCTTTGAAGATCCATTTGCGTACCCATGGGGTAAACCCCATCCGTAAATCAACTAGTTCCCGCACTAGATTGAAGTACATTGAGTCCATTTCAGATATTAAGGCTTCGAGCCACATCTTTAAATCGGTGCCAGACACCACTTCAGTATAGATCTTAGGTTCATCATCATCCGATTCGACTTCATCATCTTGGTTCTCAACCATCAGATTCAGCATTTCGGTTGCACGACGAGTCCTCTGTGGCCTATTAAGTCGGGTTGTTTGCTCAGGTTCATGCTGTTCATTTTGAATGTGAGTAGGTTCCTTCGTGTTGATTTCATCAATATTTTGGATATTCTCAAGAATTTCATCATGATTTTCTTGAGGTGGGGGTGGCACAACGGTTGTGTCATCTTGTATTTGATGAATCTCATTGTCTTGAGGTGGCCCTCTAAAAGTCATTTTCGCTCCCAATAGATCGTCAAATACTCTCACGGAATTCTTGTTCACACCATTGAACAATCCTTCGTCCTCTGTGTTGTTTTGTGGTTCTCGAATTTCTTCAAGATTCACCGCGTTGTGACCTTGTTCCTTGGAAACATAGAAGTATTCAAGAAACGTCACATTCCTAGAAATGATCACCTTGTGATCTCCAAAGTGAGTAGAATTCATATCCTCTAGTTTCCTTAGATATCCCACAAGACAACATTTCTCACTTTTCGATTCCAACTTATTAGTCAAGATTTTCTTAACAAAAGCGTGACAACCCCAGTCCGCAAAAGTTAAGATTTGCTCTTTCCCATATCATATCTCATATGGTGTTTTCTCGATCGATTTAGAAGGAATCATATTCTAATATGAGCAAGGTAAGTAAGGCATGGCCCCAAAGGAATAAAGGAGACTAGCGAAACTCATCATGGATCGAACCATGTCTAATAAGGTTCGATTTCTTCTCTGACACACCATTCAGTTGTGGTGTTCCTGAGGTGTCCATCGATCGGATTCCATGTGATTTCAAGTAATCAAGAAATTTTCGGCTTAAGTATTCTCCTCGATCCGATCAAGATTCTCGATACTTTTACCAAATTGTTTCTCGACTTCTAACTTAAACTCCTTAAATTTATCAAGAGCCTCAAATTTGTGTTTCATCGATACACATACCCAAACCTCAAAAATCATCAAGAAAAGTTATGAAGTACGAATATCCACCTTTGCTCGAGTTGGAAACGGTCCACACACATTTGAGTGGATTAACTCTAGCAATTCTTTGGCACGTAACTCTTTCCCACAAAATGGTTTCTTAGTCATTTTCCCTTTGAGACATGATTCACAAGCACCAAATGATTCAAAATCAAATGGTGTGAGATAATTTAATTTTCTCAATCTTGCAATCCTTTTCTCATTGATATGACCAAGTCTACAATGCTAAAGATAAATAGTATTATTCGTATTACCTAGCTTAGGTCGTTTGTTTTGCATATTGAGAATATTTCGTTCACATTCAGGCATATATAAACTATTCGAAAGAAAGGCTTTCCATAAAACATTTCATTAAAAGAAAACAAGCAATGACTGTTTTCAAAATGGAAGGAAAACCTTCAATGTCTAACATAGGAATGGAAATAATATTCTTTGAAATAGCAGAACAAAATAACGACCATGTAAATCTAATCTATAAGTCCTCACGCTCAAAGAACAACTCTCGCTCCATTTCCCACGCCAGAGATCGACCTCCTGTGATTCACTTTCTCGTCATCACTTAGCCCCCGACATTATTACAAATGTGTGAGCCACAACCGTATCTAATACCCAAGAATGTGAATTATTTATGACATATTTATCTCAACGACAAACATACCCGAGCTACCACCCATCAGACTCAGGCTTTGAATTTTGGGCCTCTCTTTCCAGGCTCCTTCTCACGATGTAATGTGCACTCATCCTTGGTAATGTCAACTTCTTCTTCCGAGCCCTCCACTCTTCTTAGGCTTCAAGGCATCTGATGCCTTCTTGTTTTTCTTTTGTTTTTTCTTCCCTTTGGAAGATTGAGCAGAAGACTCACCATGAGTACAGACTTGCCATTCAGTGGAGGACTCATAAATCTTTAACATGTTATGAAGATCATCATCCCACCTTTGTGTTGTTCATATTGAAATTCACAATGAAATTCGCAAATAAACCGTAGAGATTGTAAACCAGTGTTGGTTGAGACATCGTCAAGTAATCGCTCCAATCGATGCCACCTCTCAATCAATCCAATCATCTTCGTAACATGTTCGAGACCTTGCTCCTATCATGAAGCGCACTTGAAGAGATCCCGAGTATCTCATACTTCAAAGGTTTGTGCTGTGAGACAAATAAACTCATCAAGTGTTGAATCATCTCATAGGATAACATGCATTCATGTTTCCTCTGTAGTTCCTCTGTAGTTCCAAACTCATAGAGGTCAACATGATGCCCCGAAATGACATAGCATTCTCAACGTGTTTTATGAGCTACCCCACAAACGAGGCATACTCGTGAGAACGCCATTGAGGATGGCATCGATTGGTTTGTCCAAGACATACTCAATCTTATCCGTCCTTAGCACCAAGCGCAGACAACGTAGCCAATCCGGTTAGTTTGACCCAGTTAACAAATTTGATTCCACCAAACACTTATACAACATAATCGACATCGTAACTGAACGAAAAATAAAGAAAAAGGAAAAATTAGAACAAAGTAAACAAATATCACAATCGTATCACTAATCAAACAAGTGGTTTATTGTATCGATTAGCTCCCACTAATTTTAACATATATTGCACCCCAAATACAAAATACTAATTTATAATAAATATAAATCTTAGTGGTCCAAGATCCAAGTCAATATTATTTCACCTCCGCTAGGGTGATGACTACAATAATATCACTCAAGAGGCTCCAAACCAATTGCATGGCATGCTTTGCATTGATTTAAGTTCAGATTATCACGGCTTTCACGGTGATGACCACACAATAATGTCACTTAGTCGGTTTTGAATCTGATGCAACAACAGTCCTCAATTCTTGGTTTATTAATCCAATTAATATGCGTCCACTAATTATCTTGATCACGAGGGCGATACAAAATAATTAAACAAGTCAACCCCATCACACGATGTCAACCATGCTTCTATAAGTGAGCCTTGGTCTTGTCGATTTGAGAGTAAACACGAGGGTGTAAAACTCTTGGACGAAAAGGTTAGTGGCCTCAAACAATTATGATGGACGACACGTTTTGTTTAAAAAACAAGACTTGTATTTAGTGGGGATAAAACATGTAATACTAATTGTTTATTTTAATATCCAATATTAAATCCAAAATAATTACTGGGTGCCGCCTACCTAGGCATAAAATACGGACCATACATATTGGGTGCCACCTACCCAAACATAGTAACACGGACTACAAGTATTGGTAGCACTATCCAACCATAAAAGCGGTCTCTAACTACTATAGTAAAATAAGCATAAGATCAAATAAAGATGCTTATCACGTAAAAACAACAAATTGGGCTCAACGAATAAATTCATTAATCTAATTAATAATTTAATTCTCTAATTAAAAATGAATGTAGGTATTTATATTAATTCCAAATTAATATAAATATTCATTTAGTATTATTATTTCTAAAATAATAATCGAATAAGATTTATTAGTCTAATTAATAAATCAATTCTTTAATTTATGTACATTAGTAAATTATATTAATTCTAAATTAATATAAAATCAACCTTAATACTATTATTTCAAAATAATAATAAAGTTAAAATTTATTAATCTAATTAATCAATTAATGTCCAAAATTATGATTAAATTTATTAATTCTAAATTAATAAAATCAATCCATGTATATTAGTAGATTATATTAATTCTAAATTAATATAAAATCGAAATTAATGTTATTAGTTTGAAAATAATAATTTTAAAAAAAACTTATTAATCCAATTAATAAATTAATTTGTGTAATTGGAAATTAAATTTTATTAATTCAAAATTAATAAAACCTTTTTTTTAATAAGCTGTAACAGTCCTTGATGGGCTGTGTTTGGTTTCATTTTGTGCTTATTCTTGAAATTGTTTTGCATGTTGTTTTCAGTAGTTTGTCATATTTATGCCGTTAGTTTGATTAGTATTTATCGATTCGAACATACTTGGTTTGTTTCTATGTTTTGTAGAAAAACGGTATTAAATAAAATGAAATAGATCTGCCAATGATCAATTATACTGAAGAGCATCTCGATAGGAGTTCATAGACACAAACGGATCGCACCGGAGTTCGGACGCGAGAGAACGGAGAAGGCAATCGTCGCAGCGTCGCTGCGCCAACCCCATCGCCACACGCAGCGCATCGCCGCCCAACGCCCGTCGTGCGCCTGCGCGCGCCGCCCACCCGCTAGCGCCCGTCGTGTGCCCCACGTGCAGTGGACCCTAGCGGACGCTGTCCGCTAAGGTCCGCCGCCCTGCCCCACGCCAGCACCGCCTGCCTCGCCAAATGTGCGGCGCCCCCGTGCGCCCTAGCGCCAACAAGATCTACCAGCGCCCCGTCGTCCTGCACGCCGCTCGCCCGCACCCGCCAGACACACAAGATGTGCCCAGCGGCTCACAAGACGTGCCCAAGCCGTGCTGCAAGCGCTAGTCCTGCGCGTCGCCGCCCGCCCGCCCGAAGCCCCCAACGCCAGTGGCGCCCACAATACCAAGACGCCTCCGCCCAGCCTCCCAAGATATCCAGCGCTTCGCCACCCGCATCCGCTCACCTTCAGCTGCTGCCTCGCCACCAACAAGGTTGCGCTTTGCCACCGAGACTCACCCACAACCCACTCACACCCCAAGAACCGGCCGGCACGCCATCCAAGATTGCCCGCCCGCCTCACATCTCCGCCACTCACCTTGAACCAGCCATCTCCTCAATACGTAACGCTTCTCAACCGGCCACTCCATGAGCCGACGCCACCTATTAGTCATAACACCTGCTCAACTCGCTCGGTGTAAACCGGTGCTCATCGACTTAATATATATATATATATATATATATATATATATATATATATATATATATATATATATATATATATATACATGCTAGGTCATTCAGAGGGCTCTCTTAGCTCTTTCGCCACTACTGCTCGGGAGTCAATCTTCATTTTTCTTGCACCGCCATACATGAACCAATTTTACGGGAGATTTCAACCGAGGACACAGCTAGAACAATAGTATCAATTCATGTCCTTTATTTCTTCAATTGAATAATTTAGTTTATCAATTTATGCTTTTGGATTTATCAGTTTTATCGGAATCAATTTCATAGCATTATTGTTTGGTGATTTTTTTTGGATTCAATTACATAGTGACAGTGGATTGTTTTCATGTTCCTTTGATTTATATTGCTTTGTGATTTCTTGTTTTGTGATTAATTTACATTTCATGCAATGGATATTGGAATTTAGTAGAGTGTTGAATCGCTCTTCATGAATTTTATTGCTTCCTGCTTGGTGATTTTTAATTTAGTTGGTTCTACGCTAGCTTCAGATTCGTGTTTTCGTAGATTCTCAACTAGGGATTGAAAACTCCCGGTTAGGTTGCTTTCATTTATATTTCCTTTCAGCTTTTCAATTTACGTTTGTTTCAAAACCCCCGTTGGTATTAGAGTGTTTAGAATTTACCATTTTATGTGTTTGACACGAACAATAAGCCCTATTAAGTTTTCCTTGAGAGACGACTTGGGTTAACTTACCCTTTACAACACCTCATTCGATTATGAGTCAATTAAGAGAACACTTTTGATTGAAACAAATTTTGGTGCCGTTGCCGGGGAAACTTTAGGCGTATTGTTTGTGTTGTTTATTTTTTGTGTTTCTTTTCGTTCTTTTTTTTATTTTATCCCCACGGTGCGTATGATCTTGTTTTTGTAGTTGGTGTCTGTTAACGCGGGTTACCAAGATACGAATATGGTCAAACAGTCAGAGGAGGAAAGCTCGTCGATTGGGAAAATTTTCACGAAGAAGGAGCACAGCTCGACTATTTTGAGGATGTCCGTCGGCATGAGCATCAAGCCTATGATCCCAACTATGAGCATCAAGCCTACGATCCCTACTGGGAGCATCTTCTAACTTCGTCAAGTAGTGATGACCTCTTTTTTCCAGCAACCTTCTATTCAGCAGTCATTCTTCCAACAATGAGCGATCAACAAGCACCTCCACCACAACCTCAGAGGTCATCCTCGGAGGATATGTTCACTCAAAGAATGGAGGCTCAAGACTCCACACTTCAGTGTTTAGAGACGCAAATGGGATAGATTAATAGCATGCTTGATGTGCTGTTGTTCACTCAAAGAATGGATACTCTCCACACTTTAGCATTTAGAGACGCAAATGGGACACATTAATAGCATGCTTGATGAGTCGTTGCAACAACGCGGTGAGGAACTTCCAAACCAACCCGATCAGTTCGTATAAATACTATTCTAGAAAGTGACCCAATTGTTGAGAATGGGGTAGGAGAGACATCAGACGAGCCGCTGCAGTCACAGGAGGTGAAAAAAGAGAAAGAGACTGAAATCATACCTTTCCCACACCGGCTGAAGAATGAGAAATAGGAGCACAGTCTCGAGGAAGTTGTTACAGGGTCGGCTGACGAGGAAGAGTGGGCACGTGAAGTTGCTAGCATGCCAAAGCCCACTCTGAAAGTGAAGGAACTGCCTCAACACTTGAAGTACGTGTTCTTGGAGGAGGATGAAGAGAGGAAAAAGGTTTAGGTAGCATCTATATTATGTCAACATCCTAATTCACCAAAGTATTGTTCTTTGGGAGTTGAAGTTATCTATTTTTCTTTGGAGAATAGGATGTTCGATTTGAGCTTAAATGATTCATTATTTGCTTCCTTTACTGTCCTTTGTGCTTATATGGTTACTACTGATGCTCTGGCTGAGATGGTATTCCTGCAGATAAAGGATTATGGATAGTCCGTTGTTGACTGGATTACGTCGTGCTCACGACATTAAACTGAGTACTACGTGGGAGTTACCCACAGATTTTTATGTTCTTTTTCGTTCTTTCTCTTTTGCTTGTTTTGTTGTTCTATTTGATCTTTCTGTTTCCTCTGTGTTAGGTTTGTTCTGAATTGGGACGTTGTAAGCAGTGTGGTGAAGCCGTGATACTCCAACTTTGTCGTGCACGCTCACATTCCAACCCCGTTTCTGCCATCTATTATCAAGGAAATCTCTTACTCTATTGGCCATTTTTGTGTTATTAATGTTTTGAGCACTAGGGACATAGCTCGAATTTAGTGTGGGGGAAGATTATTTGGTTTTGTGTTCGTATCTTATCTATTTGTATGCTTGGTGATGTGCCTTTGTGCTTATTTTGATCTCTTGGAATTAAGTTTTGTCTATCACGAGTAAGTTAGATTTTGATTTGTGCAACTCGAACTCGTGGTATTGATCAAACCTGATGTAATTCCATTTGTCTTGTTGATATGTGATTAAAGTGCAATTGTGAATTGACGAGATTGTGTGGATTGATTTTAAATCGGAGGTTATTGACGTGATTTGTCCGGCTAATGCTAGGGGGAGTTTTAACATTGTGGTTACCTATATACTTGTTTCATTTTATATATTAAAAAAATGAGGAGAATGAAAACTCCAGTTAATTGTTGAGATTGTATAAATGGAGGATGAGATTTTGCCCCTCTTTTTTGTAAATCGAAAAATGGGCATGGGAAACCACGATAGGAGACTCGAGTTCGTCGAGAATTCACCTTTCGAACATTGTTTCAAAATCTGTTAATACTTTCTTTGTGTTCTCAAAAGAAACTAGCTTGTTGCTAAAGGTGACCACTTTAGTTAATTCACCCCTAGCGGAAGTTGGGTCTGAGCAAAAATAACTTACTTGTTTATTTGATATTTTCACAATCTTAGATTTGTTACACATTAACTTTGATTATGTATTCATCATGTTTGAGGGAGTTGCAAAAAGAGGTTTGATTGATTGGATTAAGAGTTAAGTTGCATGTGTCATTTTTCTACTCTTATTAGTATAGACTTTGTTTGAGGACAAGCAAATGGATAAGTGTGGGGGAGTTGTTTGACTTCATTTTGTGCTTATTCTTGGTATTGTTTTGTATGTTGTTTTCAGTAGTTTGTCCTATTTATGTCGTTGGTTTGATTATTATTTATTGATTCGGACTTACTTGGTTTATTTCGATGTTTTGTAGAAAACGGTATTAAATAAGATGAAATGGATCTTCCAAGGATCAAGTATATTGAGAGAATCTCGATAGGAGTTCATAGCGCAAAAGGATCGTAATTCGAGTTCGAACGCGAGAGAACGGAGAGAAACAACGGTCGCGACGTGCGTGCTCGCCGCTTGCCGCCTTCACAGCAACGACGGCTTCCAGCCCCGCGCGCTTCGCGTCGTCCAAGCGATGCCCATCAGTACTCCTGCGTGCTCGCCAGCGCCAGCGCTGCCAGCGCCCAGCGCGCCCAGCTACGTGCTTGCAGCCATACAGCGCCCAACAAGACGCCGCCTTCTAACGCCAGTGGCGCCCAGCAGTGCCCGCACACCTCCGCCCAATTCCGCCCATCTCCAGCGTGACCTCGCCACCCTCCCCAATACACATCCTTCACGCGTGGCTCGGCCACCCACAAGGCTGTTGCAGATCACCCAAGACTCACCTTTCGGCGACCCACTCACCTCAGAATCAAGATCGGCACGCCATCCGGCGCTAGCCTCGCTCCTCGTGCTCTCACATCTCCGTGCTCGCTCACCTTGAACCAGCGCTCATCCTCAATACAGAACGCTTCCTGAACCGGCGCTCACCTATTAGTCATAACACCCATTCAACCTGCGCTCAGTGTAAACCGGCGCTCAATCACTTAATATACATATATATATATATATATATACATGCTAGGTTATTCAGGAGGGCTCTCTTAGTTTTCTGCATTGCTACTGCTCGGGAGTCACTTCATTTTTCTTGAGCTGCCGTGACTTGAACCAATTTTTCGGGAGATTTCAACCGAGGACATAGCTAGAACAATAGTATCAATTCCTGTCCTTTATTTCTTCAATTGAATAATTTAGTTTATCAATTTATGCTTTTGGATTTATCAGTTCTATCGGAATCAATTTCATAGTATTATTGTTTGGTGATTTTTGTTGGATTCAATTACATAGTGACAGTGGATTGTTTTCATGTTCCTTTGATTTATATTGCTTTGTGATTTCTTGTTTCGTAATTAATTTACATTTCATGCAATGGATATTGGAATTTAGTAGAGTGTTGAATCGTTCTTCGATGAATTTTATTGCTTCATGTTTGGTGATTTTTAATTTAGTTGGTTCTACGCTTAGCTTCTTGCATTCGTGTTTTTCGTAGATTCTCAACTAGGGATTGACAACTCCTAGTTAGCTTGCTTTCATTTATATTTCCTTTCAGCTTTTCAATTACGTTTGTTTTAAAACCTCCGTTGGTATTAGAGTGTTTAGAATTTACCGTTTTATGTGTTTGACACGAACAATAAGCCCTGTTAAATTTTCCTTGAGAGACGACTTGGGTTAACTTACCCTCTACAACACCTCATTCGATTATGAGTCAATTAAGAGAACACTTTTGATTGAAACAGGCTGCCACATTAAAAGGCAAAAAAAACAGCCCATGACCCCGCGGCCCAGAGCCCAAAACCAACCCAGAAGTCGCGGCCCAGCAAATCGCCCACGGCCCAGCAGCAGAGGAAGCCCAACCCAGGATGCACGAAAACCCGTTAGGGTTTCAGGCACGCATGCGTCGCTACCACATTGCTCCATCGCCGCCGTGTTCGCCGATGACTCTACACACCGACGACTCCATCCCGTTCCACAGCCGCCTCGTTTCACCCCCTCATCCTCCTCCGCCCGTCACCGACCATCTTAGGTCGGGAGTTGCTTCACCCGCGATGAGTGCTGCAACAACTCCTTCACGACGGCGACGAAGCGCGCGCCTCGCTTGCATCGTCGACCGCAGATGTCCCAACGAGGCAACAACACCACCGCGGCGACGACGAGCACGAGCGCCTCGCACCGCGTCGTCGACCGTCGTAGGTTGTGTTTCCACGGACGCGGCGGTGAAGAAAGAGTCCGGCGACGGTGGAACGGCGGTGAAGAAGAAAATACCAATTACAAAATCCTGATTCCTTTTTTTTAATCTGATTTTAAAAATCAAACCAAAAACAAATAGAATTCAAAATTTCGAGAAATCCATAATTAATTAGAACATGAATTAATTATAAATCGAGCATCGGACTCTAATACCACTGTTGGGTATTCTTGACATCATCTAATGATACGCAACAGAATAAATAGTCAATAAACAGATCTACAATTAAGCATACGAATAGCCCTATGAACACGTTAGATAGAGAACTTACAGATTGCAATGCTTCCAATGAATCCTGCAAGGTTGTATCCACAACTATGGTATCCACGTGTATGCAAATCCCATGCAGGAACAATTCCTCAGTACAAAGTTCAACTAGAGAAAGCCAAGAAATCTCTGATTGAATTTAACGGTAGTTCTCTAAGATTATGTTTCTCTGTTTAACCTAAAGAATAATTATCTTTATTTATATTAAATAGAGCAGCACATTAAAGTCCTAGCTTATATGGGCTTTTATTATTTAGTTTGCTTTAATTAATTAATAGTCCAACAATTAATTAACTAAAGCTCATATATCTAGTATATCCTAATTTAGTTCATAATCTTTCAGTTATGGTACAATGCATGCAAACTGGAGAGAAAAAAACGAATGCATAGAAGAGAAGAGAGCTAACTGGAGGGAAGGGAGGAGCAACCAACTCAAAACAGAAACCTAACGACTACAACAGGTCAGCTACTAACTACCCGGGAAACAAGGAGAGCCATACACGTGGCAAAAGCGGTTGAGAGGAGTTACAACATGCATACAACGCATATATAAATCGAAGAAGCTATCTACTATGATGATCATCAAAAACCTTATCTTTGTTTCTTTTACCTAGTTATATCATGAATAAAACCATTCCTTTTCTAGTGTCTCAATCTCTTTTGTGAGTGAATCACTTCATTTACGTAAGGAAGAGCGATTGATATAGTGAGGAATTGCTGCAACGTTACAGTTGGTATCAGAGCCATCGCACGTTTACCGTATGCCACGAAAGCCAAAATGGAGAGCCGAGTATCGAATGTGGAGGCACAGCTAACATAGCTACAATAGCAATGATCGCAAGCTACAACAATAGCGAGGCATTTAGCTACAACAACAACAGACGAGTGCAAAGAATAGCGATTGAGCTCAATCAATCGATGATGGCCGCAATGCAAATGCAATTTGAGGAATTAAGGAAAGAAATGAGAGAAGGAGCCGTAGAGGAAAAATAAAGAGAAACCATAGGAAAGCGAGGAGATAGCAACGAAAGGTTCAACGCATCCATTGATAGAGGTAAATCACAAAACTCTAGTAATTTGAGTTCGCGAATGCCTAGGATTGAGTTCCCCAAATTTTCAGGAGACAACCTAATGCAATGGATTAGAAAATGTGGTAAATTCTTTGCTGTAAATCCAATAGAAGATCATGAGCAATTTTTACAGCGGCAATGCACGTGGAGGGGAGGGCCGATTTATGGTACTTGGAGTAAATCGAGGAGTTGGGAGAGATCTCATGGCAAGAATTTGGAAGGCTAGTAGTGGATCGGTTCGTGAACGAAGAAGGCAAGAGCAAAGTGGCAAAATTTAAGCAACTGTGACAAACCACAGATGTGCCATCATACACCAGTGATAAGCCTCATTTGTACCTGTTTTATAAGGTTATATTTGTCTCGTTTATAATTGATAAGTGATCTTTTGAGCTATCTTTTGATACATTTATATTTACCTTGGAAGATATTATGCCGTGTGTATTTCGTGTAATTTTAGCACAGGTTTTGATGTCAAAAAGGTGGATCACGATTAAGAGGAATTGACTAAGCAAAAATCGGGAGTTCAGACGCACTTCGCAAAACTTGCACGTGACCCTATGTCACGAGCGAGTCCCGCGAGCTAGAGGATGGCGCACATACAAGGAGAGTTCGCGTGTTTACTTCGCGAGTTAATCACGCGAGAAAAACTCGCGAGGAAGCAAGGAATGCATGCTGTAGAGAGTGTTCGCGACTTTCAATCGCGACCAAGACTCGCGATGTAACGCGGAAGAGGAATCGCGATAGTTGCTTGCAAGCCTATCTCGCAATAAAGTCACGCGAGCTAATGTAGGGTTTACGTATATCAATGTGTCAGACGTCAGAGGGAGAGGAGACACATTCCACGAGATAGAGGCATTAGCGCAGCTTTACGTTTTCTTTTTATGAGAGATAGGCTTTAGCTTTTCAGTCCAGAATTCAGAACACTTTTCCTTTGTCATTTCTATTGCACGTTGTCTAGTTGAATATTTCAGTTTCTGTTTCATTCAGTATTCGTAGTCTAGTGTTGGAGTTCAGATTTACTTCCGGATTCAAGTGCTACATTGTTCATCGTGGAATCATACGGTTTTATTTATCTATTTTTGTTTGTTATTTTTATTTATTTATTGCTTTAGTAATTTAATCATGCGTAGCTAAATTTCGTATTGATCCTAGGGTTTATATGTCTAACTAGATTCGTATAATTTATCTGTTGATACTATTTTGCCGTCCCATTCATGATTTATGATTCTTGGCTTTAATTCTCATGTGTTGGTATCTGGCCAATATTGATGCATGCTAGTTATGTGATTGATGTCCTGGCGGAATTAATTGTATAGTCGATATTTTGAATTCATAATACGCTTTTACCTTGAGACCATGGAGAAAAGTGAACCTGTAGGAGGTTAATCTTTGTGTGCTTTGGTAATTAGCTTACTTCTCGAGACCCGACGGAGATGTAGTTTAGGCTAACCTACTACTATAGTCATTCTAGCGGAAACTATAGTTACATTAATGATCATTCATATGAATGTGGATTAAATTAGTAAATGATTAATATGTTAATTGTGTGAATCTGGTTAGGTTAATACATCCCTAGGGTCAGTCTTTTATATCTGGTTTTATTCCTTATTTATATTTGAGTCTAATTTTATTATTATCTCTCTCTTGATAAATTGTTGCGTGAATAATAATCAAGATTCTGTGTTGATTAATTGTTGTGTTCTCGAGTCGCAGTCTCTGTGGATACGATATAATATACTTCTTGTTTTACTAACATTTATTTGGTAGGAATATTAGCGATCAAATTTTGGCGCCGTTGCCGGGGACTGTTTAGATTGCATAGTGATAATTTTCTGAATTGTAGTTATTAATTCAGGCTTAAAAAAATAGAAAAAAATATTTATTATTTCTGTGTTGCTTCTTAAATCTTATTTGATTTTTATCTCTCTGTGCAGTACATGATTACAAGGTCCCAAGGGAAAGAAATTATTCCATCGATCTTGAGATTGAAAGATCGCATAAAAGAGAAAGCGAGAGAAAGAAGACAACAAGACATGGCGAGATAGATAACCCCATGGCCATGATAGGATGGCCGGATGGAAGAGATGTTATTTAATGCAACGCCAACCGGCGCTGCGTAATCGACGGGCCGATTGGTGGATCGAGCACAACCCATACCGCTCAACCACATATACAAAGCCACCGACGGATCGAGTTCAAGGTGGAGGATGGGGGCGACGTCAACGCGAACAACTTTGGCCGAAACCCGCCTCATCAAGATGATACAAGCGAGCAGGTTTGGGGGGGTGATCAAGACCCCAATGTACATTTGGAAACGTTCTTGGATATTTGGGATACTATCAAGTAGAACGGAGTGCCAGCTGATGCCATCCGGATGCGGATGTTCATATTTTCGCTGCGGAGTCAGGCGAAAGAGTGGTTCAAGAGCTTGGACAGATCAAGGATTACTACATGGGAGCAGTTGTGCGAGAGATTCCTGTCCAAATACTTCCCACCGACCAAGGCGCATAAGATCATTGCTGAGATCTCCCATTTTTCGTAATTGGGAGATGAATCATTATTTGAAGCCTGAGAGAGATTTAGAAACCTACTCCGAAAGTATCCATAGCATGGGTTTTCACCTGAGCAGCAAGTGACACAATTTTATAGTGGACTCAATGCTAACACCCGTAGCATTGTTGATGCTTCAGCAGGAGGATGCCTTCTCAATCAAGGAATAGATGAAGCATTGAGAATTATCGAGGAGATGGCATCCAACAGCTTATCGCTTGTCGATGGAGAGACAAAGATAAGAAAAGTTGCCGCTGCAGAACTTGACAATAGATATGATGATCTGTTAGAAAAATTCACATCTCTGCAAAAGGAGTACGAAGCCGAAATGAAAGGGCAAATGACAGTGGCCATGGTGCAAAACATTGAGGAGGCCAACTATGTGAACCAAAGAAGCAACTTCCAAGGGAATCAGAGTGAGAATCCAAAGATATCACCCGAACAATAGGAATCACTCCAATTTTTCCTATGCCAATGCCCAGAATGCTCAAAAACTACCACCTGGTTTCGCTGTAAATAATGGGATGATTATGGAGCCTAAGAAGCTGAGCCTTGAATAGATGATGCAGCAAGTATTGGTGAGCAATCAGCAAATAGTAGCGAGTCACCAACAAATTATGGCTCAACAAAATATTCAGATTCAGTAGCTTGGGAATAGGTCAACACTCGATAGCACGATCGAATGCCATAAATAATCATCATAGCCCTTGGAAAGAATCAAGATGGTGGAGAACTGGTGGGGCGGATGGCGAATGAGAGAGGCTGGGATGCACAAGCGAGGGCAATTCCCAAGCAACACCAAGAGAATCCTAATAATCATATGTCACACCCCGACCTATCTAATTCAGACAACCGACTAATCGGAATGCGACGGTGGAAAGAAAAGAAATGACTAAATATTTCAAGAGACTCACCAATATAAATAGCTTATCATTTTAAAGAAAGACGAGTCATTAGATCGTGATTAACCAAATGATCAAAGTTGATATAAATCAAACATTTGTTTAGCAATCGATACCATGGTCTTTGACATAAATTGTATTGTTTATCAAATGTCTAACCCATCAAGATCCCGATCATGCAATAAATTACAACTATGAATAAGTTGGCGGCAAAGTGTAGCCGAGTTTATGTGTGAAGACATAAACTCGGGGTAAAACATAGGACTTTACAAAATAGGTCTTCGCTCAGCATTCAATCTCCATTGTCATCTCCTGCACTACCCCACATTTAGAAATACATGCAGGGCATGAGTACTTGATGCACACAAGGGCAATTGCCGAAAACAATCAAACATGCTCTTAGAGCTATATAATCGACTTGCCACTTTCTTAGATTCACGGGGTTTTAAGAAATAACCTATGAATCATACTTTCAAATTTCTTACTTCATGATCAATGCACGTGCTAACAATTCAAATCATAACATGTCTGCAGACAAATCTTAAATAAACACCATATCTCACAAGACTCTGTGTTGAGAAGTAGGCCTCCTTCTCAAACACCTCGCCAAAGGCCACCTGTACACAAACCTTACTAGCAATTGCCCAGCATGGGGTCGATATCGTCATTCTATCGTAGATAGCAATATGCAATATGCTCAAAACAGTGCAAGTCAATTAACTTTATAAAAATTTCACATGCTCATTATCATAAACTTGTGCACAAACATATTTTAGTTTAGAAAGCCCACCGAAATCGAACTTACTCGAGACTTTCTGTCTTTCCTTTCTTGATGTCTATTCTGCCCACTTGTTCCTTAATAAGGAAATAAGAAGAATAAACGAGAAAGATGAACCAAGAGTTTCTAACTCTTGAGCCTCTACTAAAGTTCTCTCGATACTCTATGATTAAGCTCACCGCTAGACAATGCATCCAAAACTAAACTGTTTAACTTATTAAGAATGTAGTTTATGAGAACTTAAATCTTTTCAACTCCATACATATATATAATACCATATCGATATATATATATATATATGAAAATCTTTAGCTTTCTATCTTCCGTTTGGAAACTTCGATCAAGTAAGTCTTGATCAAGTTATATACTCACAAGAATCTATGTTTTGAAATCAAACTTCAAATATCAAGTCAAAATCACAAAATCCTTTAAAATACTCAAACTAACGAAATCTAACTTTTTCGTATAAGCATAGAAAAATCTCAATAATTCAAAATAGGCTAATTTTATATACTAGATCATACTTTTGAAATCAAACTAATCAACTAAAATCAAAGTAAATAGTTCTCATCATTCCATATGCATACTAACTTAGGGTTTTCACATAGGATGGATTAAATCCCGATTTCTTTTACCAAACTCTAGCATACATATACAATCACATATATAATAACTTATTTTAAACAAAACAAAGCCAAATCATCTTAAAATTAAGGCTATAGTTTTCGGTCACCATAAGAAAAATGGAGGGTTCGATTTTGTTTAGAAATCAACTCTAAACATGTTTAATCATCTCTAATTTCATAGATCTAAGCTTGATTCAAGAATTATACAACAAATTCTCAAGATAAAAATTAGGGTTCTTAATAAAGTTTAGGTTTTTTTCTTGGAAACAATAAATCAAATCATAGATCAAGCATAAATTACTTCTAAAATGATAGATCTATGTATAAATAGGCTAAGAATCGAAGAACAAAAATTTATGGAACAAGGCCCATGATGGCCGAAACATAGGGGCTTGGGAATGAATTTTTCATCTTGATTTCTACTACAAAACTTGAAGAAAGTTGGAGATCTACCTTTTTAAGAAGTCGATCTACCGATTTGAAGAGGTTTGGATGTCCGGATCTTGATCTTGGAAGAGAGAAATTTAATGTGTGTGTAGGTGTGTGTTTCGAATGTTTTGGGGAAGAAATGAGAGGAAGCAAAGTCTTGTGCAAGCTAAATACATATATATATATAGAAGTCATAGGGTACTATTTAAGGCTTACTTGAGAAGCTTTTAAATTCTAGAGAGTTCCATAGCTTATTTCATAAGCTTTTACAAAATCTTCTTGGATAAGCTAATACTTTAGCTTCTTTAAGAAGCTAATTGCTCTAGAATCTTCTTTAGCAATAATATAAGCTTAAAATAATAATATGAAGCATCTTTTAAAATTATTAATTCAATATAAAGCAATTAGAAGTATAGAAATTTCTAGCGAATCAAAACTTTCATAATTCACTCTTTTTAAAACAAACATTGAAATAGAACAATAAATTGAAATTTATTGATAAATCAATCAACTTTAAAATTCTAAAATAAATCTTTGAGTTAAAACTTTATGAAATCTTATCTGAGGATGCATTGTTCCTAGTCACTCACGTAATTAATTTCTAATTAATTACGTACTTAGCGCTTAATGAGAGCTATAAGAATCTGGGGTATTACATCATATGCCTCCGAATCAGTGTAATGCAATTTATTTGAGGAGCGGAGCTTCATATGAAAATCATCCGGAGAGCCAAGGAGAGAAACAATACAGTGAACGAGGAGAAGAAGAAGAAGAAGAGGGCAAAGATCGGACGAATTCTCGCCTCGCAAGCAACAATCGTGACACACCGTCATGAGCTCGTCTCGCGAGGAAAGATACGCTACAGACAGAACCAGACCTCGCGACTTTCTCTCGCGAGGAAGGGTCGCGATGGAATCCCGTAAAGAAAGATGCGCCTGACACAGAATCACACCTTGCGACCTTAACTCGCGAGGAAGGGTCGCGAGCTAATATCGTGAAGACATACAGAGGAGATCTCGCGAGGGACTCTCGCGACTCAACCTTGCGAGGGAAGGCCACGAGTCAGCCGATGCCTCCAGTAGCTGCAGCCCCGTTTTCTCAGCGTTTCGGGAAGACGAAATATGATGAGGAGTTTATCTGATTCAAAGAGATATTCCAGAAAGTTAACATCACCATACCTCTCTTTGATGCACTCATAAATATGCCCGGATACGTCAAATCTCTCAAAGATGCAGTGGCAAGCAAGAAGAAGTTGGGTAAATTTGAAAAAATTAACCTTTCAAGAATCTGACGCTATTTTACAGAGGAAATTGCCATCAAACAGAAAGATCCGGAAGCTTCACGTTGAGTGCGAGATTAAAGAGCACACATTTCCCAATGTGTTGTGTGACTTGGGGGCGAGCATCAACCTGATGCCCTTATCTCGTGTTCAACCGCTTGGAGTCAAGCGAATGAAGCCAACTTCAATTTCATTAATGATGGGCGACATGTCGATCTCATATCCCAAGGGCGAGTTGAAGATGTGTTGGTAAGAATTGGGACTTTGTATTTCCAGTTGATTTTGTTATTTTAGACATACCCAATTTAAAATCAACCACTAATCTTGGTCGGCCTTTTCTAGCCACCGGTCGTGCTTTAATTGGCGATGCGAGGAATGTGATCTTACTTTTCGTTTCAACGATGAGGAGCTGGAAATTTCAATATATGACGCCATCCCGCGACACGATAGTTCAGAGCACGAAAATTGCTATTCCATCACCACTGTTGCAGCTAGCCAACTATCGAGCTTAGATGGAAACCGACCGGTTGATGAGGCTGCTACAAAGAAGAGATGGACTCGGCATGGAACTCCGAGTGATTTATTTAAGTTTTGGGGAGGCCACTTCCACACTCAGTTGTGGTCTGCGGTCAATGCAAAGTATGGAGGCAAGCACGGATTTGGGAAGAAGTCTGTTGCCAAAACGCCAGATTGATCTAGGTATGGAATGGTCTAGCTAAAGACATTTAAATTTAGCACTTGTTGGGAGGAAACTCAATGTTTTCCTTTGTTTTGTTTGTTTTTCCTTTTTATTTTGTTTTCTTTTTGTTTGTTTTTGCTTTGTTTTTCGTGTTTGGGTTTTGTGTCTGTTTTGTGGGTCGAGTTGAATGACGAGCACCGATGATGAGAATTGTTTTATTAGAAAATTGATTGCAATCGATTTTGTGAGACGAAGCATGTTATGATTATTGTGAGTATTGAGCCTTTGAGAACTCGATCACACTTTTGAAACCCATGAGACTTGAGCTTTTGTACCATATCTTTTCGCCTTGTTTCTTTCTGTGTGAATAGTTTGAAATAGCATATGTGTCTCTAGAACTTGTTCTGGATCTTTTTCAAGGTTGCGTTGATGTGCTTAAGAATTTTGAAATGATATTAGACATTCTTTTCTTAGCCTATACACTATCCAAACACTAATCTATTATTTTATTATCTTTGACGAGCCTTGCTTGAGCTACCTAATTCTTTCATATAGCCATGGGTCAAGTTATGTTGTTAGTGTGATTTTGGTTGCTTGAATTGAGAGTTGAGAAAAAAAATAGAAATGAAAGAAAAGAAAATAGATGTTGAGAAAGTGATAATAAAAAATAGTTGCTTACCCATATAAGTTCAAAAAAAAAATATTAAAAAATAAAATAAAAGATTTGGCGCAAGTGTGTGAAAAGAATATAAATGGGTAAGTAGCTAGTGTTTGAGATGAGTATATCACTTATATGATAATTATGGTGTTCTTAAAGAAAAATGACTTCTTGATATGGAGAATTAAAATTAATTATGAAAGTTTGGGAATCGTGTCTTACGATACTTATGGTATTTTTCATTATGGGATTATGAGTCACTGGCCTAAATATATCCTACCTTACCAAAGAGCTACATTATAACCTTTATAAGACCTTTTGATCTTAGTTCTTGAGCACATATTCGAGCAATGGAGAATTAGACGATTTGCAAGCTTATGGTAGATTCCATGTGTTTTAAAACTTTGAGAGTATAAACATCCTCCTCGATACACTCGAGTGTTTGAGATTTCTTATATATACATCCATATTGTGAGGATTCGGGTTTAAGAAGGCAGTGCTTATGATTATTATGATTTGTGGAGTTTAATGAAAGATGTTGTGATTTGATTCATTTAATTGAATCGCTTATTGTTCATCGCTACGGTGCTTATTACTTTTGTCGCTCGACTATTTGCCTGCCTTTAGTCGCTCTCTCTCATTCTAATCTATTTGAGGATAAACAAAGATTAAGTTTGTGAGTTGATAAGCTCTCATTTTACCGCTTTATAAGGTTATATTTGTCTCGCTTATAATTGATAAGTGATCTTTTGAGCTATTTTTGACACATTTATATTTATCACTACTAGAAAATCAAGATAGACTACGCATAATATGTGTGGTTGTGCGCTTTAACCGTGAGAAAAGTGGTGTAGAGAAACAAGCACGACACACTCGCTTTTTATGTGTAGTCTATACCCACCATAGACTACACTTTCGAGATAGACTATGCTTTTGCGTAGTCTATACCCACCATAGACTACGCTAATTTCAAGCACATACTCTAAGTTTTTAGCAGAGTCTATTCGACCATGACTACACTTAATTTCTCATACACTCACGCTGCTTTACGCCTACATATCGACTATAGACTACACTAATTTTGGAGAAAAGCGTAGTCTTAATGCAAATTTACTACGCTTTTTATAAATTACTACGGTTTTTATGCCAAATTTTATATTTTATATACTACGTTTTTTCTATTACATCCGTAGTCAATTTAGCATACGACTACGGTTGACTTTTTAAACCGTAGTCAATATATCTTTTGTACTACGGTTTTTCAATTTCAACCGTAGTTAATTTCTTTATTTAAAAACATGTACAATTAATAACTCGCAATCTAATAGAAAATGAGATTAAAATATACTTACTTTCATTACGTTCAAAATCACTATACAAAAAATATACAATCTGTTTTTATTACTGCTACAAAATCACTATACAAAAATATTGGCCTCATCACATAACAAAACAATAAGAACGTATCTCATATATCACAGTACAACGTAGTTGGATTCAAATCCGAGACCCTCTCTTCCTTACAAAGATTTTTTAAAGTTGTGAAAAGCGAACCTCTCATTTCTCAAAATAAGTATTATATGTTCGGGTTCCGTGCTCACTGAAGTTGCATATGGTGAGTCTTCATATTTCCCTTGCCATCCGAAAATCGATTTATAGAACTAATCGGTGAAGTTGAAACCGCATGGGGTTAGTTACTCTACTTTCAAGAAGAAAAAAAAGACAACCCGAATTCATCTCTGTTGGAATCTTGTGCTCCAAAATCTTCTTCAAATGGCCGGAATACCGCCGATATTTTCCGCCTCAACAGCGAGGGTCGGCGGGTCCCACTGCAGTCATAATTTCAGAAAGAAAGGATTGAGTTTGGTATGGGAAGGACAAGAGTGTTATGACTTATAACTTGTGAGAATCTATTTTGAGAGAGAGAGACTTGCCTTGGGTGCATTGTCCTTGTCAATTGTAACAGCTCTAATACCCTTCAAAATGAATTGTGCAAAATGCCATTAAGTGAAGCTTAAGCACTTAGTAGACAACTGAAACAGGATCAGAAAATAACAAGAGTTTTGGAAGTACCTCTTCTTCCCCGAATTCGTCATTGGGCCTCTCTTTTTCTTCTTTTTCGTCTTTCTTTTTGGTACTTCTGTTTAGGGGGTCTGGATTGTGGTGACATTTCTTTACCATATTTTGATCTTAAAGTTCAACACACTAGTGAAACAAAAAAACTGAGCAATTAACATGCATCCGTTTGACCAATTATATTCACTTGATTATAAAAATTCTGGTAACAAACCCTCATCCCTTTTTGACATTTCTAAAAACCCTTAAATTTGTTTCCACATAAAAAAAATCTCTAAATTCAGTTTATATTCTGTTGTTACCTCTGATTTTGTCAATTGCAGCAAGGCATTGTGAAGAGAAGACTTACAATCTGCTCTGCTCGCTCCTGCATTATTCATAATAGTTATGTAGGGAATCGAATCAGACGCCAATTTAATTTATAGTTCTCACATACATATCTATAAACATAGTACACAATAAATACAGCAAAAGGGAATTAGCTACACTTCATTTATTGATAACTTGATCACGGAGTATGGTGAACTCCACAAATCGAGATGAACAGCTAACTACAAATTAAATTGCAACTGATAATATCTTTGCCAGCTAAATGTGTAAATATCATAATTTACTTTGACAATGATTGTATGTAGATGGATTCTCACATATATCCATCTGAATGAGTCTTCATTTACCCGTACGCAAATAATTGGTTTCTTTAAAATAAAGAATGATGAAAGGATAGGATCCAAGAATTAATCATATTCCATATGGTGTAACATTTTGTATACGTGAGATTGAAGTATACCTTCTTTAATGGCTTTATTTTTCTTGCAAGGATCCTCTGTACTGCTTTTGCTAAGCAAGTTGCGCTCAAATGTAACCCTTCCATTTGGACCAAACTTCTTGAATTTCAACTTCACCTTATTAATCTGCACTCAAACACACAACCACCATGTTATAAACATGTCCGTTTCCCCTCTCTCACACACAACACACATTGAATTAATGTAGGAAAATAGTTGAGACCTTTTGAGCGAGAAATTTATCATGAGTGGGAAGAGCGTAAGTGTATGCACTCATAAAGAAGCAAAGAAAGAAGATGAAGAAAGAAGCTTTGACACACATAATTGGTGTCAGTACTATTCTGTGAGAAGAGAATGAAAGATTAGCGAGAACGTGACGAGCATTTAAAGATACTGTGTTGGAGAGAACAACCAAACAGTAAGTGTGCATGATATATATATACACACATTACAACAAGTAGTCTTATTTAGAAGGACATATAGGCAATGATACTGTAGCAATAAATATACATGATTGAATGAAATGAAGAACCAGTTAGCCTTGTCTCTCTCTCACTAACTTCACATTAGCAAACAGTTTTAGCAGGTCCCACTCAACACTGTTGTTCTTCATGCCACAACACATGCACTCTACCTTAATTACTTTTTCTACCATTTGGGATGCGGGCCATAATCGAAAAAATCTATAAAATTGGGGTTAAAATAAAAGTTAGGCTATAAATCGAAGAAAAATCGTTAAAGTTGTGGCCATAAACTACGATTAATCCTTAGACATGCTCCTCTGATGTTGCTAATTTGTCCCATCCACATAACTGCACAGTTAAAGAAGCAACTTAGTTCCAATGTTTTGCAATTTACTTCCATCATAAATTTGTTATAAAATGTATTTAAGACCTAGTCAGCATGGAGAATTCAATTCAACAACTCCTTGTTTGGGGCACAAAAACATTGATGTTAGAAAAGATCCAGATAATTCGGTAAATCGTCTGCCAAGTCCTAATCACAAATAGTAAAGTGGACCTTCAATAATATACTCTCTGCGTGTGTAAAGTCCTTCAATTGGTCTTCTTGGATTAGACGTCAATAATTGGTCAAACGGATGTAAGTGAATATAATTACCATATTTCCCACCGTACAGATATACTCTTGGAGACCAAGAACACCCATCAACATGCTAATATCTCTTTTTAATTGACATAATAATACGGAATAGAAGAAATTGAAACCAAAAGCAATAGCATTTAAAATTGCGCTTGTACTGTGAATTATTCGGAAATCATAAGCAATCGAATTTAAAAGTTGACCTTGTTCGGTGAATTGAATTCGGAAACTATAAGAAATAGAATTTAAAAGTTGGGAAAACAAAAGCAACAAAATTTAAAACTTTGAGCTTGTACAGTTAACCGAAGCAATCGAATTTAAAATTCATGCTTGTAATGTAAATTGATTTCGGACTTGCAATTTGGGGAGAAAGATCGAACTTAGAACTGAAATTAGGGCTCACATATAAATGGAGATCGTTGCAAATTGGAGTTGAGATGTTGGGGACGGTTGGTAAGAACCGCGTGTGATGGCGCCAATCCAAGCGACGGGCTGGCGGTGCGGACGGCTGTGATCGAACGCCGGCGGAGGTGCACTAGGATTGCGACGGTTGGCTGGAATCCTGCTGCTACTGGCGACTGGGGACGGGGTGCCCTCAGCGCTGGTGTCTTGCTTGGCAAAGAGGATAGTGATTTTGGGACTGGGTTTCTAGAAAGAATAGATGGGTGAAGCAAGGAAGTCACGAGGAGAAGATGCGAAGAGAGAGAGAAGAGAGAGGGAGAGTAGTAAGAGAGAATAACTTGAAGTCCGAAATTTGAGGCTGTAATTTTTTTTTTTTTTAATTTATGCACATAGACTACGCTTTTTGATAAGCTGTAGTGTATTGGGTGTAAAAAACACATCATACACTCTGCTTTGTTAAGCGTAGTCAATACTTCATAAAGACTACGACATTAAGTATAACGTAGTCATATTTCAACAATTTTCGCACATAGACTACGGTTTGATAAAAAACGTAGTCTATACCTATAAACTACGATTTTAAGAAAACGTAGTTTATGAGGTGTAGAAAAGGTAAATTTGTAGTAGTGTTACCTCTAAGATATTATCGCCGTGTATTTCGTGTCATTTTAGCACGGTATTGATGTCAGGTGGATCACGATTAAGAGGAATTAACTAAGCAAAATCGGGAGTTCAGACGATTGGCGAGACTTCAGCTACACCCTATGTCGCGAGCGAGTCCCCGCGAGCTAGAGGATGGCGCACGTCAAGGAGAGTTCACAGGTTTGTTTGCATGAGAAAAACTCGCGAGGAAGAGAATGCAACGATGTCAGTAGAGTGTTCGCGACCAAGACTCGCGATAGAAACTCGCGATTTAACGCGGAAGAGGAATCGCGACAGTTGCTCGCAAGCCTATCTCGCAATAGAGCCACGCGAGCTAATGTAGGGTTTACGTATATCAATGCATTAGACGTCAGAGGGAGAGGAGACACATTCCACGAGACAGAGGCATTAGCGCAGCTTTACGTTTTCTTTTTACGAGAAATAGGCTTTAGCTTTTCAGTCCAGAATTCAGAACACTTTTCCTTTGTTATTTCTATTGCACGTTGTCCAGTTGAATATTTCAGTTTATATTTCATTCAGTACTCGTAGTCTAGTGTTGGAGTTCAGATTTACTTCCGGATTCAAGTGCTACATTGTTCATCGTGGAATCATACAGTTTTATTTATCTATTTTTGTTTATGTTATTTTTATTTATTTATTGCTTTAGTAATTTAATTATGCGTAGCTAAATTCCGTATTGATCCTAGGGTTTGTATGTCTGACTAGATTCATATAATTTATCTGTTGATACTGTTTTGTCGTCTCATTCATGATTTATGATTCTTGGCTTTAATTCTCATGTGTTGGTATTCTGCCAATATTGATGCATGCTAGTTATGTGATTGATGTCCTGGCGGAATTAATTGCATAGTCGATATCTTGAATTCATAATACGCTTTTACCTTGAGACTTGGCGAGATAGGTGAACCTGAGGAGGTTAATCTTTGTGTGCTTTTGGTAATTAGCTTACTTCTCGAGACCCGACGGAGATAGAGTTTAGGCTAACCTACTACTATAGTCATCTGGCGAAACTATAGTTACATTAGTGATCCTTCATATAAGTTCAAAGACCTCAATAAGTGCTACTAGAACTAGGAGGTCATGACATGGTGGTCGGTCAGACCTCCTCAAGCGATTGGGTCCAATCATGTTCGACTTCAACAAGCGGTGTATAAGCTTGACAGAAGAATGTAGAGCGGTGGTGCTCTGAGGATCAAACTAGAGGTAACATTGAAGATGATTACTAGGAAGAAATTTAAAAGAACTATAAGAAAAGTGAAGGGAGCCCTATTTGGCTGCTTATGCATGATCTCAGCTGAGAAAGTTGTGAAAGATTGTAATCCAAACCCTCAAATCAAGCCCCTAATCACCAAATACCTACAAATTTTCGTTACTCCCATCAGTTACCACCACACTGGGCCCATAATCACTAAATACCACTCAAACCAAACACCCTACCCTTCAAACAAAACCCATACCGATACTCATACATACAAAGGCTTGAAATCGAAAAGTTAGTCCAAGAAATGCTCGATACAAGGGTGATACGCGCGAGCACTAGCCCTTTCTCTTCCCCAGTGCTTTTAATGAAGAAAAAGGATGGGAGTTGGAGGTTTTATATCGACTACAGGAAGCTCAATTCACTCACGGTGAAGGAAAGCTTCCCATACCATTGATCGACGACGTCTTAGACGAGTTGGGGAGTGCAAAATATTCTCAAAATTGACCTGAGGACGGCTACCACCGATAAGAATGCAAGAAAGTGACATCTTCAAACAAAGCTTTGTCACCTAGCGGATTATGCGAGTTCAAGGTGATTGCATTTGGTCTCACCAACGCTACAACCACCTTTCATGCCTTCATGAACTCCATTTTCAAACCCTATCTCAGCAGGTTCGTCCTAGTTTTTTTCAACGATATATTGGTCTATAGCTCGATATGGAAGAACATCTGCTAGATTTGGAAAAGGTGTTCCAAACCTTGCAATCACAGAAACTCTATGCCAAAAGCCTCTAAGTGCACTTTTGGCCAAACCCAAGTTAAATATCTCGGACACATTATTAGCGAAGGGGGTGTCTTCTGAGACCTAGTAAGATACTGAGCTATGGTCGAATAGGCTCAACCAAGGAATCTCAAAAGCTTGAGGATTCTTGGGACTAACGAGGATACTCTGAGAAATTCATAAAGAACTATGGCACGATCGCTAGGCCTTTGAATGATCTCACAAAGAATGGTGGCTTCAATGGTGTGCGGCCCACCGCCGCATTTGAAGAATTGAAGAAGGCTATGGTTTCGCGCCACGTGCTCAAACTACCCAAATTCGGACTTCCTTTTACCCTCGAGACCGATCTGAGCTATGGAGGAATCGGAGTAGTGCTAATGCAAGAGGTCGCCCAATCGCATATCTCAAGAGATCACTAGTTCCCAAGAATAGGGGCTCAACGTATGAAAAAGAGCTTCTTGCCATCATCATGCCCACAAAGCTCCTCCTCCGGTTTGTGCGGGGATGCTCAACACTTGAGATGATTTAGCGGTTCATCGCTTCAACGACACTCGAGCCAAAGCGATATCCGAGGAAAATTGTGGTGTGTGAACGTTTATTACGAAGAATCGAAAAGGCGGCGATGAAGAGTGGTTGTGGTGCCGGCATGATTATCGTAAACTATGAGGAATACGCAAACACCACTACAATCGGCGCCCACATCCTTCCAAATGCACAAGTCACTATGCGAGATGGATTGAAGATCAAACCATACATAAATTCGACAAGAAATCCCACACCATAATTTTTTTCGAGGCAGTGATCGGTGATGAGCAGGGCGCTATGGTTCTTGCATTTTCTTGAGAGGACCTAACTATCCAAGCCCGAAATCTTGAAGCCCGATATCTTGGGCCACGGTGTCAATATTATTGCGGCTGGCCTACCTCGTGGAAAAGAAAAGCAACATAAAATCCACCTTCAACATAGTTTCGGTACATCAATATCATGCTCGCACCTTAGCGGCGTAGCAGATGTGTTAAAAACGCACATCCCGATTGGTCTCCTGCCGCAATCAAGTCGGACATCATGACCACCGCAGACGCCGTCAACCTTGCTCATAATCCGATTGAGGACGAGAAGTTCCTCCCACCGACGTCTTTGCCACGAGGCGAGCCGTGTCGATCCTCCAAAGCTAACGATCCGGGACTCATTTACGACATCCACCAAAGACTACATTCCTTACTTGTGCGGGTTGAACTACAAAACCGCCAGTGGGGATATTTCTACAAACAGGTGAATTGCTCGGTGGAATCGAGCATACCCCAAGGCCGCCTAAACTATCCTTCATTCTCTATCATTTTCAATGGCTAATCAACTCGCAGTTTACACAAGGATCATGCAAACGTTGGCGACCACCTCGCCTTACAACGCCGAGATTTCCCACCACGTGGCATTGATGTCGAGTTGAACCCACCACGCTCAAGTTCTCAAAGCGAAACCAAAATGAACTACAAGATTACATTCAACCTACTCGCGATCTGCTCCGACTACCACGTTCGTTCAAGGATTCTTGAAATGGACTTCTTCCAAGCGCCTGTTCGGAGCCCAATAGCCATCTCCCTATTGTTGGAATAAATTCGATTCTACTCGATTCGATTTGTAGTGGCTATAGATTATGTTATGCCAACAATCTTAATAAAATCGACGATAACTATTCCCAAAAAGTGATGGTGGCATGAATGGTAAGCAAACATTAGAATGGATTTTGAGCTCTCGTCGAGAAATTCATCTGAAACTCTCTCGTATTACTTTGCCAAAAAAGACATACTTCATAAAATTGATTTGTAGGCAAACCTTCCACATTTTCATGACCATCAAATTTAAGCGGTCGAGCTTTAAATGCTACAACCAAGGTGAACCTTGAATACAATCATACAATGTTGTTTGCCAAATAATGTTATTTTAACCAATTAGTTATTTTGGCGTGTCGAGTTAGCTCTCAACCGCCGAAAACATTGCAGAGGATACATCCGAAAAATTCATAGAATGAGTATCTTGTTGTAATTCTCCACAAGTTGAGAGGTTTATGTTGAAAGAATATGATAAAGGACTTTTTTTCAATAAAAATATGGATTTTCCACATCATTATTTATATGTATTTTCTGATCAACTTAATACGTAAATTTGAAGGCCATATCACGGTGGACTAGAACCCAGATCTTTTCCTGGACATTAACCACTATACCACTAGGCCAACATATGCACACAATTTACATGTATTTTCGATGTGCTTTGTTAGCACTCACTCTTCATTATTAGTCGCCGGCTAATTAGAAAAACAAATGAAATTGATAGTTAGAACTTATAAGATACTATTTTTAGAAAATGTAAACATTGTAGTATAAAATGATACCTTTTTTTCCAGTAAAAAATTGTCAAAACTCAAAATATTACTCTTTATTTTCAGCGTAATATTGAAAAGGGACAATTATAATTTTTGTCCCCAATTTTGACGAGATTTTGAAAAATGTTCCAAAATTTAGTTAATACTTCATTAAAATGTTCATAACTTTGACGATATTTTGAAAAATATCATCAACTTTAGTTTATATATTAAATGTTCCCAACTTTGACGATATTTTGAAAACCGTCCCAATTCCAAATTTCCGTCACCATTTGTTATCCGTACAGTATTGTAAGGTTCATGATGCTTCTCCACATTTAGTTTCAAAGCTGTGACTAGGCTTGGAGAGATAATGTTTTCACAGCTACCACTATCTATGATCAATTCAAAAGTGTGATTGGAGATAGTGCACCTGGTTCGAAACAATGTGTTTCGTCATGTGTCTTCCTTCTTGGGGGCTAATAAGACCTTTAACATTTATCCATTGTGGGTTTGACATAAGGGTTGTATGTTGGCTTTTTCGCTTCTCTCCCACATTTCTTTTTGTCAATCTCAACTAGAGCTGGCAAAATTGGCCCGACCGGTGGGCCGACCCGGATACCCGGAATTGGGGTCGGGTTGGGCTCAGAAAATAGTGGCCGAAAAACCGGCCTAAAAGCCCCACATAGCCGGGAGTCTCTGGGACTTTAAATTTAAAAAGCGGGTTTTAATAAAAAAGCCCTCACCATCATTTAAAGTTTAATATTTTATATTAGTAGTAAATATAGAAAATAAAATGAATGACTATTAAAACTCATCCTTTCATCCATCACTCTCTATTACATTTCTTTAAGGTTGATGTTTGATGTTTGATGATATTTGTAACTTTAAGTTTATCTTATTTACGTTGAAATTGATATTAGACTTGTTAGTAGATTTAATTTAATTTATTTATTTTGGAATTGATGTTAGTAGGCGTAATTTATCTTATTTACTTTGAAATTGATGTTAGTAGATTTAATTTATTTATTATTATCATATTTTTGAAATTAAAAATAATATATTATTAAATTAAATATTAGGCGGGTTTGGCCGGTGTGGGTCGATAGCCCAGATGGGTCAATGGGTGGGCTACCAAATTTTCACCGATAGCATTTCGGTAGGGCCACCCAACCCTAGAAACCACAAGCCTGTTGGGCGGTAGGAACCGACCCGCCACCTTTGCCGACTCTAATCTCAACACACTGTCCCGCACTCGTTCCATCCATTGCACCCGCTTTTGATGATTACGAAAATTCATGGGATTCTTGTCTCTCAAAGTAGTTTCAATCCCAATGATTCGGTGATCATAATCTGGGAAGAAATCTTGCCCTCAACATCTTCTTCATCTTTGGCCAAAGTCGAATGGGTTGTTTTCCTAGTCGGCGACGCTGAATTTGATTTTTCCCACCATGAAGAAGCGTCTCCTTTTAATCTATAGGCTACCAATTTCACTTGATTTTCCTCGAAATTTCGCATTCTCAAAACCTCTCTACTTGCCACCCAATCTAGAAACCTTCAACATTTGTGGATACACAAATTTTATAAATGTTTGGCATATAATTTTTGAGTGGAGAAAGAGTCTCACCATGTAAGATAATGGAGGTTGAATTAATAAGAATTGTGGGCCAAGAGTTTGTTTTAGTAAATAATAAGTAGTTGTGAGGTTAAATTACAAAGATTGAGTGTCCCAAAGTAAAAAGTGTTACACTTTTTGTGGATGCCGAATAAGGTAATTATGCAACATTTTTGGTGGACGGGGGAATAATAGTTTGTATATTTAATTAGCAACTTTTAAAAGTTGTATTAAAATTTCAAAATAGGTCATAATTCATGATTTATTTAATAGTTTTCTTAAAACTATAATTTATAACGCTAATTCCTATATTTTTATAGGACGAGGATCATATGAAAATTATTTTTATTCTGTTAACTAGAATTCAAACTATCCTAATTATCCATCAATCAAGATTTACAGATTAGATTAGTTTTTATTTAATATTTTTTTCTTGTAACAAAATGTTATTACTAAAGATAAACACACTTACAAACTAAAAGATGACTCTAACTCCCGACCCAACCAATTGATTGGAGGAGAAACATCTACCAATAAGTTGTGTTTCATTGTCTAATTTTTAATTAACATAATAAAATTTATTTTTTCACTCGAACCCAACATCATGTATGTATATGTATATGTCAAAAACTTGGTTCATTACAAGTTTATGAACAAAGTTGTTGTAAAAATCAAGAGAACATGATTTAATATCATAGGTTTCACTTAAAGAAAAGTAGATCAGCCCTAATACATTCCTCATACATCGAATATTTGGAAGAGATCGTAATTAAGGAATACATGATAAAAATGAGTCGAATAAAAAAATGCCAATCAAGGTGGAATAGACCATGGACAAGGTAGAAATCTAGGAGGATAAAAATCATAAAATTATAAATCCAACCAAGCAATCTATATATAACAAATAAAATTATATGATATCATTATTATTGGTTTGGTCAATTGCCTCGGAATGTTGGAATAACGTGAGAAAGATAGAACAATTTCATGAATAACAATGACAATAACAAAGATGATTTAGTTCTCACTTTGCTTCTCATGTGCTAAACTAATAAAGATGAGAAAAAATCAATGGTACCTTGACTCAGGTGCAGACAATCATATTTGTTTGTGGAACTTGATGGTTTCATTCGAAGAGTGTCGTTTTTGTGGACTCTTTAAAGCCCACGTGAAGGCAAAAGTTACTGCTAGATTTTTTAATGGATAGAAGTCATCAATTCATTTTCAATAGGGATAATTATAGTTTATGTCTCTAATTTTTATGAAATTTTGAAAAATGTTTCTAACTTTAGTTAATACAATAAAATGTCTCCATTTGAAGAGATTTTGAAAAATGTCTTAAACTTTAGCTAATACATTAAATGTCCACAACTTTGACGATATTTTGAAAAATGTCTCGATTCCAGAGTTTCCGACGATTGAATGCTAGTCATCTGAGCTATAATTAATCCACGTGAGACGGAATACTGAGTCATTTGAGCTATAACCCATACGAGAATATAGCGAATTGATGTAGCATTTCATCATCAGAAACTCAAAACCGATATATTTTTCAAAATATCATCAAAGTTGGGGACATTTAATGCATTAACTAAAGTTGATGATATTTTTAAAATATCATCAAAGTTTTGGACATTTTAATGTACTAACTAAATTCTGAGATATTTTTTAAAATCTCGTCAAAGTTGGGGACATAAATTATAGTTATCCTTTTTTACTATTATGTTGAAAATAAAGAGTAATATTTTGAGTTTTTGATAATTTTTACTGAAAAAAGAAAGTATCGTTTTATACTACAATACATTTTTTAATAATAGTATCTTCTAAGTTCTAACTATCAATTTCATTTGTTTTGTAACTAGCCAACGACTCGATAATGAAAAGGCGAGTGCTAACAAAGCACATAGTAAATACATGTGAATAATGATGTGGAAAAGCCGTATTTTTATTGAAAGAAATGATAGGATATGGCCCACCTCTCGTGCCCAACAAGAGGGAAGGCCCAATAAACAGGATATGGCCCGATCTCTCGGGCCCCAAGCGAGCTCCGCCCACCCAATGTTGCTCTACTCGGTTACACCTAAATGACGATTCCTAAACCCTAATTATGGGTAGCGGTAATGAGGTAACGGCGGTAATCATGGGTAATAATGGTGGAGATCATGGTCGATTATGGGAGAGTTATGGTCCGCCAATCAAGGGTTCGTGGGATATGATTTACGCTTGTGTATAAATAGGAGTTAGATTGAAGGTAAAAGGGTTGGCAAATTCTTGAATACTAGAGTTTTAGAAAGATACTTCTTTGTAATCAAATTATAGTAAACATCTTGAGGATCATCTCCTCCGTGGACGTAGATCTCATTCTTGATCGAACCACGTAAAAATCTCTGGTGTTCTTTACTGTTTTCATAAATCTCGTATACTAGATTTATCATTGGCGCCGTCTGTGGGAAACTCTTGACAAAAAGCTGTGTTTTCTATAATCTAATGGCGAGGACACGTGCAAATGCTAGTACTGTTGGCGATGTCGGTAACAACCGTGCAGAGGATGATCAGGTGGTCACACAACGCCGAGGAAAGGGAATTGCAGATGCCACCAGCGGTCACACACCTGATGGTCACATGGAAAATGTTTCCATACACCCTCGGGATCGCCGCCCGAAGAGAAGACAACGACCTCGATCTGCGGTGAGCAGGAGGTTCACCGCTCCCACGAGGACCTCGGGCGGCGGTGTCGAATTCCTCAGCGTTAACCTCAATCAATTCGAGTTTCCTCAACCGGAGGACAAATGGGCGGGCCCTCAAGAGTGCCCGAAGTGGTGGTAACGAGCGATCGAGGTCGCTTACCTCTCCGAAACAATCAGCGTTCATCACGACATAATGATCGCCCGATACTAGGGTTCATTCGTCCTCTTACCCTCCGCGGTCGTTCTCCACCTCGGCGTGATGCCTATGAAAATGGGCGGGAAAGAAGGGAGGAAAGGCGAGTCGAACTCCCCGAAGAGATGACGAGCGCCGTTATCGATCTCCCTCCCGGAGAGGATGGTAACGAACTCCCGGATTCGACCGACACGGACGAATTATCTCTCCTTTTCAAGGAGATTTTGGATACACCCTTGCCACAGCGATCCAAGACTCCGAATATTCTGCATCACGATGGCCTTGGAGATCCTTCCGACTTCCTATTTGCTATACCACCAATATGGCAAACCAGGGATGGAAGATTTCCATATGTGTAAGGTCTTTCGAGGTGCTAATCTCCAACGCTCGGCGTTGGTTCTCCTCGCTGCGAACAGCATCCATTGCTTCAAAGACCTCATGGATCGGTTCAAATGGCGTTTTACGGAAGATGCCGCCTCAACAACCTTCGTCCGATCTGCTTACAATCCGCCAGGGCGGGGCGAAACAATGTCGAATTTAGTCTCCAGTTCATCATGGAATCTCTTAAAATAGATGAGAGTAACGATCTCACATCATCAACGCATTCAAGAATGGGATCCGACACGGAGCTACGAATAAGGAGATCACCGTGAGCGACCAAAGGCGACTAGTCGTCTTTGGACCCTGATTGACAACTTTGTCGAAGGGATGAGTCGGATCGGAAGAAGAGAGATCAGGGATGAGCAGCGGATGAGAGAAGAAAGCGGGAGGATAGGGGCCGGTCTTTGAGCGCCAAGTGCGTTCGAAAGAATAAAGAAGGGACCCGATGAGAATCAAGGTGGGACCTCGACCAAACCCTCAGTAATAATGGCGCCCTTTATTTAAATCCGGTGGAAATATTTGAGCTTCACTGAGCTCTTCCCAAAACCTCCTCCTATGAAAGGAGGATCGAAAAAAGTTAACGGAAAGTATTGTGACTATCACCAAAGTGCAGTCACGATCTGAAGATTACAAGTCCTTGGGCTCACAGATTGTGAGCTTGTGAAGGAAGGGCGAAGAAATACACCGGCCGACTGCGCCGGGTAATAAAAAGCGAGAGGGAAAATGGAGGTGGTAATAGCGTGGACCGACCTCAACAACAACCCGACACGAAGATGGCG
Source organism: Salvia rosmarinus (assembly GCA_036937905.1). Taxonomy (NCBI): domain Eukaryota; kingdom Viridiplantae; phylum Streptophyta; class Magnoliopsida; order Lamiales; family Lamiaceae; genus Salvia; species Salvia rosmarinus. The sequence goes on from JAODLM010000608.1 coordinate 241,424, forward strand.
AGGACAAAGGTCCCAATGCAATTGAGCGGTTTACGCTATAACCGGCTGCCGGTTAGTGCGACGAGGTCGTCGCTTAGAAATGAAGCTCGGAGGCCGACCACGAAGAGCGAAAAATAAGCGGCTCGAGATGGAGAAAACATCGTATTCTCCAAAGCGACCCGATACCTAAGATCATGCCCCACCGGATGCCATTACCATACAAGCCGTGGTGGGAAACAAGAATGTACATCGGGTTTATATTGACATCGGGCGTCCGTTAGCATCCTATTCGAGCTGCTGGATAAACTTGATGTTGGAGGAATTGGTACACCGCACCTTCGATTCGGAGCTTTACACAAAGCGGTTCGGCCGAAGGTGTCATTACTCTTCCGGTCACCGTGGGCGGCTCCCGGTCGGTCACCAAAGCCATTCAATTTTTCTTGGTCGAGCTCCTCTCCATATAACATTATCACAGGGAGAGATTAGTGTATGCAACGAGCCGTGCTGCTCTGTGTACCACCTCACCATTAAGATACCCACCCCGTGGGAGTGTTAAGCATTCGGGGTGACCAAGCGGCGGCTAAAGAATGCTACGAGTCTCAACCAGGATGTGGCCTTGCCTCGGGCCTAGCAATTCTGAGAACCTCCGGTTGCCACCTCGGGATGACTGACCGAGAATCTTGACTATCTGACGACCCTTCCAAAGTTGTCAAGGTTGGTACCGAGTTCGATCGATATTAAATCGACGGTCATACGGCTTCTAAGGAATATAGGGATGTATTTGCATGGTCTCCATTGGATATGACCGGGTCTCACGAGCTCATAACTCATCGTCTTAACATTGATCCGGCTACTAAACCGGTTCGGCGGAAGAAAAGAAGTTTTGCCGCGGAGCGAAGCCGGTCATAAGAGATGAGGTAACCCAACTCGAGGCTAAAATCACATGCGAGGTTAAATACCCAACTTGGATGGCTAATCCGTTGTAGTTAAAGCCGGGAGGCGGATGGCGCGTGTGTGTCGACTATACCGACCTCGATAAACAACGCCCAAAGGATTGTTATCCTCCCGACATTGACAAGAAGGTGGAAGCATTGGTGGGGCATGAGGTATTCAGTTTCTGGATTTATCTGAGGATACCACCAAGTCTTGATGAGCCGGAAGGCGCCCAAAAACAGCGTTCATTCTTGACTTGGTGTCTTTGCCTGTCGAAGATGCCTTCGGTCTAAAAAGCTGGAGCTACCTACCAAAGAATGGTGGATCGATCTTCAAAGATCACATAGGAGAAATTGTTGAGGTCTATGTCGATGATATAGTAGTCAAAGCAAAAAGGCGAGGCTGCGCCATTGACCTCGAAACTATTCTTGACTCCTCGGTCGGCCAACCTCAAGCTCAATCCCAGTGCACATTTGTGGTGAGGGCGGGTAAATTTAAGGGGTCTTTGGGTTTCTCGAAGGACCGAAAGCCAATCCCACCAAGGTAAAGGCGGTGCTCGACATGCAGTGCAAAAACCATTCGCGAGGTCCACAAACTTACGGGTGCTGGCCGCCTCGGTGGGTTCCTCTCCTGGGCTGAGAAGCGGCTCCCTTCTTTAAAATCTTGAGGGAGCCGGACTTGGCGTGGAGGAAGAGCACCACCTCGCCTTCACGGTGAAGGAGTACCTCACCGACCGCCCACCTTGACCGCCCCAAAAGAGGCGAACTCCTCTCCTTGTGCTTGGCCGCCTCGGGCGAGGCAATCCGGTCTGCGATCTTGAGTGCGAGGGCAGGTCGGACGGCGGCTTCTATCTACTTCATCGGCCGAGCACTCAAAGGACCGGAAACAAGTCGCCCCACGCGAAAAGGTAGCAGCTGCACCGTGAATGCTAGCGGCGGCTCAGACCCTACTTTCAAGCTCACTCCATCCAGTCTTGACCGACCTACCCACAGGCAAGTCTTGTCAAAACCTGAATCATCGGACGAATAGCCAGTGGGCCACGGGCTTGGCGAGCACGATATCTCGTACTCCCAGGACCGACCATAAAGGGGCAAGCTCTCCGGCGATTTCTGGTAGAAGTCGAGTTCTTGAGCTCGGTCGACCGCTAAGATTAGCTCCTCCAACACCTCCACCTCGATCATCCCAGCTCCCGCATGGAGAATCGGACCCTCGCCCACCGATGGTTCTTTGGCGGATGTCGTGGGCGGAGCCTCGTGCAAAACAGGCGTGGGCGGGCATTCTTCTTCTCGGCCCGAGATAAGCGGGGAAGTCACCTCGCGCTCGGTTTTCCTTCCGACCACCAACAACGAGGTGGAGTATGAAGCCCTAATCTCGGGACTCCGCCTCGCTAGGGAGGCGAGGTGGATGAGATCCAATCTTGGCGATTCCGGTCGTCGTGAACGGTGTTAAGCAAATCTGAGGCGAGGAGGACCGAATGAAACAATACCTCGAAAAGCGAAGGAGATGTTGACCTCGTTCGGTACTTGGCATCCACGAATTCCCAGGGGAAAACAGTAGGTGGCGTCCTCGGCAAGCTAGCTGCGTCGTCAACAAATCCACCGGTGGAGAGATCCGTTCGAAGCATAAGCGGAGTCCCACGTCGGCGTCATCACCGAGATAGAGCGGAATTGGATGTCTCCACAAGGCTACACGGAATACGGTAGCGCTACCTTGGATCGGCTCGAAGCGAAAAGATGATGGCAAAATCGAGTATCTCATACATGAGGCGGCTCTTTCTGGAAGTCTTACCTTGACCCTCCGAGATGCCTCGGGCGGAAGAAGCCAACTATGTGCTCAGCGAAATTCACAGGGGTCTTGTGGAAGCCACATCGGTCATGAGCTCTTTCGAAGAAGACGAGGTCGGGATATTATTGGCCCACCCTAGTGCAAGATTCGGCCGAGCTCGTCAAAAAGTGCCCGAAGTGCGAGATTCACTCCACGGTCAAAAGTGCCTCGGGCGATCTAGCGACTGCGAGTCCATGGCCTTTCATGCGGTGGGGATCGATATTGTTGGTCCGTTCGACCGAGCACCAGGTCAGCTTCGATACTTAGTCGTAGCCATAGACTACTTCACAAAATGGGTCGAGGCCGAGCCACTGTCGAGCCTCACGAGCAGGAGGATTCAGACTTTCGTGTGGAAAAATATAGTCTGCCGCTTCGGCATACCGCACATTCTGGTCTCGGACAACGGCACCCAATTCGTTGACAAAAACTTGAGGTGGTGCGAAGAGCTTGGATCGATCAGCTTCACCTCGGTCGCACACCCGCATGGCGAATGGCGGACCGAGGTGACGAACCGCACGATCGTACAAGGATTGAAGAAGAGGTGGACCGAGCTAAAGGCGTGGGCTGAAAATCTCCCTCAAGTCCTCGGTCCCTGGGACCACACCTCGGACGTCGACGCGGAAACCCCTTTCACCTGGTCTATGGTACCGGGCCGTCATCTGCGGCCGAGATCGGCGCGCCAGTCCACGCACTCTTCACTTGATCGGGCGGAAGCGAGGAAGACTTGCGAGCAAACCTTGGCGCCCTCGAAGAGAAAGCGAGCTAGCCTTCATAAGCGAAGCCAAGTATAAAGCCCGGTGCATGCGGTACTACAACAAAAGGGTCAAAACTTCCGCATTCAGTAGGCGACCTCGTCCTACGCAATAATGAAGCCGATGGGCGGAAGGTTTTCACAAGTTGGATCCAACATGGGAAGGCCCATACCATGTTCACGAGAACCTTGGTAAGGGGCTTACAAGCTATCTCACTTATCCGGTGCGCTTATCCCCGAACAGGCATATTTCTCATTTAAGGAGGTACTTTACATAGTTTTGATTTCGGATCGCTTCATGTTAGTCTCCTTACTTGCCTTGCCGAAGTGCGTGTGTTGAATAAAATATTTATTTTCCAATGAATATTTCATTTCACTGTTTATTTCATATCGAACATCTATTTGGATATAACGCATTTAACCTTCACGAGGGCGCCTCACGAAGATAAAAACCCACTAAGTAGGGTACTCACTAAGCGCGCCGCACTCGTAGATTACTCATTGAATTGAGCGTCTCGGTCTGCAGCGCATCTGGACTACTCACTAGTTTGAAAGTCTACATGCAAACATCTGATTACTCATTAAGTTGAAAAAATCTACATGTATAAGACATCCAAATTGGATCTCACCAAATCATGGCAAAGTATCGATATAAATACATTTATGACCAAGCGAAGTCCTAAGCTATGTTTATACCTCTCGAGAAAAATTACACTTGAAACGAGTCTAAATACATTTATACTACGTACAAAGTCTACACTATGTATGCTCATTCGGGTTTCGAGCTCCGCCTCATGAGACTCACATAAGCTGAGATAATTTTGAGCGAAGTCCCAGTCGACGATGGATACCGGAATAAACTCTGTGCCTTCCACCCAATCTCGAGGTAGCCACACCTCGGCTGTTCGGAAGTAGTTTGACTCGGCGGCGGATTCGACACAGGGAGTTCAATCTGCGCGGGAGCCGTGTCTGGACCCGTGAACTGACGTCGGATCGGGACTATGCCCTTGTCCCGAGCTCTAGCCGCTTCCACGTCGATTGGCGGGCCGCGCGCGTCCTCTCCTCCGAACTGCCGAGCTCTGTCCTCTATGCGCTCCGATGTCAGATGGGCCCATTAGACGGAGCACCTCGGCGTGATCAGCGTAACCGCCCTCCTCTTCAGGCTCTTCAATTATGGGCTCAGCGTTGCTCACTGTAGATGCGCGGCGAGGTGGAGGCATGCGTCGTTTGCGGACGATCTCGTACATCTGCATGTATTTAAGGATGGAGTCGAGGCGACTTTTAAAATTCTTCTTTGTTTGGACCCTCCTCATCCCTCAATACCATGCCTTCCGCCAACAAGCTCGAACTCGATCGTCGGCTTGGATATAATTGTTCCCCATCCGTGGATGACCTTTTCATACTCTTCGTGCTCTTGAGATCCGAGCTAGCTTCTCATTGTCGGCTCAAGTGTTCCTCATGATGCATCGATCGTCCGTGGATCACATCTGCGGATAAATCAGCCCCGGACTTGAGATGTGTAATCCTTAACTGCGCCTCATTTTCAGCAGGGAGGCGAGCTACCTCATGATCGGCTTCATGCATTTTTGTTTCAGTTCATTGCGATGCGGTGACATCCATCTTGGCGATACACGAGTCATTTCGGCGGACCGACTCCTCCAATTGTCACCTCTTCATCCTTCTCCTGCGAGCACCTCGGACTTCTTTCGGTTTTGTTAGCGATTCATGATCGGTCAATCTTGAGGTGAAAACGCTAGAATAAAGACAACGAGACAAGGCCTTTCAACAAGATATATCTATTATTATTATTCAAATGGAAGTTTGTACAACACGGGTCTATCGATCCGACAAATCATCCTATTACAATGGGTCCACGACCTCGGGCTCATTAGGTGATTGCCGACCCTCCGACCTCCTGTTGGGCTTTGCTTTCTTCCATTGGATGCCGATCTGCGGAAGGGCGTCCGAGCTTGGACTGCCGCCCGGTTTCGATCCTTAACTCGACAAGGAAGGCTTGAAGCTCCGTCTTCATCTTCCTTGCCTTGAGTTCGGCCTCGCCGTAAGGTGAGGCGAAGACGCCAGGCATCCACCACGGGAAAGGAGGTCGCCCAGCGATTATCGGCGTAATTCTTGCATACCTCGGTGGTCGACCTCAACCCAGCCGTGTTGGGCCTTGTCAAAATCTGGTCGCTCGGCCGCCAACTTCTCTAGGTGAGCACAGATCACCTGCGGCCTCATCACAGCAGCCAGGTCGGAGATGAAAGAGGAAAAACTCTCCGACTCGATAAGCCTGCTGGCGAAGGCCCTCAGCATAGGTCCTTGCCTCGCCCGACAAAGGCGCTGATGCTGTGACCGCCCTCCTTTCGACCTCGGCGACCTCACTCTTGGCGCTCTCCACTTCAGCACGGGCCACTCGCAAGGCCCGGTCCTTCTTCTTGAGGGCGCTCTCAGCGGCCATCTTTGCCACTTCGGCAGTTTCAGCTTTCGCCTTGGCAAGTTCGACATCCATACAGAAGCATCGGTGCGGATTCACCATGACTCTCGATCTGTCGCGATGGCTAGCCTTCTCTCCATGGCCTCGTATTGCGAGGCGCCATCAACGATAAGCCCGGCCATGCGGTGCATCTCACCCGCCATCGAGGCCGCATCCTAAATATGGAACAATTAGCAACAAGTAACAACAAACTTACAAGGAGAAGGGTGCGGTGTATACCTTTGGGAAGGATAAGGATGTGCTGGAAGCCGGCACCTCGGGCTGAGGCCGACCATGGACCTCCATCTCCAACGTCGGCCCCGAGGCTGTCTGAGGTCCGGTCACCAGGTCTTTCAGGGCGTCCACCACCACGGGCTGTTGGGTGGACTCGCTCCGTCTTGCCTTCTTCCTCAGGGGCTCCCTTCGATCAGAGGAAGCAGGGCGCGGCGAGATCGGCACATTGACTTCTCTGGTCGGGTCAACCTTCACTGCATTCAACATGAGAATTTCATTAGCACAGCAAAATCAAACGAGGGAAATAAAGATAAGAAGGTTGCCCTCGTCCAAATCGAGACCACGACCTTTGGAGCTTCGACCTATAGACACTCGATTGACATCGTTCAAATCATCCTCGGTATAGTTGATCGATAGGATCTCACCCATATCGTTCAACAACTTCTCCATAGGGCCCAGGGGATTAATTTTCACGTCCTTTATCGACCCGAGGCCCCACTCGTACCTCGGATACCCCTCAGCCCGCAAAAAGAAGTATCTATTTTGCCAATGGGATACCTTCGACGGGAAGCAATTTTAAACTTGAGGCGGTGGCGGTAATATACTCCACTTATAGACTTGATGCTAAAAAGCATCAAGACTTGAAAAGAATCCTACGCCTATACTATGACGAATGACCCTAGCCCCATGACCCTAATAGAATTGGAGGTCGGTTGGCATATAGGGATCTGAAAATACTCACGAAAGCTAAGGAAAATGGGGCGAAAAATCTAAGCCCGGCTATTAAGCTATCTACAAAATGGTGATGAATCCTCTCAGGGCCATCGCCTATCATTGGGTTTTAGCAAACACAACCATACATCCTACGGGATGTGGTATTTCTCGGCGACCACGAAGCTCCTCCATTGTCGAGGTTGATCTCGCTCCACCAATCTTGAGGCCATCCCATACAAGCGACCTTGGTGAAACCCTAGAACTAAGTCCTATGGATTTACCTAGGCGGTTATGGCATATATAATCCCTTATATTAGGGTCTTGTGACCCGAACCAGTGAACGAGTTATCGAGGCGAGAAGAGGTGAGAAGGTGAAGAATACATACTTACTTTTTACGGGCGGGATTTCCGATTTCTTCAACAAAGTGTGAAAGAGGAATTGGGGATTTCTAAGGTTGTATTCTCGGATTCAAGCGTCGAAGGAGAAAATGAGCAGTTGCCTCTTTTAGACCTATTTATAGGATAAATGGCGCTAAAAATCTGCCGTTTCGTTTATTACCGTGCTATTCACGAGTTGGTTGTGTGAAAGGCGCGCACGCGCTTTGAAGTGCCCAACTACCGCTGGCGTATGGCGTACCTCGGAAAATAGACCGTCGATCGATCGGCGTGATGATTACTACGAGTTCGGACATCGGACTACGCCCATGCCACTAATACGGAGGTAATTGGTCGGATCTTGACCTTCATAAACGTCGGATTTCGACTTCAGCTAATAATTTGAGTTCGGACATCGGACTACTCCCATGTCCACCTCGGATCAGCAGAAATATTCCAGGTCGGATATGTCCACCTCGGATCAGCGGAAGTATATCAGGTCGGATATGACCACCTCGGATCAACAGAAGTATTTTAGGTCATCTGACGAATAACAAACCTTCAGCAAAAACTTCAGCCAAGCAATATTCCACCTCGGCAAAGCACGTTCTCCGCTTCACCTCGGTAAGGCTATTCCTTGACTTTTCGGGGGGGGCTATGATAGGATATGGCCCAACCTCTCAGGCCCAACAGCAGGGAAGGCCCAACAGCAGGGATATGGCCCGATCTCGGGCCCCAAACGAGCTCCGCCCAGCCCAATGTTGCTCTGCTCGGTTACACCTAAATGGCGATTCCTAAACCCTAATTATGGGTTCTGGGTAATGAGGTAGCGGCGGTAATCATGGGTAATAATGGTGGAGATCATGGTCGGTTATGGGAGAGTTATGGTCCGCCATCGAGGGGTTCGTGGGATATGATTTACGCTTGTGTATAAATAGGAGTTAGATTGAAGGTAAAAGGGTTGGCAAATTACTGAATATTAGAGTTTTTAGAAAGATACTTGCTGTAATCAAATTATAGTAAACATCTTGAGGATCATCTCCTCCGTGGACGTAGATCTCATTCTTGATCGAACCACGTAAAAATCTCTGGTGTTCTTTACTGTTTTCATAAATCTCGTATACTAGATTTATCAGAAAACAAATGTCCTTTTATCATATTCTTTCAGCATAAACATCTCAACTTGTGGAGAATTACAACACGACACTCATTCTATCAATTTTTCGGATCTATCCTCTGCAATGTATTACGGCGATGAGATCTAACTTGACCGGCCAAAAATAACGACTTAGTTAAAAATAACATTATTTGGCAAACAACATTGTATGATTGTATTCAAGGTTCATCGTAGTTGTGTGTGTGTTGGCCTAGTGGTAGAGTGGTTAATGCCCGAAGCCAAAGGTCTCGGGTTCGAGTCCACCGTGACGCAGCCTTTAAAATTTATGTATTAATTGACAAAAAAAAAAAAAAATTCAAGGTTCATCGTAGTTGTAGCATTTAAAGCTTGACCGTTTAAATATGATGGTCATGAAAAAGTTGAAGGTTTGCATATCTTAAACCATCCAAATCAATTTTGTGAAGTATGTCTTTTTGGCAAACTAATACGAGAGAGTTCCCCATGAATTTCTCGACAAGAGCTCAAAATCCATTCGAATATTTGCTTACCATTCATGCCACCATCACTTTTGAGAATAATTCTTTATCGATTTTATTAAGATTGTTGGCATAATATAATCTATAGCCACTACAAATCGAATGCGAGTAGAATCCTGCATTCATTCCAACAATAGGGAGATGGCTATGGGGCTCGAACAGTGCTTGGAAGAAGTCCATTTCAAGAATCCTTGAGCGAGCGTGGTATTCGGAGCGGATCTTGAGTAGGTTGAATGAAACCTTGTAGTTCATTTTCGATTTAGCCTTGAGAACTTGGCGTGGTGGGTTCAACTCGGACATCAATGCCACGTGGTGGGGAAATCTCGGCGTTGTAAGGCGAGACGAGTGCGCCAGCGTTTGTGATAGTCCTTGTGTAAACCTGCGAAGTTGATTGGCCATTGAAAATGATAGAGAATGAAGGATAGTTTAGCTGGCCTTGGGGTATGCTCGATTCCACCGAGCAATTCACCCTGCGCTGTAGAAATGTCCCCACTTGGCGGTTTGTGTAGTTCAACCCGCACAAGTAAGGAATGTAGTCTTTGGGCTGGATGTCGTAAATGAGTCCCGGCTCGTTAGCTCTGAAGGGATTGACATGGCCTGCCCCCGTGGCGAAGACGTCGGCTGGGAGGAACTTCTCATCCTCAATTGGATTATGAGCAAGGTTGACGACGTCTGCAGTGGTCATGATGGCCGACTTCACTGCAGCAGGAGACCAGTCGGGATGCGTGTTTTCAGCAGAGCTACCACGCCGCTAAGGTGCGGGCATGATATTGAGTACCGAACCTATGTTGAAGGTGGATTTTGTGTTGCTTTTCTTTTCCACAGAGGTAGGCCAGGCTGCAATAATATTGACACCAGGGCCTAAGATATCGGGCTTCAAGATTCCGGGGCTTGGATAGTTTGGTCCTCTCGAAGAAAATGCAGCAACCACAGGCGCGTGTTCATCACCGATCACGGTACCTCGAAAGAAATTGTGGCTGTGGGATTTCTTGTTGAATTTATGTATGCTTTGATCTTCAATCCGTTTGCATAGCTGACGTGTGCAGCTGGAAGGACGTGGGCGTTGGCTGAAGTGGTGTTTGCGTATTCCTCAAAATTTACGATAATCATGCCGACACCACCACCACTCTTCACTGCTTCACCCTTTTGGATACTTGGTAATAAATCTTGTTCACACACCACTATTTTCCCTCTGATATCGCTTTGTCTCAGTGTGTCGTTGGAGCAGTAAGCTGCTAAACGATCTGAAGTGTTGAGCATCCCTGCATAAAAGAGAGGGAAGAGCTTTTGTGGGAAGTTCTTTGTTTGAAAAGCTGATTCGCCATCGAATTGTTGGTTGTTTCCAAGCACTGCTTTTGCTCTCAGTTTTCTGTCTATAGTGCTTGCTCCAACGGTCAGAATCCAAGGTGCCCCGTTTCCTACAGAGGCGGGATATGGGCCGTCATTTCCAGCCGAACAGCTGACGAGGATGCCTTTCTCGGTCGCACTAAATGCACCAATAGCAATAGAATCTTCATAGAAGTTTTCTGTGACCAAGGTTAGAGAAATTGAGAGCACATCCACTCCATCTTCAACTGCTGCATCCATTCCCGCAAGGATATCAGATTCGTCACAACATACCTTGTAGATGGCCAGATGAGCAAGTGGTGCAATGCCAGCAGCAGTGCCGTTTGCGCTGCCATACACATTCGCGCCATGGACAAAGTTGCCAGCAGCATTACTTGCGGTGTAAGTGCCATGACCGTCATCATCGAGTGGGCTCTGGTCTTGGGCATTAAAGTACCTTGCTCCAATGATTTTGTTGTTGCATGTTGTGTGATTGAATTGGCACTTCCCCTTCCACTTAGCTGGTGGAGGCGGCATTCCTTTGTCGCTGAACGAAGGATGCTCGGGCAGCAGTCCTGTGTCCAACACTCCAATAATCACACCTTTACCGTAATTGGAGTCTTTCCAGAAGCCCATGTTCTGGTTCAACCCCAAGAAGTTGGGGGAGTGGGTCGTGTGCAGGGACAGTGTTTTCTCGGGCCGGGCTGAGATGAAACCTTCCTTCTTCTCCATATCTTTCACCTCATCGGGTGAGAGCCTAGCAGAAAACCCCTTAAACACATGGCGGTAGGAGTAAACAAGACGGGCCTCGTCCTCACTCGAGCTTGCTGTGGTAGCCGGGAGAAAAGAGCTGTACCAGCTCTCCAAATCTTCCGACTGAGATGTGAGGTGTGCATCAGGTGCCTCAACATGAACTATGTAGGTTTGTAAACTGTTTGTGTTTGGTATCTCAGATGCAAATTTAGGCAGTGTGGTGATGAACAGTATGCAAAGAAGGATGATGACTGTAGTAGATAGGAATGCCATGTTTGACAAATGTGTAATTGTGTGTCTATTGTGGATTCCTCTTCATTTATCGATCAGTGGCTATCATCTTTGAACGACATATCTTTTCCAAGTCAAGCCCTTAAAATTTTTCCACAATGTATTATTGCTTTCATGATTTATCGATCAATTTGTTGATATTTCTTCTTTCCGAGGTTAAATTGCTCCCTTTCTGAGTTTGGGGTGAAATCTTTTAAATGGCGGGCCAGAATCCCATGTGAGACGTTCCACATTTAAACGATGAGCCTGTTTGAGTGATCTATAATTACTAATATAAAATAATATTATTTAAAAATATAGATTATCTATTATGTCTTTATTATATATCTAATTTAAAGATAATAGTGTAATATATTATATTGTATTTACAAGATATATAATCATTCATTAGATAGAAATGATATATTTAATCATTATTCTAATAACTAATCATCTAGATATTTAACCGCACACGGATTCCTATTGCCCACGGGTTCCTATTTGTAAATAGATAATAGTTATCAAAATTTAGTTTCATCACTGCGTTTTTTTCTGAAATGAATTGTTTTCACGTTTTAAATTTTTTTAACTCTGGTAAATATATTTTCTACTGTTTTATATGAATGTGATAGAAAACAATTTCAAGCTTTTATCATTTTTATAACTAATTAGTTTTATATTTGAATGTAAAACTAGAATAAAAATTTATCTTTAAAAGCAAAACCTATATTTTTATTTCAATAAAATATTGTACAATTAATTTATTTTTAAAAGGTTTTGTAGATGAAATATTGCACATAAATGCATGTATAAGTATAGGAGAGTAACAACTCATATATATATATATATATATATATATATATATATATATATAGGGAGGTTAACGTGAGAACCAAAAATGATGAATCCGATAAAAAGTTGATAAATCATTGGGAAAGTTATTGAATCCAAAAATAGAATTTTACGCTCATGGGATTCGAACCGGGTGAAAATTTCTAATTTTGAATTCATTAACTTTATCAACAGATTCATCAACTTTCATAACAATTCATTTGGTTCTTAGTTTTAGGATAAGAATGGTTACCATTTGAACCAAACTCTATATATATATATATATATAGGAATGGGTTAAAATAAAATCTATTTTTTCGTAAAAATCTAAAACCAATATACTCTAAGTACAAAGTTAATGCACTTTATGTATAAAACTAATGTACCCTTGAGTTCTAGTAAAAGACAACTATTCATCAATATTTCGTAGTACATTAACTTTGTACATAAAGTGAAATGGCTTTTAGGTTTTACTGAAAAATAGGTTTTATTGGATCTATTCCATATATACATATATGGAGTGGTTATCGTGTGAACACTCTTTATAGTGTAAACATCAGAACAAATATCAACTACGGATAAATCAATATGGACCCTTCAGATTTAATGTACAAATTATGACATAGATGCACAAATGTACAATTATATACAGAAATATGCATATAACTAATTCGGATGCACACTTAAAAATAACTATTATATTTTCAAATTTAATGGACATGATTTGTTCTAGTTGATGTATATTAAGAATTATATGTACATGAACCAATTCTTATATATATATATATATATATATATATATATATATATAGGGGAATAGGTTAACGTGAGAACCATTTTTATCGTGAGAACCAAAAATGATGAATTGGTGTGAAACTTGATGAATCCATTGGAAAAGTTCTTGAATCCAAAAAATGGAATTTTAGCCTCTCATGGGATTCGAACCACGGGTGAAAATTACGATTTTTGGATTCAATAACTTCCGTGGATCATCTTTCATAGCAAATTCATTTTGTTATTAAAAATTTCCGTGATTCTTAGTTCTCACGTTAAAATTAGTTCTTATTTGAACCTCTCTCTCTCTCTCTCTCTCTCTCTCTCTCTATATATATATATATATATATATATATATATATATATATATATATATAGGGAAGGGTCAGTGAACCATTTTATCGTGAGCGTGAGAACAAAAGTGATTAATTCACTGTGAAAGTTGATGAATCAACTGGGGAAGTTACTGAATCCAAAAAAATGGAATTTTTGCCCTTCATGGTATTCGAACCCGGGTGAAAATTTTTGAATTTTTAAATTCAGTAACTTTCTCAACGGATTCATCAACTTTCATAGCGAATTCATTTAGTTCTTAGTTTTTAGGATAAAAATGGTTTTCATTTGAACCTAACTCTCTCTCTCTCTCTCTATATATATATATATATATATATATATATATATAGGGGAGAGATCATATGAGAATAGTTATTTGTGTGAGAAATAAGAATGAATTTCACCTTTTAATTAATTAGATCTATGGTCTAGATTAGATCATGTAAATGCTGTAATTTTTCATTCTGTGTGCTATGATTTAAGCTTTAATCGATTTTAATGAGGATAGTTTTGTAATTTTAGGTGATATAAAAATGGTAGTTACTAAAATTATGGGATTAGATATTTAATGGGTTTGATATGGTCAGTTTTTATTTATCGTTTAGTATCTTTATACCTTTTCTCGTTTAGCTATATATTTCAACTTGTTACATTTGTGCAATATTATATAAATGTTATGCTACAAATAATAGACATTGTGCAACAAATCTACACAGCACATATTACGACTTCAAATAATTTATAAATTAGTTGTATTACGTGTGCAACATATAATATGAAAATATGCTATGCATACAAAACATATATGCTAAGAATGATATATCATGTGCTATATTTATAGATCATATGCTACAATTATATCAAGATATGATATAGAAATTTGATAAGTGTTAAACATATATAAATAATGTGTAAATATAAGTATGTGCTATATACATGCATTCCATATGCTATATGTTATATAAAATTCAAAAAAACCTATATATGGTAGTTCCTAATTTTATGGGATTAGATAATTAATGGAATGGATATGGTTAGTTTTATTTTCACGTGTATATATAATTTTTGTATGCTACATATATATAATTATATGCTATAACTAAAACAAGATATGATATACAATTAAAAACGATTCCTCTTTTTCAGGAAGATGGAAATATTTGCAGCATATCTTCTCATAGATTGCGTGTTATATTTATTTTGCAATTCACATTTTACCCTTGCACGATTTTTTCAAGATGAAATTGTGAATCGATTTTTAGCAACTATAATTATGGACGAAATTTGGAGCGTTGATTGTATTAGAATCAATGGATGAGATTTATTCTTATTTCTTACACTTAATACCTTTCTCACCATAACCTCCCTATATATATATATATATATATATAGGGTAATTACGAGGAACCAATTATTAGATCTAGATGATGAGTGATTTAATGGTTAAGATTACGACTAATGCATCACACAAATTAAGATAGTACCTCTTCGTTGTTGTTGTTTTTGTAATTTTAGTTACCAAGGGTTAAATCTATTTAGCTATTTTCCTTGATTAGTGCCAATTTGCAGTTTCTTACGATTTGAGTTGAAATCAAACAAATCTCTAGGGTTATTATTATTATTATTATTATTATTATTATTATTATTATTATTATTATTATTATTATTATTATTATTATTATTATTATTATTATTATTATTGTATAATCGAATAAGAAATGACGTCGACTAACAATCTCATTTTGTAATCGTTTGATTTTTGAAATATCAATCAAAAGACTGGGTAAACCCGTGTTCGTCATCGGTGGTATGTGGTTTTATTTTTTAATTTTGTGGTATTTATGCATTCAATTTCTTGGATTAATGTCATATATATTCAAATCTATATTGAAATTAGAAGAATTAGATCCAAATTCAAAGATAGCGTCGAGCGTGAACTTAATAAAACTCAATTGATATTCTCTTTACATTCACCACATCTTCGTGAAATACCTATTTGGAGAGCAGCAAGTGACGAATCAGTCACCTGGTGGATTCAAACTAGATTTTTTTATTTTGATGAACTTTGGTAAAGATAGAATGTATTATGCATAACTTTTATGTAATTATGCATGTGATTGTAATGACAATGCATGATTTAGAATTGGGAAAACATAGTGTTTCTCATTTGTCATTAATTCGAATAAGCAATCTATAAATAACTTTTTTTCGTATTCTCTTTGTTGTATTATTGTTATTCTTTTAATATAAACAATCACAAATCATTTACGAAATGACGAACAAAAAGTTGACTAGTATTATTTGACTTTTTTGAGTTGTTATTATGTCTTGAATAAAGATAACGAACAAAGAGTTGTGTTCATTTGTAAAAAAGACTTAATGGTATTATATAACTTGTGAATATGCACACATGCAGTTGTTGTTCATATTTAGTTGGATAGTTGTGCATGATGAAGTTGCAATGATTGTGCATGAGACATAATATTCTGTAGGTCATGCATAGATGTGATGATTGTTTATATAATTAATTTGTTTATGATGGATCCCACTGGATACATAATGGTGTATCGGAAGGATGAGAATATAACACTAGTTAGGTAAATTTAAAAAAAAAATCATTCAACAAGACTGACTGGCTACTGGGAATAGCTGGTCGGGTAACTAGCAGTCCAGTACTGATGGTTGTACTACTGGTCCATTCAAAAAAGGGATGTCTTGTACTGAGTCATATCAGTTAGCAAACCTACTGACTGCTAAGACAACTGGTCAGTTGGACAGATAACTGATGTGCGTTCGGAATGTGGTGATTACTGTATTTGCCTTACTGAAAACTTGAAACTAGTTTGAAGCACTTAGTCAAATATTGATTAGTCAGTTTTCAGTTTGTATCTCTTCAGTATCAATCGGATATTAATAGAAGGTTTCAAAACAATGTTGTGATGTTGTGTGTTGGTGATGGCAGATCAATAATATGGAATTTAAATATTGTACTGAAAGTAAATGACACTTTGTGTTTTATATGGTTCATAGAGAACAGCTCATACATCTACGGACTGATTGCTCAGTCAATCCACTAAATTGGGATTTGCCGTGTTTACGGGTACAAGATATAAACCTAGATACAGATTAACTTTCATGTCCCGCTGGTAGGCGTTATCTTACGCCTCGGTGTTAGAAACCCTTGGCTGCTTTCGGATGCAGTCGACTTAAGCTCTAGCTTATGGGTGCTAGATGATCAAGCTTTCAGTAACTAACACTTCGTTGCCTACTTGTCCAAACTTCTACACAATTTTGGGGGTTTTAAAATAAAAATATGAGTTGTCACAAGCGACAAACTCAATATGTCTAGGCTTAAGATGTACAAAAGGTAGATATCGTAGACTTAAGGAAGTGTATACTGAAACCTTGAGCTGATACGTATATGTGAGTTCTAAAGGTTTACTAATAGCACTGTAGATTTTCTTCTTCGAAATCGATGTTTGAAAGTGCTTAGACTTTGAGCTTTGATTGCTTTAGAGTATTCATTTGCACAACATTTTGGTTACCTTCAAAGGTACAGAAGGATTCTGTACGTATTTATAGAGAGGATGATGAATAGTGTCGTTCGAGAGAGCATCAATCAGATCCTTCTATTTGTCGTTTGAATTGTTTCGATTTAGAATCCTCGTACATCGCTGTTAGATGTCTGCATCATTGTACACTGTAGCACTGCAGCTCTAAAATGGTCTTGTGACAAGTTAGGACCTTCTGCAACACGCTAAGACACATGGTAAGTTAAACACTCAGTGCTTAATTTATTCCGTGTTTCTTCAGTTGACTTAACTCCATGTTTTATTAGCATTGACTTCAGATTGGGCCAGTCGAAATGACATAAAGTTTTTGTACCATTATTTTACTAAGATGCCTCGGGAAGCTAAAACATCTATCCCTAAATTCCTGCACATATTATCTTTATGTATACATGTTTTCCATAAATAAGCATGTATCCTCTCAACTCTATTCTAAAAATCTCTTCTTATTTCTTGCATGAGACAAACATAGATTTCAAGAAAAAAGAAAATCTTCGGCGACAACAAACTCAACCTTCTGAAGTGACGATAGAAGTACACAGTGAGCCAGAAGCCTCCTGTGAGATCTTGTCAAGCGAGATGTTGCCGATGTGCTTGATGCTCTTCGTCTTTCTTGATCGCTCGATGGCGGAAGAGGCGACGATGAGCTTCACCTTATGGTTCTTGACGGTGAGCTTATCGGTGGCCAGCTCCTCTAATCCTTGGTGGGTTTTTTTGCAACGTCATCAGCAACTCTTCTCATCGAGAACACAGACGTAGTCGTCGACGTCCTGTGTTGGATTATTTTTTATGACGACATTGTTGTTTCTGTGACTTTTGACAGGTTTTGATGAAGAGATAGAAATAAGCAAAAACAGTTAGATGAAGAGCATCTTACTACATTTTTCGAGAAGATTGAAGCAGATGAATCTCTCTCACGTCATCTATCTTCATAAGCTACAAAAAAGTTAAGGGAATGGATAGAGGATAATATCTCTCTAGAGTTGAAAGAGATTACTGCTTCTGAAGCTGATGAAGAGATGACGAAGCTGAGAAGAAGATGAACTGGTCAGAAGAGTTGTAATAGAACTTGTATAGGTTTGTTGTTTTGATTTTAAGTTTAACTGATTGTATCATGTAAATCTCAGCATATGATCTATAAAACTGACTCGGTTCACCCTGATGACAATGACTCTTTGTCCAACCTTTGTACTTGCTTTAAACCTTATTATGCAGAGCTAACCTTGTTTTATAGAGAAGAATGGTCACAGCAAGAGATAATCAAATACACCTGCTGAAACTGGTTATCTACCTTTCTGGTTTGTTTTAAGTATAATGTTTAAGATTTTAGCATCATCAAAAAGAGAAAATTGTTGGAAAAAATCCTAAGTTGTTAAGAATTAATCTCTCTTAACTATGTGCTTTGATTATATCCAAAAATCTCTGATGATTGCCTTGTTGATGTAAATATGCTACTGACTTGTTCCAGAGTTAGGCGTTTGTGTTATAGGTTTCAACAGTAGAACTACCAGCTTGGACAGGCCCAAGACTGAAGGAGTTCAAGTTATACTGAAGTCAGCCATACTAATAGGACTATCAGTATAAGCGCAACTAATAGAAGCTCAACTGAAGGATCGCGGTGAAGAAGGAAGATCGGAGGAAGCCGATGATGTCGAAGAATCAGTATAGCGATCTTGATGAAACAGAACTCTTGGAGTAAAGTCAGACCGACTTGAAAGACTAAAGGCTGAAGATCGGAGACTGAGACTCAGCTGAAAGAGATGAAGGAGTTAGGATATGACTAAGTGTCATATCGGCAACCATTGTCCTACAAAATTCATAACTAGCTATCGAGTTAAAAGTTGTCTATCGATAGTAAAAGCTAGTGACAAGTAGTCGATCTTGGCTATATCAGTCAAAGTCGATGATGAAAGGTCAGTGACTATTTATCTACGTCTGGTGAAAGCATTATCTTGACTCGGTGTCGGGTGACAAAAACGCGAGTCCATCTTGTTGATAAAAGGTAGAAGCGGTCTTGGTGGCGAAACGAAGTCAATCTTGATAAAACAGGTCGACTCGATTGAAGAAACCTGAAAAATTAAGCCTTAAGTGTTTGACTCGCCACATGTCATAACGTGTCGCATAAGATCTTGCTTGTCGGAAGACCTTTCGAGTTCTGAGCTACGATGTGCGATGGTATAGACATCGGCAGTGACGTATGAGGATTCTCAATAGGAAGAATTGAAATGATAAATAGAAGGATCGATTGGTGCTCGACTTAGATACATGGTTGAAAACCCTCTACAAAACCAACAAAAATTTGTGAAGTTTGTGGCAAGTAGGCAACAAGTATTAGTTCTTTGAAAGCTTGGTCGTCTAACATCCATAAGCTAGAGGTTAAGTCGACTGCATCCGAAAATAGTTAGTGGTTCCTAGCACCAGCAAGCATAGGCGGAACGCCGAGTTAGGCGGGATACTGTAAGGTGAACTCAGTATCTAGGTTTACTCTTGTACCCATAAACAAGACTCAATCTGAAGTTAGCGGATTAACTAAGCAATTAGTTCGTAGAAGTATGAGTTAATCTCTAAAAACCATGTAAAAATCAACGTGTTATTTACTTTCTATATTACTTTCTATTTTACATGTTATTGAACTGTCATCATCGGCACATCATTATTTTGAAACACTTTATTTGTATCCGATTGATACTGAAGAGATATAAACTGAAAACTGACTAATCAATATTTGACTAAGTGTTTTAAAGCGGCTTTAAATTTTACGTAAGGAAAATTGATAACCCACATTCCGCACACATATCGATTATCGATCCAGTGACCATTGTCTCGACATTAAGTAAGTTTGCTAGCGATATCACTTAGCACAAGACATTCCTTAAGCGCCTTGACCGGCAATCATCACGATCTAGGCTCGTTAGTTATCCGACCAACTCGCTTTTAGCTAGTTAGTCTTATCAAAGCAAAAGCTTTAAAATTTGCCTAACTAATGTATCCCCATATACCGATCGTATCGGTAGGACCTAAT
The DNA here is from genome assembly GCA_036937905.1 of Salvia rosmarinus. Lineage (NCBI taxonomy): Eukaryota > Viridiplantae > Streptophyta > Magnoliopsida > Lamiales > Lamiaceae > Salvia > Salvia rosmarinus. The sequence continues at coordinate 261,238 of JAODLM010000608.1, forward strand.
AACTTGCCTCTTTACTTTCTTTTGAGTTGGGGCATGTATTAGACTTAAATAGTCATCGTATTTAAGATATTGAACATCCATTAATTAATTTAAGCTTCTAACAGTTCAAATTAATAAATTACTTATTATCCTTAAATAGTACTACTCAACCCTATTATCTTATATGAACTTAATCTACATGCAGGATTTAATATGATAAACCTTTTGAACTCCTTAAGGGGATGTCATCAGCCTAAGCTGGATACGGTTACCTAATACAAATTTTCAGATGTCATACACGAATTGCTCACACCCAATATGCGGAGTATATTGAGTAATAATAGGACCCTCAACCATAACACTCAAAGTAAGAGTCAGACATGTATATACAACTAAAACCTTATTAAGGTTTGGATTGCAATAAGTCATCGAGATCTAGGTCCTTCACTACGATTAGATAGAAGAACACGTCACGATCCTTATCAATTGATAGTTTTGCATTGTTTCTCCCAATTTTGATATCATTTTCACCGGTATTTACATGCAAATCTCATATTTACGATTATGATTTTAGTATTTGGTGAATATATTATGCTTGGGTGTTGTTTTGAGTGTTTTGTGCGGTTTAGGCGTGTTTTGGATGCAAAATAATCTGAAGGCGATGTTTAGCTTGACCTTGATCGGAAAAGTCGAACCGACACGAAACTAGAGCGGGAAAAATCGACCACGAACTCACTGAAGTTAACATTGGCGCTACAAGTCGAAGATGACCTTGAAGTCAAAGCTAATAGCGATGTTGATAAATAAGGTGAAAATAAAGCCTTCTAGTCGTACCAACAACTAAGGACAAGCCGTCTTTGAAGATTCGTGTGACATATTGAAGAATTCCAATAAACCGAAAAGTCGTACAAATCATTAGTATGGTGAGCCAGTGATGTCGAGCAAAGTCTATCGGTATGAGCGCCAAACCGAAGAGCTTATTGATGAATAGTACCAATCGACCTCTTGAAGAAAGGCGGACTTTGAAATATTGACTAAGGGTTGAGCAATCAACGACCCGTTCCATGCTAATGAACAATAACCAAGATGCGGATAAACGTGATTTTACTCATTTATTGATGATATATTAAGATGAAATAGATCTATTAAGTGCGTTTATATAGTCGATCTTTATGCTTTTAGCTATTTTGGAAGATACTGCTCTTGGGGTTTCTCTTTGGTGTTTTGTAGGCTTTTCAGGTGATAATCGATGCACAAGGCAAAGATGTAACCAAAGATGATGAAATGGATATGAAAATATGGATGTGAAAAGTTTACAATGTTAAAGAGCATCTCTATAGGAGTCCATAGGCGTAAGCGGATCGTAATTCGGAGTTCGGACGCGAGAGAGCAGGCGAAAAGTGAAATCGCGCGGGGCTAGCGACCGAGCTCGTGGCAGCGGGACGGCCGCGAAATCATCGAGAATATTTTCGGGCAGAACCTCATGACATGAGCTCGGCCCTTGACAGGCAACTGGGCACAAATTAGGGTTTTCCTCCACCTATATATATCCCCAAGCTTGCTCCACACCCCAACCTCTCCAAGCACGAATTTGTTCGGTTTTCATAGTTTTCATATTTTACACTTTAGCTTTAATTTGGATTCATCTTAGCATTAGATTTTCATTGTTCTACATTAGTTCTACGCATTGTTATCGCTTTGGAGCGATTTAGTCGAGCAATTCCGTATTTTCTCGTTTGTTACTTGTGTTTGGATCTGAACCCAACCATTGTTCTTCGGCGCTGCACTACGGGTTTTATCTATTTAATTCTTATTTTATGGTTAATTCTTATTTTATGTCGATTATTATGTCTAGCTAATTTCCGTTCTAATCACAGGGTTTGCATGATTCTATCCTAAATGTTGTGATTCCTGCTATTGCTATTTACCTTCCGGCATTGATTTATGATTCTTGGTGCTTAATTAAATGTGTTAATTTACGATCAATCTTGATGCATATCTAGTTGCCGATTAATTACTTAACCGTTTTAATTGTCGATCGATCTTGAATGCATAATACGAATAAGCGCTTGAGTCGTGGTGAGATAGAAACATTCGTAGGAAGCATATTCTTTGTGATCCTTTTGGGTTGCTTATTTTCACCTAGAGGCGTATGATAATAGGAAAATTAGTAATCAAGCGCCACAATTGTCGTAACGAAATTGTTGGTTACATTTGTGATCTTCCATCTTATGCGGATTAAAATTGGTTAATAGGAAGGAGGATAAACATATGTTGTGGGTAGGCTTAATGCATCCCTAAGGTTAGTCTTTCTATCTTATTATCTCTTTCAATGTTTATTGCTTTCGTTTATTTTTGCATTGTGACCTCCCCTTTATAAACCAAATCTGTTCTTGGATAATGATGAATTATTGTTGAGTTAGCTTCTGTATTTTCGTGGTACAATCCCTGTGGATACGATACTCGACTTACTTTTATACTTGCACGTTATCGTGTTAGAAAAGTGAGAGATCAAATTTTTGCGCCGTTGCCGAGGATTGTTAAGATTATATAGGAATAACTTGACAATTCGGAATTATTAATTCAAGTTGTATTTTTATTTTATTTATTTTTACTTGCCGGATCTAATTTCTCTGTTTCTCTCCAGGTAGTTTATGATCACAAGGTCACAGGGATCTCCTGAGCCGCTATTAGATCCAGAAATCGAGAATACCCAAAGGAGAAAGAGACGAGAAAGAAGAAGGCAGGATATGGCAGCGAATCCGAACAATGGGGGTGTACCTCCTGAGATAGCTACTCTTCTTCAGGTGAATTCTGAGAGATGCAGCGCCAAATGGCAAACATGGGACTCCTTGTCCCTATTCGAGGACCATTGAACTACATGTATCGACCTCATCTTGAACAATTTCAAGGAGGCGGATGGGGCCGGATGTGAATCACGAATAATTTTGAGTTGGCCGTACGATCGGCATGGTTCGAGGAAGCGGTTCGGAGGAGGTATGACGAGAAGATCCGAATGCCCGTCTCGAGACATACCTCGACATATGTGACACCATCAAGCGAATGGGGTGCCACAAGATCTGATCTGGATCGCATGTTCGGATTTTCTCTGTGACCGAGGAAGGATTGGTTCGAGCACGGACCGTCTTGGAATAGTTTGGAAACTTTTCTTTCGTATCTTGAAGATAATAGCGAGTTTGGTTGAGCTTGTATTGAGAAAGTTTCAACACGGATTCTCACCATCTATTCTACAATCTCATATCATCGGCGGAGGATTATTGAATACTTGATTGCATATCATGGCATGTCCCTTGTATCTCATATATAAGTTAGATCATACTTGATTGTATATCGTGAAGATCATACGATCACGTATGATTGGTCGAGCAATGAGATATAAAAGTTTCACGGTGAGGCGACTTAAGGGCGAGTTGTCGGTTTGAGGCTGCGATATAGATAAGAAGTGACTTGACTTAGTTGCTTGTCTATCTTTGATGCGTCTCGGCGTATTGAAGGATCACGATGAGATGAGTTCTTCTTTCGACCGTCGTGAAGAACCAAGATCTCGGTGACTTCGATGATCTAAACCTCGATAAGGTATTAGGTGAGTATGAGTTCTTGACCATCACTTTGACTTGTTATGAGTGAGGTTATATGTTCTAACCAATTCTCCGCATCTTGGGTGGTGGCGATCTTGTATGTCACGCTAGTTATCATGTCAGTCACCGTATCCGTTTAGGATGATGGCGTCCCCTTAAGGAGCTCAAAGGTTTATTGTACTAAACCACTGCGGGTTGAGTTAGCTCAAGTACAATAATAAGGTTGAGTGGTACTACTTAAGAAATAAAGTTATGTCGTTTTAAGCGATCAGTTGCTATAAATGATTAATGGACGTTCGATATCTTAAATCTGAGGATTCGTAATGTCTAAGTGCAAGCCGACTCAACTTGGTAATAAAGGGTAAGTCGACATTCTTTCTCTAGTGGCATGATCGAATGTTTATAAATTAATTTATGTTACAATTGAACATAAGATAATTAATTTATTTGAGGCCCATCTTTATTCCTTGCATTTGATCCACAGGTGGCCCGTCCGGGCCCGTAACTTGAGGAAAATCGGTTCCCCTATTGCTCGATTGGCGAGATTTTATTCTCTTTATCCACATGGATATAATTATATTTATGGTATATGCATAGATCCTTTCCATATAAGATTATGGTAATAATCTTGAGAGTATGGAAATAATCTGAAGTATGGAAATAATCTAAGAGTATGGTAATATTCCATATAGGATTATGGTAATATTCCATATAGGATTAAGGTAGTGCATTATAAATATAAGGTATGAGATAATGTCTAGGCTAATGCTCACATATTACAAGCAAGATTTTCGGCCATCTCGATTAATTGAGAGAAAATTTTCGAGAGTTTGGGTGAGAGAAAGGGTGATTTTCGTTGCATTCTCCATAGCTCGTCCTCGCTCGGCGTTGGAGTTTGGGTATCAGGGATACGATCCGGAAGGTCAAAGCACGAGTCTCGACCGTTCAATCCGTTCATCCCGTTCGATCCACCTCGGCGGATCGAAAGGTAAACACGAAAACCCCAGCGTGTTGCTATTAATTATATAGGCGCATCTAGGATTATAATCAATGTATGGTGAATTAAACACCCAAGATGGATCCTCGGGCGAGGTTAACATCGTTTTCCTACAATTGGTATCGAGCACAGGATCGAAATCTTGGCTCTGTTGGATTAATTCACGTTTGATTATTCGTGCGTTATTATAATTGTGGATTTATCGTTCATCGTGGCTCGTTTGTTTTGTTGGTTTTGTTTTACACCACGAGAAAATCCGTGGTTAGATTAGATTTTGTCATGTAAATCTTATACGTAAAGAAGAGCGAGCGAGCGAGCGAAGAAGCAAGCGGCGGGAAAAAGCAGGTATCTCGGCGGTGCCACGGGCGGTTTCTCGGCGAGCCTCGCGGTCGCAAGAAGCGATCGCGGGCGCGGCGGCGGGCGTGCGTTCGCGCGCGAGATCCTGGCGCCCGCGGCGGCGGCGATCGCGAGCGCGGCCGCGAAGCAGCGGCGGCGAGCTAGCGGGCGGCAGGCGCGTTGTTCGCGCGCGACTACCCGGCGCTTGCGGCGGACTTCGCGATCGCGGTTTCGACGGCTGGCGGCGGCGTCTCGGCGAGCGTTCGGCGCTCGGGGAAAAGCGCGCAGCGTGCTTTCGGCGGTCGTGATCGCCTTAGCGACCAGCGAGGCGGCCAGCGAGCAGCAGCGGGCGGCGGCAGGCTGGCGGCGGCTGGCTTTGCCCTGGCGCGGCCCGGCCTTTTGGGCCGACCCGGCCCGGACCCGTTTTCAGTTTTTCGGCCCGTGCCCGTGCGCGAGGCCCAGTGTTGAATCCGGTCCGTGCCCGTGCCGCGAGGCCCGTTTTCGAAGTTTAATTATGTACTTTGTAAATCTATGTAATAGATTAGATTTAAATGTCGGGTTTCACGATTGGGCGCGATGAGCGTTTTATTTATTTTTATCGTTCATATGCATGTAGTGGATGTTTAAATTATGCGGTAGCATGCTATGTATGTTTATATTCGTTGACAAACCTTTAAGTGTTTTACGTAATTGGATGCGCATAGTAAGCATGCTAGGTTTATCGCGTTTATCAAGCATATTTTAGAATTACTGCGAGCATGTTTTACATGTTGAGTTCTATAGAAAAGCATGCTAGGATTACGTGATCTGCATGGACAAACCTTTTGAATAAAAGACTAAGCAAGCAACCCGACAAATTAATTTTTCAAATTAAAATGTCGAGACCTCCTTTTGATCTCTAAACAAAGTGAGGCCTTGCTTGTGAGTGGCGTCCACAGCGTGGCTTGCTTGCCTTGTTTATCATAAGTTTGTTAGATGAGATTTCTAAATAAAACATTTTAAATCTATTGAGAAGTGGGAGTTTCTGTGTGGCGATCACACGTGGCTTGCATGTGCGATTTTCATAAGTTCTCTAGAGATAGATATAAAATGAGATAACAAAAAATTTGAATTGGAGCGGTATGGTCAGGTGAGTATACCAATTCTAAAATTCATTTCTATTTGTTAAAATTGTGGTCATTGCTTAGACATCACCTCAGTACAACTTCCATGAAGTCCCTTCTTGCGATAGTGATGTGGTCTAGTAAGGTCGATCATTAATTTCATTTGTCGTAAGGATAAGTTGACATGGATTGAAATTAAGCGACTAAAGGTATATTTTAGTGCAGTGGGGGTTCGTGTGTAGCGTCCACAGCGTGGCTTGCATGTGGAATTCCTTGGGCGATTGGAGGTTTCAATTAATATTGTTTTATCAAAGGTTACAATATTATTATTACGAATTATTTGCGATCGTATGCTTATGTGTTTACATTATCGTTTGAGATATGTCTCTTCGCGATTATCAATATGCTCGCACAAAATCCGTTATCGGTCCAAATTTTATCGGTGGAAGCGAAACATGGAATATGTTCTTATCATTTGAAGAACACATGTTTGTTCTCACTACTCTAAACCGATGCCACTTCGGCGCGTCGACTAATGAGCGGTCGAGTCGGCGGACTTTGGAATAAGTCGAACAATATGGCTAAATGCTATATGATGACTACGATGTCCAAAGGCTTGCAGGTACGACATCGATCGATGGTAGGCCTGACGATATTTGGTCGAGTCTCGAGGTAAGTTTGGGCGATCGGATCGGACGATCGACTTCCACACAATGAGAGAAATCTTGGCGTGTAAGATGGAAGAAGGAAGTTCGGTCCATGAACATGTCTCCCACATGACTCGTCTCATGGATAGTCTTGATCGGTTGGGAGGAGGTATTGACGGCGACGAGTCGATATCATCCTCAATACCTTTGCCAAGTCTTTTGAGAACTTTCGGCGTGAATGCGATCATGAGCAAGACCGAGTTTACACTTAGTCGGTTGCTTAATGATCTCGTTCTTTGCGGAAGGAGTTATGGGAAAAGGAGCACATGCTCTTGCTAGCACATCTAAGGGCCCAAAATTTTCATGCAAAATGGAAATAGAAAAGGGGTGCCAAAGGTGGTAGAAGCGAGGCAAATAGTGGGAGTAATGGGAACAAGAACATGGTTGCCACGGAGGCAGAAGAAGCGAAGGAGAAGGCGAGTGCTTCAAGTGCGGTGGGCCGGGCATTGGAAGGCCAGTGCCCTATGCTCGAGGCTCAGTGCGCCGTTTGCTTTAATGTGAAACATGTTTAGCGACTTGTTCTACCCGTTCTTGGGTAGTAGATCTGGTATAGCCATCATGTTTGTTACACCTTGCGGGGTTCCTGCGGACAAGGGCTGTTTGATGGCGAGATAACGATCTCCATGGGCAGCAGCGAAAGTCGAAGCATTGCGGTTGGAGATGTTTCTTTATGTTTTGGGACAACAGTTTTAGTTTTGAAGGCGTTTTATATGTGCGGATTTTGTGGAACCTTGTTCTGTTTGAAATTATTTACTCATGGATATTACATTATTTTTGATAGTGGTGTTTCTATCATAAGAAATGACGAAGTTATACGTGTTGGCACTTTATATAATTAAGCTTTATACTATTTACGCAAAACATAATACTATAACTATGTTGCATCTTCATCAAACCCTAAAAGAAAGTTTTCTTAGCAAGATGACTCTACTTTTCTCTGGCATCTTAGATTAGGTCACATCAATCTAAATAGGATCAAGGCGGCTAAGAATGGGCGTTGGGTGATCTCACGGTTACTCGTTCCCGTCTGCGAATCTGTATAGAAGGTAAGATGTCGACCGGACCCTTCAAAGCGAAGGGTTATAGAGCGAAAAAATGTTGGAGTTAGTCCATTCGACTGTGTGGACCAATGTCCACACAAGCTCGTGGAGAATGCAGTATTTTGTCACTTTCATTGGCGATTACTCGAGAGTGCGGATACATATACACTTCGCATAAGTGCGAATGCTTTGAAAATTCAAAGAGTTTAAGGCGGAAGTGGAGCGAAGCTGAGTAAGAGTATCAAGTCCTTGCGATGCGATCGCGGTGGCGAATACCTCGATAACGAGTTTATGGACTATCTAGTGAAGTGTGGGATTACATCCGGCGCACTTCACGGGCACACCACAACAAAATGGTGTGTCGGGCGAAGAAATAGGACTCTTTTGGAAATGGTTAGATCTATGATGAGTTATGCTACATTGCCTATTTCGTTACGGGGATATGCCTTAGAGGCGGCGGCATACTTGCTAAATCTAGTACCGTCCAGTCGGTCGAAAAGACCCTTTCGAGTTGTGGTTTGGGCGCGAAGCCGGTTTAAACCACATAAGGATATGGGGCGATCCGGCACATGTCTTTGAACAAGAAGGCGACAAGTTGGAGGCTAGATCGGCGAAAGGCTGTTTATTGGCTATCTAGAGGAGCGAAGGTGGTTTATTCTATAGTCTAAGGATCGGAAGGTCATTATTAGCACTAATGCTCGATTCTTGAAGAGGACTACATGAAAATCATAAGTCAAAGTTGAAATCATTCTTGAGAATTAGAAGATGATCGTATTCCACCACCGATTAGGCGAAGATGCGAGATGTCGAGTCTAGTGGGAGGATCGACACGGATACTTGAAAAATTGAAGTGGGTGGAGTTCACTGGAGATACCGACCGTCAAGTGGTACCTACGACAAGTTGTGCAAGTTAGAGAACCACAAGTATCTGCACCCACCGTTGCCATTGTGCTGTAGAACCTCGTCGTAGTGGGAGGTTGTTCGTCGACCCGGCGATTTATGTTCGTGGGTGAATCTTGGTTTAGTCTAGCGAGACGAACATGCGATAATCGACCCATGGACATCTGAGGAGGCGTCTGAATATTGATGCAAGATCATGGCACACCGCTATGGACTTAGAAATGGAGTCCATGCGGCTATGGATGTATATGAAAGACACCTCTACCGGATGGCGAGGAAGCCGTAGGTAGTAAGTGGATATCTGAGGAAGAGATTACGATGGAGGTTTGACTTTTAAAGCCGGGCTTGTGGCGAAAGGTACACTCAGTTGAGGGCATCGATTTCGATGAGACCTTTTACTTTGTAGCAATGCTCAAGTCCATCGAATTCTTACGGCCATAGCACCACTTGAACTAGAGGTTTGGCAAATGGATGTTAAAACCGCTTTTCTAAGCGGTTACCTTGAGGAAGGTAGAGACATCTATATCGACAACACGAAGGTTATGTGGTAAAGGGTGAAGAGCATCTAGTATGGAAGCTTAAGAAGTCCATTTATGGACTTAGCGAACCTCGATCATGGAACTTACGCTTTGGCGGTGGTAAAGTCTATGGATTTACCAGGTTGCTAGCGAGAGTTGTGTGTATCGGTTAGATGTCAGCGGTGATGTGGTATTTCTTGCACTTTATGTAGATGACATCCTTCTAGTTGGCAACAACGTGAAGGCATTATCGAGGCGTAAAGAGTTGGCTATCCGATCGGTTTCAAATGAAAGACTTAGGAGATCGTACATTCTTGGGATCGAGGTTTACGAGATCGCGAAGAAAATATTGAGCTTATCTCGGGCGTCTTACATTGATCTTGTGATTACTCGTTTTAGTATGCGGACCGCGAAAAGGATTGCTACCTTTCGGACATGGCGTTCCTTTATCTAAAGCAGCGATCACCTATATTTGCAAAGGAGATAGAGGAAATGAGACAAGTTCCTTACGCTTCCGCCGTAGGAAGTCTCATGTCTGTAATGCTATGCACGAGACCGATATACGCTGTCACGGTGAGCATAGTAGCTAGATATCGATCTAACCTGGACAAGCTCATTGGATTGCGATAAAGCATATACTCAAGTACGAAAGGACTCGAGATTATAGGCTGGTTTACCATGCGAGATAGTCTAATGCCTTTGGGTTATCTGAGACTCGGTTCAAAGTGACCGTGATGAGAAAAAGTCGACCTCGGGCTATGTGTTTACCTTGGGAGGTGGAGCCGTATCTGGCGGAGTGCAAAGCGGCGATGCATTGCGGACTCTACCATGGAAGCGAATATGTAGCGGCGGAGGCTTCTAAGGAGGCTGTATGGTTCGAGAACTACCTCGTGGATCTAGATGTGGTACTGGTTTGCCCAGTATCATAGTTTCTTGTGATAACTCGGTGCGATGTGAACTCGAAGGAACCACGGACCCACAAGCGACTAAACACATAGAGAGAAGTACCATGTCATACGAAATCGTTAGGCGGTGGCGTCTGATTGAAAAGATTGATCTGACGGAAAATCTAGCGGATCCATTCACGAAGAGCCTGCCGCAAAAAGTCTACGATGGACACGTTAGAGGACTTGGATTGCGCTTGATGGCACCCACTTAGAAAGGAAACTTTTGTATAAGTGGGAGAAGCAAAGTGATGGTTGTTTGTAATAGCTAGTAGAAAGACACATTGTATACTAAAAGTTTGCTTTAGTATAAGTGGGAGATTGTTGGATTTGTATCTTGAAAGCGGTTTGGTTGAGCTTGTATACAATGTTTCTGTTACCACTATTACAATCTCTATCGATTTGAATACTTGATTGCATATATCGTGTCCCTTATCTCATATATAAGTTAGATCATACGATGTGTGAAGATCACGAGAATGCGTATGATTGGTCGAAACAATGAGATATAAAAGTTTCACGGTGAGGCGACTTAAGGGCGAGTTGTCGGTTTGGGCTGCGATATAGATAAGAAGTGACTTGACTTAGTTGCTTGTCTATCTTTGATGCGTCTCGGCGTATTGAAGGATCACGATGAGATGAGTTCTTCTTTCGACCGTCGTGAAGAACCAAGATCTCGGTGACTTACGATGATCTAAACCTCGATAAGGTATTAGGTGAGTATGAGTTCTTGACCATCACTTTGACTTGTTATGAGTGAGGTTTATATGTTCTAACCAATTCTCCGCATCTTGGGTGGTGGCGATCTTGTATGTCACGCTAGTTATCATGTCAGTCACCGTATCCGTTTAGGATGATGGCGTCCCTTAAGGAGCTCAAAGGTTTATTGTACTAAACCTGCGGGTTGAGTTAGCTCAAGTACAATAATAAGGTTGAGTGGTACTACTTAAGAAATAAAGTTGTGTCGTTTTAAGCGATCGATTGCTATAAATGATTAATGGACGTTCGATATCTTAAATACGAGGATTCGTAATGTCTAAGTGCAAGCCGACTCAACTTCGGTAATAAAGGGTAAGTCGACATTCTTTCTCTAGTGGCATGATCGAATGTTTATAAATTAATTTATGTTACGGTTGAACATAAGATAATTAATTTATTTGAGGCCCATCTTTATTCCTTGCATTTGATCCTGGGCTTTGGCCCGTCGGGCCCGTAACGAGGAAAATCGGTTCCCTATTGCTCGATTGGCGAGATTTTATTCTCTTTATCCACATGGATATAATTATATTTATGGTATATGCATAGATCCTTTCCATATAAGATTATGGTAATAATCTTGAGAGTATGGAAATAATCTAAGAGTATGGAAATAATCTAAGAGTATGGTAATATTCCATATAGGATTATGGTAATATTCCATATAGGATTATGGTAATATTCCATATAGGATTAAGGTAGTGCATTATAAATATAAGGTATGAGATAATGTCTGGCTAATGCTCACATATTACAAGCAAGATTTTGGCCATCTCGATTAATTGAGAGAAAATTTTCGAGAGTTTGGGTGAGAGAAAGGGTGATTTTGATGCATTCTCCATAGCTCGTCCTCGCTCGGCGTTGGAGTTTGGGTATCAGGGATCTGATCCGAGAAGGTCAAAGCACGAGTCTCGACCGTTCAATCCGTTCATCCGTTCGATCCACCTCGGCGGATCGAAGGTAAACACGAGAAAACCCCAGCGTGTTGCTATTAATTATATAGGCGCATGCTAGGATTATAATCAATGTATGGTGAATTAAACACCTCGGGCGAGATGGATCCTCGGGCGATGGTTAACATCGTTTTCCTAACATTGGAATCCACCGTAGCGACGATGGGCGAAATTTGAAAATAATGGAGAATCGGATCGGTCGGATAGTTCGCAAAGACAAAGGCGGGCCAATTCCCTAGCACTACGAGTAAACCCTAGAATCGATGCTTTGCTATCCGGTGAGGGTGGAAGAGCTTACGAGAACCACAGGACGAAGCGACGAAAATTGGGCAAAAGATGAGGAACTCGCGACCTTGAGCCCGGCCTTGAAACCGGGATGCAGAGTTTTCACGAGCAACTCGCGACCGACCTAGCGACCGCTAGGCGATCATGAGAAGTGGGCAGGGGAGTTCGGGCGAAGAGCCGGTGACCGAGCTCGCGACCATGCGAGCCGGCGCAAGAAGACCACCGATGCAGCCCATATGCTGGCGACCACACTCGCGACGCGAGGATGGCGGGCGCTCGATGAAGAAATATCGACTTATACTCCCGATTCCGTTCGAGTCGTCTAGCCAAGCCGAAACATGGCGAGATCTTGACCGATTCATGGAAATGTTCGAAAGGTGAATATCAATATTCCGTTGATAGATGCACTCGAGAGATATGCGGGATATATGAAGTTTTTAAAAGATATTGTTGCCAACAAGAAGAGGTTGGAAAAGTTCGAGACTATTAATTTATCTCGAAGTGCGGTCTTGTCTTTGCAAAAAGCTGCCGTTAAAGCAGAAAGATCCAGGAAGCTTCACAATACCTTGTATTATTGGAGAGCATACTTTCTCCAGAGTTCTGTGCGATTTAGGGGCAAGCATCAACCTGATGCGTTGTCCATGTTAACAAATTTGAGATTGGGGAGTTAAAGCTGCTACAATTGCTCTCCGGATGGCGGACGCATCGATCGCTGTCGAAGGGATAGTAGAAGATGTGCTTATCAAGGTCGAATTTTGTCTTCCGGTGGATTTTGTGGTCCTTGATATGCCGGAGGATGGGAACACACCTCTCGTTCTCACGGAGACCGTTCTTAGCCCGTGCGTGGCTCGATCGATGTGTGGGATGGTGATCTCACATTCCGTGTAAATAAGGAGGAGTTAACTATTTCAATCTATGATGCCGTGAAGCGACAAGATAACTCAAAGCATGAAGATTGTTGTTCGGTCACCCTTGCCACGACCCAACTTTGAGCTTGGATTTTAACCGACCGATCGATGAGGATGCTAAAAGAAGAGTCGACTCGGCATGAAACTTGAGTGATTTGTTGAGTTTGGGGGAGGGGCAACTTTACTCGGTGGTGGTCTGTGGATCAAAGTATAAAGCAACCACAAGTTTGGCGAAGGCGATTGCAAAACACCGGATTGATCGAGGTATGTGATGGTCTAGCTAACGGCGTTAAATTAAGCACTTGTTGGGAGGTAACCCAATGTTTTAGTTGTTTTATTTTGTTTTGTTTTGCTTTTAATTATGCATTTTGTTTTGTATACATTGTGGGGTTGAGTTGAATGACGCAAGTAGATGATGAGAATTGTTTTATTAGAAAATTTATTACAACCGATTTTGTGAGGCGAAGCATGTTATGATTATTGTAAGTATTGAGCCCCGAGAACTTGATCACATTTTTGAAACATGTGAGACTTGAGCTTTGTTGTCATATATTTGCGGTCTTGTTTCTTTACTGTGTGAATAGTTTGAAATAACATGTGTTTCTCTAGAACTTGTTACGGATCTTTTTGAGGTTGCATTGATGTGCTTAGAATTGGGAGATGATATTATGCATTCTTCTCTTAGCATATATATTATCGAAACACTAACACATTATTCATATTATCCTTTGATGAGCCGTTTGAGCTACCTTATTCTTTCATATAGCCGTGGGTTGGGTTATGTAGATAATATGAGATTTGGCATTGAATTGAGGGTTGAGAAAAGAAAGAAAAGAAAAAAGAAAATAGATGATGAAAAGTGATAATCAAAAATAGTTTCTTACCCGTATAAGTTCAAAAAGAAAGAAAAGAAAAAAAAGAAAAAGCGGCACAAGTATGTGTGAAAAGAACATAAATGGGTAAGTCATTAGTCTTGAGATGAGTATATCACTTATATGATAAGTGTGATGTTCTTAAAGAAAAATGACTTCTTGGTATGGAAAATTGAAATGAATTGTGAAAAGTTGGGAATTGTGTCTTATGATATTTATGGTGCTTTCATTATGGGATTATGAGTCACTTAGCCGAGATATATCCTACCTTACCAAAGAGCCTACATTATAACCCGTTATAAAGACCTTTTTTATCTTGGTTCTTGAGCACATATTTGAGCAATAGGGAATTAGACGATTTGCAAGCTTATGGTAGATTCCGTGTGTTTTTATACATTGAGAGTATACATATCCTCATTGATACACTTGAGTGTTTGAGATTCTTAAATATATATCCATGCCGTGAGGATTTAAGTTTGAGAAGGCTTGTGCTTATGGTTTTTATGATATGTGGATTTGAACGTAAGATGTTATGATTTGTTTTATTTGAGGTGAATCTTTTGTTTCTCATTGCTCTGAGGCTTATTGTTGCTGTCGTTCGACTCATTCCCTGTCGTTTTGTTGTCTTTCATTTGTTCTGTTTTGTTTGAGGACAAACAATGCTACAAGTTTGGGGGTGTGATAAACGTGTTTTTTACTCGTTTATTGATGATATATTAGGATGAAATAGATCTATTAAGTGCGTTTATATAGTCGATGTTTATGCTTTTAGCTATTTTTGGAAGATACTGCTCTTGGGGTTTCTCTTTGGTGTTTTGTAGGCTTTTCAGGTGATAATCGATTCACAAGCGCAAAGATGTAACCAAAGATGATGAAATGGATATGAAAATATGGATGTGAAAAGTTTACAATGTTAAAGATCATCTTGATAGGGTCCATAGGCGCAAGCGGATCGTAATTCGGAGTTCGGACGCGAAGAGCGGGCGAAAAGTGAAGTCGCACGAGGCTAGCGACCCGAGCTCATGACGCGGGGCGGCCGCAAGAAATCATCGAGAACGTTTTGGGCAGAGCCTCGCGACCGAGCTCATGACATGAGCTCGGCCGCGAGACAACGCGGCTGGGCACAAAATTAGGGCTTTTCTCCACCTATATATATCCCCAAGCTTGCTCCCGCGCCAAACCTCTCCAAGCACGAATTTGTTCGGTTTTCATAGTTTTCATATTTTTAAACTTTAGCTTTGATTTGGATTCATCTAAGCATTAGATTTTCATTGTTCTACATTAGTTCTACGCATTGTTATCGCTTTGGAGCGATTTCGTCCGAGCAATTCCATATTTTCTCGTTTGTTACTTATGTTTGGATACGAACTCAACCATTGTTCTTCCGACGCTACACTACGGGTTTTATCTATTTAATTCTTATTTTTATGGTTAATTCTTATTTTATGTCGATTACGATTATTATGTCTAGCTAATTTCCGTTCTAATCCTAGGGTTTGCATGATTCTATCCTAAATGTTGTGATTCCTGCTATTGCTATTTACCTTCCAGGCATTGATTTATGATTCTTGGTGCTTAATTATATGTGTCGATTTCGATCAATCTTGATGCATATCTAGTTGCTAGTTAATTACTTAACCGTTTTAATTGTCAATCGATCTTGAATGCATAATACGAATAAGCCTTGAGTCGCAGCTGAGATAGAAACATTCGTAGGAAGCATATTCTTTGTGATCCTTTTGGAGTTAATTATTTTCACTAGAGGCGTATGATAATAGAAAAATTAGTAATCAAGCGCCACAATTGTCGATGTCGAAATTGTTGTTTACATTTTGATCTTCCATCTTATGCGGATTAAAATTGTTTAATAGGAAGCAGGATAAACATATGTTGTGGGTAGGCCTAATCATCCATAGGGTTAGTCTTTCTATCTTATTATATCTTTCAGTGTTTATTGCTTTCGTTTATTTTTGCATTGTGACCTCACTTTATAAACCAAATCGTTCTTGGATAATGATGAATTATTGTTGAGTTGGCTTCTATGTTTTCGTGGTACAATCCCAGGGATCGATACTGACTTACCTTTATACTCATGCGTTTTCGTGTTAGAAAAGTGGCGATCAAATTTTGGCAACGAGAAAACACCGAGCTAGCTTATGGATAAGTTTTTAACTTTTGGACTCCGTACACTATTGAAAGCATGAAAACGAAGGCGACAAATGCCACGTGTTCATCCTCGTTCTTCCATGCAAAAATACATCCGTGATATCGACCCGTACTTATTTCTAATTGGGTCGTACATATTAGGTCATAATAAAAGCCACAATAGTGCAGATTCACCAGGATCGCTTTCGTCATTGAAGCAACGACCTCTGCGGCTTGTTGGTGGTCCACGATATAAAAGGATAAATATGCCCTTAGAACTGAAGCACTGCAGATCTGAATTGATAAAAATACCCTTCATCCCTAAGAGCCGAAAAAGACCAGTTTACCCTCTCCCTTGTCTTCTATAAATAGTGAATATGTTCCCTTGTAATAGGGTTCTTCTTCTAGTTTTTTTCAGTTTTCTGAGTTCGACTAGTTGGTTAGCCTTAGTAGTTAGCTTAGTTTTACAATTCAGTTCTTACAGATTCCCTTTACATTATTGTTTTTTACATTACGTTCAGTTTAAATCAAGTTTTCATTTCAAGTTCATCTTTTACATTTAGTATTTTTACTTTCCTTGTTCTTTATGCTTTCATTTACATTTCTCGTACCTTTTATTTTCGCATGAGTAGCTAATTTTTAGGCGATTCTAGGATTGTAGTTACTTGTTTAATGATTATGTGATATTGTGTTTGATGTTATGTTGCCTTCCATTTCATGTTTATGACTCTTGGTGCTTTTATCATGCTAGATTGTTGATCACCTTGGAAGCATGTGCAATTGTTTCCTTAGATGACCGAGAGGTTTGAGGAATAATGAAAACAAGAGTACATGATATACAAAGTGCTAGACGATCGAGAGGGTTTAGTAACTTTTGTAGGAAGCATAATCTTGAGGAATTTTGGGAGTTAGTATAATTTCTTAAAGCCTAAGGGTAATAGGGTCATGCTAATCAACGCTCATAGGACTTATCGAGAGAGAGGCTATGAGTACATGAGTGATCTTCCACATGTCTTGGATTAAAAACCGATAGCTGGATCAACACGACATCCACATAATCTGAAGCTAGGTGTATGTACTTCCCTAGGATCGATGCCTTTTATCATATTTTTCTCTTACTTGTTTATTTTATTTTATTTTATTTTTCGTTGATTGGAAAGTCAACCTTGTTCGTACCACCTTCCTTCATGCTATATGTTTTGCCTGAACAACGATAACATATCTACGTGAGATTACTTGTTGTGTTCTCGCCGTACATAATTCCTGAAGAATCGACAACCCGACTTACCGCTTGCTAGAATTTCACCGTGTCGGTTGAGATGATATATTTTGTGTGATCATATATTTTGTAAGAGAAGTCCTTTATCATCAATACGTGGGGCGTACCGGTATAACAAGTCATCAAGACATACTACTTTCCGTTTATCTGCTGACTAACCAACAATTAGTCATGAAGTCGTTTGGTTGTGATATTGTTTTATATCTCATAAGGTTAATTCAATCATATGATCTTCCATGATCTACAATACATTATATGATCTTCTATATAAGGAGATAATGGAACATTCATATTTAATATGTTAACAATTCAGATAGGAGAATAATAATGAACTTGATAATATTGTATACAAGTATAAAACATCTTGCTTTCAGTATACAAACCCAACAGCGCTCATGTCATTTTTCATAAATTTTGGCATCACATAGCCCGTAGGTGCTACTAAGAAATTATTAGAATCCTAGCTGGATTAAGAGATGGTTAATTCCAAGAATATTCAAGACAATTTAACAGCAATAGGACTCCTAACATAACGATTGGGTTTGTAGCAGTCAGACACCCAATCCTTGAAGATTTCACTGAAGATCTCTTTCTGTCTTTGAATCTGTTTTCATAACATTTCCGATAACACACGAGTATTTTAACTTCTAATTGTTTTAGAAATGTGTCTGTTTTAGTACACGAGTGATGTGAAGAAATATTTAGTATTTTCATATTTAGGTTTCGACTCAACGTGTCCGACATTATCTTGCGGTAAAGTAGTGAGTTCTGTAACGTTTACTGTACATTTATAGTGAATAATTTCGTCATAGATTGGCATCTGCAAATTATAATTTTAATCTATAGAAAAGTTACTTCAGTGCTCTTTAAGTTTTTTTAATTTCGCTGTTTTACTCTGTGTGTGGATAACAATCTACAAAAAAAGATTTTTGTTTGGGCGAAGCAACACTTTCATTTTGTTTTCAAGTTGGTACGATTTTCCACAAGTAATATATTGCTATTTCATGATTTATCCTTCAATTTGCTGGTATTTCTCCTCCCTGAGTTTGGCGTTTTGGTGGAAATCTTTTACATGGTGGACCATTGTCCCATGTGAGAGGTTTTACATTTCAAACATTTCCTATTTATGATAATGAGAGAATGGAAAATATATTGGAAGGAAAATCTTCCATGTTCGATGTTCATCTTCTTCACCCTAATTGACAGATTGACTTAGTGTTCTTGAAAAATCAATTGCAGCCTAAGTTGACGTTGATGGAGTGTGGCAGAGTGCTTACCTTGTGATGGCTTCAATTTGGAATTATTATTGATATGTCCACTTTGGAGTTGCATGCATTTGATGTATAGTTGAAAAGTAGCTTCATTCTTCCTCTGCATATTTAAGCGACTCTTTGAATTTTACATCTACTTGTGGAATTCATTCCTTTGTCCATATTTGCTCAATTTTGTGTAGTTTGCATGTGAAGAATCTGACACGGCCCTATTCACATATTTGGTATTTTGATTATCATTATGTCTATCTTACTAGTTAATATTATTGAGTTAGGTTATATTATAAAGTCATGTAGATTAGGCTCATTATGCATAGGAATCATAGCTAGTATAAATGCTCTTGCATTCTTGTTATTTATCATTAAGTCAATAATATTTATATTTAGAGAACCTTAAGATTGTAACCTTGTGTGATCGAGAGGATTTGGGCTTTTCACGAGCTTATCGTGGATTATCGATTCGATCCTGGAGTAGGATCATTTCAGAATCTGTATTGGATTAATGAACTCATATTTCCCCTTCAAAAATCAATTTCAGTCAGGTTCGCTAGTGTTGCGTATGGAACTCATATGTGAAGATTTTTCAAGAAAATGCTAAGAGGGTGTTTGGCGATCTTATAAGCTCTTTAAAACAGTTTATAAGTTGTTTAGGGGCTTATAAGCTACTACAAAGTGTTTGACAAAATAAACTCATAAACAACTTATAAGCTGTGAAAATTAATTCTAACAACTTATGAACTCCTCTAAAAATAAGTTTTTCAACCCCATCTTACTTTTTCATAAACTTATAAGCAACCATGAATTTACCAAAATAATCTTATTATAACTCGTTATTTCCTACATATACACTACCAACTTCACCTCTCGCTAATTTTATCTCTCTAACTATGATTTTCGCTCTCTAACTCACGATTATTTCTCTAGCTTATAAGATCAATTATCTAAACACTTTAATAACATATAAGCTCTTGAGCCATTACCTGTTATAAGCTCTTGAAATATCTTATAAGTTCTTGAAGCTTATAAACTCTATAAAATCATAATAACGTCCTGCCATCAAATTCGGGCCAATTTTTCCTAGTTGGCATACCAGAAGTCCACGTTAATTAAACACGTGGAATACAAAATTATATAATATCCAAGAAAAAAATAAAACGATGTCGTTCCTCATTCGCTAAACCACATACAAAAACCCACAATTCTTCCTTCTTCAACCTTCATCCCTTCTTACCTTATCTTTCACGATAAGCGCGCTTTTACGTTTATAGTTGATATTTGAATATGAGTTTAGCTTTCGTTTAATGTGCGTTTATGTATCGATTCTTAATGTTTTATCTTTTCTAGAAGATCTTGCTCTTGGGGTTTCTCTTTGGTGTTTTGTAGGCTTTTCGGTGATAATCGATGCATAAGGCAAAGATGTAACCAAAGATGATTAAATGGATATGAAAAATATGGATGTGAAAAGTTAACAATGTTAAAGAGCATCTCGATAGGAGTCCATAGGCGCAAGCGGATAGCAATTCGAGTTCGGACGCGAGAGCGGAGGCGAAAAGCAGTGAAGTCGCGCGAGGAGCAGTGACGAGCTCGCGGCCGCGATGAATCGCCTGCAACGCCCAGAACCTCGCGACCGCTGCTCGCGACATGAGCCCGGCCGCGAGGCGGGCGGCGACCCCAAATTAGGGTTTTCAGCCCAAATCTATAAATAGGGCTTCGCCCGCGCCCTGAACGCGTACCCAGTGCGATTTTGCACGTTTTCCTCGGTTTTATCATTTTTCATTTATTTTCGCTTTAGATTTGATTTAGATTAGTTATAGCAATAGTTATCCATCGTTTACATTAGTTCTTAGCATTGGTAGCGATTTAGCACGATTCGTCGAAGGAATTCCATCTTTTTCCGTTTTCCGTTGGTTTGGATACGAACCCAACCATTGTTCTTGAGGCGCTTCCCTACGGGTTTATCAATTTAATTTCCGTTTTTATGATTATTGCGTACTTTATGTCGTTAATTATGTCTAGCTAATTTACTTTCTAATCTAGAGTTTGCATGATTCTATCCTATATGTTGTGATTCCTCTTGTTGTTATTTACCTTCCGGGCATTGATTCATGATTCTTGGTGCTTATTTATATGTGTTGATTTACGATCAATTTTGATACATATCATAGTTGCCGATTAATTACGTAAGCTGTTTTAATTGTCAATCGATCTTGAATGTATGATACGGATAAGCGCTTGAGTAAATGGCGAGATAGGAACATTCGTAGGAAGCATATTCTTTGTGATCCTTTTGGGTTGCTTATTTTCCTCTAGAGGCGTATGATAATAGAAAATTAGTAATCAACGGTCTGAATTGTCGTGGCGAAGTTGTTGGCAACATATGTGATCTTCCATCTTATGCGGATTAAAATGGTTAGTAATAAGCGGGATAAACATCATTGTGGATAGGATTAATGCATCCCAGGGTTAGTCTTTCTTGATATTTGTTTCCTTGATATTTTATTGCTTTAGTTTATTTTCTTGTTATTACTTTTGCTTTGGATTTAATTATCGAAGCCATAAAAATCACAACCTAAATTACGTGCTTGGATAATGATGAATTATTGTTGAATTAGCTTACGTGTTTTCGGATTGCAATCCACAGTGAATACGATACTTAACACCTATATACTTACGCCTTTTACGTGTGAAAAGGAGCGATCAAATTTTAGGCGCCGTTGGGGTTATTAAGATCACATAGGAATAATTTTACGATTTGGATTTATTAATTCAAGTTATATATTATATTTTATATTTATTTCTTTTTGTCGGTGCTAAATTCTATCTTTTCTCAGGTAGTTTATGCGTCAAGATCTCGGGGACCTCACGAAATATTATTAGATCCAGAGATCGAAAGTTCTCAAAGGAGAAGAGGGCGAGAGAAGAAAGGAGCGCAATGGCGGCCAATCCAGCAGAAGGGGGCATTCTCCCGAGCAAGTAGCACGCATGCTAGGTGACTTTGCGAGAGATGCGGCGTCGGATGGCGAACATGGGAATCATTGTCCACCTCGGAGGAAAGACCTCTGAATCACATGTACCGACATCACGAGCAGTTCAAGGAGGCGGTTGGGGCCCATGCGTGGATCTGAAACAATTTCGAGCTCAAGCCGTACGATCGGTATGGTCGAGGAGGCGGTTTGGGGAGGAGTCACGGAAGACCGAATGCGCATCTCGAAACTTTTCTCGATATTTGTGACACCATCAAGCAGAATGGGGTGCCACAAGACCGCGATCCGGATCGCATGTTCGGTTTCATTGCTGTGACCGGTGAAAAGATTGGTTCAAGTTTGGACGAATGGCATCAACACTTGGGAAACTTTGTGAGAAGTTTCTTTGAAATACTTTCCACGGGCGAAACTTGAAGATCATCGCGAAATCTCTCATTTTGCCAAAACCACGGCGAATCATTATTCGAGGCATGGGAGAGATTCGAGGTCTATTGAGGCGATGTCCACAACATGGGTTCTCGAGGAGCAACAAATCACACGGTTCTACGGTGGTGACATGGCGAGCAAGGAGCATGGTGGATGCGTCGGCGGGGGCTGCTTATTGAGCCGACCGATGAGCGAGGCGAGCCGTATTTTAGAAGAGATGGCTGCCAGCAGCTATCAATGGTCAGCGGAGAGAGCGCCATCGTTCAAGCGGTTCTTGTTGAGAGTGATTGAAATATGGCGATCTCATGAAGAAGTTCACTCTTTTGAAGAGTCGATTGAGACGACGTCGACCACATCAATCGGAGGTCATTCGAATTTCCAACAACCTTCCGTGAGAAGCTTGATTTCGAATAGTGTAATTCGAGCCGAGGAAGCGAGTCTCGAAAACATGATGCGCGGTTGGTTGTAAGCAACCAACAATTGGCAACGAATCGAATCGTTCATAAGCAACACCGGCAAAAGATAAATCATTTGGAGTCCTTTGTGACGGCTATGGGAAGCATATGAAGATGTTGGAAAATCAAATTGGTCAAATAGTCGTACAAGTGAATGCCTTACAAAAGACGGGCCAATTCCGAGTGTCTGAGGTGAACCCGAAGAATCGGTGTTTCGCCATCCGGACGAGGTGGGCGAGCCTACCCGAGCCCTACCGAAAGAAGAGCAAGAAAGCACTTTGGAGCAGAAGGCGGACACTCGCGACCGCGAGCTCGCGACCGCGAGCCATCGTCAGTATCTGGCGAGCCAGATTGCGTCAGAGCGACCGCGACCCAACGCTCATAAGCCTTGTTCCCATGAGCAATCAAGTCGCGCCACCCCGAGCAATCGAGAAATCAGCCTTGTGACTCAAGGCCCGCAAGCTTCGCTTCGCCGAACACGGAGATCGGCAGCAGCAGATTCCTCGCGACCTTCCCGGTCGCGAGGTCGACCACGAGGCACCCCGAAGCTAATCGTCGCACGTACACTCCTCCGGTCCGTTTTAAGTCGACTTGTCAAGTCGAAATATGACGAGGTTTGCTCGTTTCAAGAGGTTTTCAAAAGTTGAGATAAATTTGCCTCTCTTTGAGCGTTGCGAAACATCTTAGACTACATGAAATTCTTAAAAGGCAGCTTGCAAGCGAAGAAACTTGAGAAATTTGAGAAAATTTCCTATCAGAAGAATGCGATGCCGTCTTGCAAAGGCTCCTCTGAAGCGAAGGATCGGCGGTTTCACGTTGGAGTGAGAGATCGCCGAGCGGACTTTCCAAATGTTTTGTGCGACTTGGGGCGAGCATCAATCGATGCCATTGAGCGTTTTAAATCGGCTACACCTAGGAAAGATGAAGCCGGCGAAGATTTCATCGATGATGGCTGACCGGTCGGTCACATATCAAAAGGTATCGTCGAAGGCGTGTTGGTAAAATCGGGATTTTGTTTTCTGCCCGACTTTGTTATTCTAGATATTCCGAATTGAAACAACAACCACTAATCATTGGTAGACCTTTTCTAGCAACTGGTGATGCGTTGATTGATGTGCGGGAAGGCGATCTCACGTTTCGTGTTAGCGATGAGGAGCTCGAATTTCCATATCTGACGCCATCAAGCAACACGGCGGTGGAAAGCGGAAGATTGTTTGCTCGATCACGACTGCTTTGCCGCGCGCGTCGGCGCTTAGAGGTACTCGACCAATCGAGGATCTTTGCGAGAAGGAAGAAGTGGACTCGGCATGGAACTCAGAGTGTATCATTCGAGTTTGGGGGCCACTTCCATAGTCGGTGGTGGTCATCCGTGAATGCTAAGTTTAGGAGGTCCACAAGTTGGGAAAGATGTCTATGCCACAAAACACGGATTGACAAGGTTAGTAATGGTCTAGCTAAAGGCGTTAAATTAAGCACTTGTTGGGAGGTAACCCAGCGGTTTCTTGTTTTGTTTTGTGTTTTGTTTTTGTTTTCGTTTGTGTTGCTTTTGTATTGTTTACATTTTTCTTTTCGTTTTCGTGTACATGTCGATCAACGAGTTAAGTGAAGTGTGTTAATCCATGTGGCGATGGCGATAGAAATTTTTGTGAAATTTAATGATAGTGCGCATGATATGTTAGAAAATGCGCATGAATGACGTGAGATGGCTTAGCTTGTTGTTTTCACCATTTGCTTATCTGTGAGACTTGAGCTTCCTTGTATACATATCTTGATCTGATTTACATTAATTGTGTGATATCATGCATGTGATTATCTTCTAGAACTTGCCGTTTTTACGTATCGAGGCGATATGTGTTTGAATTTGGAAAGGATAAAGGCCATCTTTGTTAACCACGTATTCACCCAAACACTAACCCGATGATATATACCATTTGTCGCCTTCTTTGAGCCTTTATTAGACTTTTCTTTCGATTAACGGATGATAGGAGGTGAGGATGGATATGGGAATCAAAGGTGTTGAAATTTTGATGTAGTTATGACGAGAAAAGTTTCTTTTAGAAAAATACATCGTGGTGAAGAATAGTACCTTGTTCGTGAAAATTAAACCTATAAGCTCTATAAAAGAAACCAAAAAGAAAAATGTTAAGTTCACTATGAGTGTTGAGCATAAAGGGTCTTTAATCAAAGTATAGGTACATACGTGGCATTAAGCGTTAATTTAGTACGTTGGGAGAAAAGAGGAAAATGGACAAAGTCCGTATGTGTCGAAATGTATAAATGGTGGTGCTTGGAATATTCTTGAGTCACTTAGCCATATTTTATCCTACCTTAACCAATGTGCCTACATTCTGACCTATGAAAAGACCTCTTTGATCTAATTTGAACACAATGATGTGGTAGAGATATTAGAAAGCAGCAAGCCTATGGTAAGATGTTGCATTGCATTGTTCGTTGAGTGTATACACGTCCTTAATTTCTTTATGAGTTTGAGTGTATCCTCTATACTCTACACACATGCCTTTGTGAGGTTGAATTAAATGAGTTTTTTAGTAAATTGTTGTTTGTGTTGAGTGGACTAACGTCGTCATGTGCACTAATGTTTTGAGCATTGATATGTTTGGAGGCTAGAATGGTTATCATCTTTGCTACGCTCGTTGATCTTTCGTTGTGTCTTTACATTACATTTTGTTTGAGGACAAACAATGCTTTAAGTCCTGGGGTTTGATAAACACGCTTTTACGTTTATAGTTGATATTTGAAGATGAGTTTAGCTCGTTTAATGTGCGTTTATGTATAGATTCTTAATGTTTTATCTTTTCTAGAAGATCTTGCTCTTGGGGTTTCTCTTTGGTGTTTTGTAGGCTTTTCGGTGATAATCGATGCATAAGGCAAAGATGTAACCAAAGATGATTAAATGGATATGAAAATATGGATTTGAAAAGTTTACAATGTTAAAGAGCATCTCGATAGGAGTCCATAGGCGCAAACGGACCGTAATTCGGAGAGTTCGGACGCGAGAGAATCGGAGCGAAAGCGAGTGAAGTCGCGCGAGCTCGGCCGAGAAATCGCCCAAAACGCCGAAACCTCGCGACCGCTGCTCGCGTGCGAGCCCGCGCGCGGACGAGGCGGCGAACCCAAAATTAGGGTGTTCAGCCTAATCTATAAATAGACTTCACCTCGCGCCCCAGCGTACCCAGTAGCGATTTTACGTTTTCCTCGGTTTTATCTGTTTTCATTTATTTTCGCTTTAGCTTTGATTTAGATTAGTTATAGCAATAGTTATCCATCGTTTTACATTAGTTCTTCGCATTGGTAGCGATTTAGCGATTCGTCAGAAGAATTCCATCTTTCCGTTTTCCGTTGGATTTGGATCGAACCCAACCATTGTTCTTGAGCGCTTCCTACGGGTTTTATCAATTTAATTTCCGTTTTATGATTATTGCGTACTTTATGTCGTTAATTATGTCTAGCTAATTTACATTCTAATCCACAGGGTTTGCATGATTCTATCACATATGTTGTGATTCCTCTTGTTGTTATTTACCTTCGGGCATTGATTCATGATTCTTGGTGCTTATTTATATGTGTTGATTTACGATCAATTTTGATGCATATCATAGTTGCCGATTAATTACGTAGCTGTTTTAATTGTCGATCGATCTTGAATGTATGATACGGATAAGCGCTTGAGTCGTGGCGAGATAGGAACATTCGTAGGAAGCATATTCTTTGTGATCCTTTTGGGTTGCTTATTCATCCTCTAGAGGCGTATGATAATAGGGAAAATTAGTAATCAACGGTCACAATTATCGTGGCGAAGTTGTTGGCTACATATGTGATCTTCCATCTTATGCGGATTAAAATGGTTAGTAATAAGCGGGATAAACATCATTGTGGATAGGATTAATGCATCCACTAGGGTTAGTCTTTCTTGATATTTGTTTCCTTGATATTTTATTGCTTTAGTTTATTTTCTTGTTATTACTTTTGCTTTGGATTTAATTATCGAAGCCCTAAAATTCACAACCTAAATTTTGTGCTTGGATAATGATGAATTATTGTTGAATTAGCTTACGTGTTTCGGATTGCAATCCACATGGATACGATACTTAACACCTATACTACTTGCGTTTTTACGTGTGAAAAGGAGTGATCAAATTTTAAGCGCCGTTGGGGATTATTAAGATCACATAGGAATAATTTGTGATTTGGATTTATTAATTCAAGTTATATATTTTATTTTATATTTATTTCTTTTTATCGGTGCTAAATTCTCTCTTCTCTCGGGTAGTTTATGCGTCAAGATCTCGGGGACCTCACGAAATATTATTAGATCCCGAGATCGAAAGTTCTCAAAGGAGAAGAGGACGAGAGAAAGCGAGCTGCAATGGCGGCCAATCCATGAGCAGGGGCATTCATCGAGCAAGTTGCCGCATGCTAGGCGACTTTGCGAGATCTGCGTCGGATGGCGAACATAGAATCATTGTCCTGCTCCGGAGGAAGACCTCGAATCACATGTACCGACATCCCACGAGCAGTTCAAGGAGGCGGTTGGGGCCCTTGCGTAGATCTGAAACAATTTCGAGCTCAAACCGGCCACGATCGGTATGGTCGAGGAGGCGGTTTGGGGAGGAGTCACGGAAGACCGAATGCGCATCTCGAAACTTTTCTCGATATTTGTGACACCATCAAGCGAATGGGGTGCCACAAGACCACGATCCGGATCGCATGTTCGGTTTCTCATTGTGACGGTGAAAGATTGGTTGAAGTTTGGACGAGCTGGCATCAACACTTGGGGAAACTTTGTGAGAAGTTTCTTTGAAATACTTTCGCCGGCAAGCGCGAAGATCATCGCGAAATCTCATTTTGCCAAAACCACGGCGAATCATTATTCGAGGCATGGGAGAGATTCAGAGGTCTATTGAGGCGATGTCCACAACATGGGTTCTCGAGCAACAAATCACACAGTTCTACGGTGGGTGACATGGCGAGACGAGGAGCATGGTGGATGCGTCGGCGGGGGCTGCTTATTGAGCCGACCGATGAGGCGAGCAGCCGTATTTTAGAAGAGATGGTCGCCAACAGCTATCGATGGTCAGCGGAGAGAACGCCGTCGTTCAAGCATTGCTTGTTGAGTGATTCAAAATATGGCGATCTCATGAAGAAGTTCACTCTTTTGAAGAGTCGATTGAGACGACGTCGACCACATCAATCGGAGGAATCATTC
This sequence comes from Salvia rosmarinus, assembly GCA_036937905.1. Taxonomy (NCBI): domain Eukaryota; kingdom Viridiplantae; phylum Streptophyta; class Magnoliopsida; order Lamiales; family Lamiaceae; genus Salvia; species Salvia rosmarinus. The sequence continues at coordinate 288,922 of JAODLM010000608.1, forward strand.
AATTTCCAACAACCTTGGCGAGCTTGAATATTCGAATCGATTCAAGGCCGAGGAAGCCAGTCTCGAAGACATGATCACGCAGATTGGTTGTAAGCAACCAACAATTGTAACGAATCGAGTCGTTCATAAGCAACACCGGCAAAAGATAAATCATTTGGAGTCCTTGGCGGCTATGGGAAGCATATGAAGATGTTGGAAAATCAAATTGGTCGAATAGCCGTACAGTGAATGCCTTACAAAAGACGGGCGAATTTCCGAGTAATGTCTGGTGAACCGAAGAATCGGTGCTTCGCCATTCAGACGAGGTGGGCGAGCCTACAGAGCCTACCGAGAAGAAGAGGCGAAAACACCTCAGGGCGAACACTTCGCGACCGAGCTCGCGACCATGAGCCCGATCGCGAGCCATCTGAAAAATTGTCCACGAAGCCCGCGATCGAGCGCGCCGCACCCGACCATGAGCCATCGAGTATCTGCGCGGTTGTTCGCGGCGACCAGTAGCTCATAAGCCACCCCGAGCAATCAAGTCGAGCTGCGCACGAAATCGTTGTGACTCGCCCATAAGCTCGCACGCGATCACGGAGATCGGTAGCACAGATTCTCGCGACCTTCCAGTGATCGCGAGGTCGACCGCGAGCACCCCGAAGCTAATCGTCGCACGTACACTCCTCCGGTCCGTTTAAGTCGACTTGTCAGTCGAAATATGACGAGGAGTTTGCTCGTTTCAAAGAGGTTTTCAAAAGTTGAGATAAATTTGCCTCTCTTTGAGCGTTGCGAAACATGCTTGCTACATGAAATTCTTAAAGGCAGCTTGCAAGCAAGAGAAACTTGGGAAATTTGAAAAATTTCCTATCAAAAATCGATGCCGTCTTGCAAAGGCTCCTCCTCGAACAAAGGATCGGCGGTTTCACGTTAGAGTGCGAGATCGCCGCGGACTTTTCGAAATGTTTTGTGCGACTTGAGGCGAGCATCAATCGATGCCATTGAGCGTTTTCAACCGGCTACACCTAGGAAAGATGAAGCCGGCGAAGATTTCATGATGATGGCTGACCGGTCGATCACGTATCAAAGGTATCGTCGAAGGCGTGTTGGTAAATTCGGGATTTTGTTTTCTGCCGACTTTGTTATTCTAGATATTCCGAATTGAACAACAACCACTAATCATTGGTAGACCTTTTCTAGCAACGGTGATGCGTTGATTGATGTGCGGGAAGGCGATCTCACGTTTCGTGTTAACGATGAGGAGCTCAAATTTCCATATCTGACGCCATCAAGCAACACGGCGGTGGAAAGCCAAGATTGCAAATCGACCACGATTGCTGCTGCCGCCGCACACGTCGGCGCTTAGAGGTACTCGACCAATCGAGGATCTTTGCGAGAAGGAAGAAGTGGACTCGGCATGGAACTCGAGTGTATCATTCAAGTTTGGGGGCACTTCCGTAGTCGGTGGTGGTCATCCGTGAATGCTAAGTTTAGGAGGGTCCACAAGTTGGGAAAGATGTCATTGCAACAAAAACACCGGATTGACAAGGTTAGTAATGGTCAGCTAAAGGCGTTAAATTAAGCACTTGTTGGGAGGTAACCCAGCGTTTTCTTATTTTGTTTTTGTGTTTTGTTTTTGTTTTCGTTTGTGTTGCTTTTTGTCTTGTTTACATTTTTCTTTTCGTTTTAGGTAATACGTCCGATCAACGAGTTAAGTGAAGTGTGTTAATCCATATGGCGATGGCGATAGAAATTTTTGTGAAATTTAATGATAGTGCGCATTATATGTTAGAAAATGACGCATGAATGACGTGAGATGGCTTAGCTTTTGTTTTCACCATTTGCTTATCCCGTGAGACTTGAGCTTCACTGTATACATATCTTGTCTGATTTACATTAATTGTGTGATATCATGCATGTGATTATCTTCTAGAACTTGCCGTTTTTACGTATCGAGGCCGCAATATGTGTTTGAATTTGGAAAGGATAAAGGCCATCTTTGTTAACCACATATTCACCCGAACACTAACCCGATGATATATACCATTTGTCGCCTTCTTTGAGCCTTTATTAGACTTTTTCTTTCGATTAACCGGATGATAGGAGGTGAGGATGGATATAGAATCAAAGGGTTGAAATTTTGATGTAGTTATGACGAGAAAAGTTTCTTTTAGAAAAATACATCGTGGTGAAGAACGAGACTTGTTCGTGAAAATTAAACCCTATAAACTCTAGAAAAGAAACGAAAAGAAAAATGTTAAGTTCACTATGAGTGTTGAGCATAAAGGGTCTTTAATCAAAGTATAGGTACATACATGGCATTAAGCGTTAATTTAGTACGTTGGGAGAAAGAGGAAAATGGACAAAGTCCATATGTGTCGAAATGTATAAATGGTGGTGCTTGGAATATTCTTGAGTCACTTAGCCATATTTTATCCTACCTTAACCAATGTGCTACATTCTGACCTATGAAAAGACCTCTTTGATCCTAATTTGAACACAATGACCTGGTAGAGATATTAGAAAGCAGCAAGCCTATGGTAAGATATTGCATTGCATTGTTCGTTGAGTGTATACGTCCTTAATTTCTTTATGAGTTTGAGTGTATCCTCATACTCTACACACATGCCTTTGTGAGGTTGAATTAAATGAGTTTTAACGTAAATTGTTGTTTGTGTTGAGTGGACTAACGTCGTCATGTGCACTAATGTTTTGAGAGTTGATATGTTTGGAGGCTAGAATGGTTATCATCTTTGCTACGCTCGTTGATCTTCGTTGTGTCTTTACTGTTACATTTTGTTTGAGGACAAACAATGCTTTAAGTCTGGGGGTTTGATAAGCGCGCTTTTACGTTATAGTTGATATTTGAAGATGAGTTTAGCTCGTTTAATGTGCGTTTATGTATCGATTCTTAATGTTTTATCTTTTCTATAAGATCTTGCTCTTGGGGTTTCTCTTTGGTGTTTTATAGGCTTTTCGGGTAATAATCGATGCATAAGGCAAAGATGTAACCAAAGATGATTAAATGGATATGAAAAATATGGATGTGAAAAGTTTACAATGTTAAAGAGCATCTCGATAGGGTCCATAGCGCAAGCGGATCGCAATTCGGAGTTCGGACGAGAGAACGGAGCGAAAGCAGTGAAGTCGCGAGGCCGACCAGTGAGCTCATGACATGCGATGGCGCGGCATGAAATCGCCCGAAAACCTCGCGACCGCTGCTCGCTGACATGAGCCGTCATGGGCGGGCGGAAGACCCCAAGTGGGGTTTCAGCCTAATCTATAAATAGGCTTCACCCCGCGCCCAACGTACTACAGTAGCGATTTTGCACGTTTTCCTCGGTTTTATCTGTTTTCATTTATTTTCGCTTTAGCTTTGATTTAGATTAGTTATAGCAATAGTTATCCATCGTTTTACATTAGTTCTTAGCATTGGTAGCGATTTATGCGATTCGTCTGAAGGAATTCCATCTTTCCGTTTTCCGTTGGATTTGGATACGAACCCAACCATTGTTCTTCGAGGCGCTTCCTACGGGTTTTATCAATTTAATTTCCGTTTTATGATTATTGCGTACTTTATGTCGTTAATTATGTCTAGCTAATTTACATTTCTAATCCTGGGTTTGCATGATTCTATCCTATATGTTGTGATTCCTCATTTGTTATTTACCTTCCGGCGTTGATTCATGATTCTTGGTGCTTATTTATATATGTTGATTTCGATCAATTTTGATGCATATCATAGTTGCCGATTAATTACGTAATCTGTTTTAATTGTCAATCGATCTTGAATGTATGATACGGATAAGCGCTTGAGTAAATGGCGAGATAGGAACATTCGTAGGAAGCATATTCTTTGTGATCCTTTTGGAGTTGCTTATTTTCCTCTAGAGGCGTATGATAATAGGAAAATTAGTAATCAACGGTCATGATTGTCGATGCTGAAGTTGTTGGCTACATATATGATCTTCCATCTTATCTGGATTAAAATGGTTAGTATTAGCGGGATAAACATCATTGTGGATAGGATTAATGCATCCCTAGGGTTAGTCTTTCTTGATATTTGTTTCCTTGATATTTTATTGCTTTAGTTTATTTTCTTGTTATTACTTTTGCTTTGGATTTAATTATCGAAGCCCAAAATTCACAACCTAAATTACGTGCTTGGATAATGATGAATTATTGTTGAATTAGCTTCTGTGTTTTCGGATTGCAATCCATGTGGATACGATACTTCGCTTACCCTATACTTACACCTTATCTTCTACCCTCCTCTCTTCTCTACATTTCTCTCTCATACACAGTCCAACAACAATGGCGAGCATTGAAACTCGAATAGACTTGAAAACCCACAAAACAAAGAAGACTCCAACTCAGGCCCATCGCCATTGAGCACTTGCGCCTCTGTTTCCTCCTCGATTACGGCCGATTCGGCAAATCGAGGATGACTCAAATACCTTAATAAATTAATCTACCGAATCATAAGCGAAAAATGGAAGAAGTGCGTGAAAGAGAACTCAACGATGAGCGCCTCACCTTCTCACAACAAAAAGCGAACCTTCCACATACTTGAGCTACTGCCAACCAACATTCACAATCACCAAAATTAAACAAAACCCTAAACTAATTATCAATTCAACAACTAAATTTAATTTGGATTAATGTATTCGAGGCGTACCCATTGGCTAGTGTTGATGTTGAATTCTTAGAAGGTCACGTGGTGGCGTGATGAGAATCTCTTCCATGAATGATCGATCCGCTGCAAAGACAACGTCGAGTTAGAACTTTGGTGGTCTTCTCGTCGAGATTGGGCATCAATTTCTGATTACGCAAGGTTTGAAGCTCTATCTCTCACTCTCCTTGCATCAGAGAGAGAGCCCTAAATAAGTTGTTTTTTCGATATTATATAATTTTTATTCCACGTGTAATTAACGTGGACTTTGATATCTGACTATGCAAAATTGGCCGAATTCTATGATCATGATGTTATTGTGAACCCATTTAAAGGTTATAGTGCGATTTGTTATTATCTTTACCTTAACACCAAGCGCAAACAGCGAGCTAGTCGGATAGTTTGACCCGTCGATAAATTTGTTTACCAAAAATTTATAACATAGTCGACATCATAGCTGAGCGAAAAATTAAAAATTAGAATAAAGTAAACGGATCACAATGGTATCACTAATCAAACAGGGTTTATTGTATTGATTAGCACTTAATTTTAACATATATTGCATCCCCAAATCAAAATCAGTTTATAATATATAAATTTTATTGGTCCAAGACCCAGTCGATATTATTGTAGCCCTGCGGTGATGACTATAATATTATCACGATGAGCCTCAAGCTAATTGCGGTGACAATTTTGCATCGATTTAAATGCGCATTATTGCGACCTGCGGTGATGACCACAATAATGACATGTCGGTTTGAATCGAATGCAACAACAGATCCTCAATTCTTGGTTTATTAATCAGTTAATATGTGTCCACTAATTAGCTTGATCACGAGGCGATACAAAATAATTAAGCAATCGACCCGTCGCACGATGCTAACCATACATCTATGGTGAGCATGGCCTTGTCCATTTGGGAGTAAATACGGTGTAAAACTCTTGGGCGAAAAGGTTATTGACCTCAAACAATTATGATGGGACACATTTTGTTTCAAAGAACAAGACTTATTTAGTGGGGATAAAACATGTTATACTAATTGTTTATTTTAATATCGATATTAAATCAAAACAATTATTGGGTGCCGCCTACCGGGCATGAAATACGGACCACACATATTGGGTGCGCCTACCCAGAACATATGTAACACGGACTACAAGTATTGAGGCCTGCCTACATAAACAAAGCGGTCATGCTTACTATAGTTAAAATATAAGCATAAAATCGAATAGCATGCTTATAGCGAACAACGACAAATAGGGCTCATGAATAAATTTAATAATTTAATTCTCTAATTAAAAAGGATTTAGCATTTATATTATTTCCAAATCAATATAAATATTCATGTAGTATTATTATTTCATTGTACCGTTCTTAATTGAGAGCACTTTCAAACTGCTAGAGCGGATACTCAAGTTATCATCCTAATTTTCTAAAACGGACAACATAAAGACTTCCAATTGAGGGCAGCCTGACAATATTTGGTTAACATCATTTTCACAAATATTATAACAATGAATCAATATACTCTTGACTTGATTCCACTGCACATCCCCCTGAATATCAAAAACACAACCTTTGATCGACAACTGCTTAAGTGATGAACACGAGTATAGAAACTGCAGCACCAAATACTCTTCTTCTTCAGAAAGCGGGAGCACAGATGTAAATAGAATTCTTCAACTTTATGTTACATGGCAAAACGCACCCATGAATCAACATCACTAAATGATGACTTATTTGTAAACAATTCAACCACGAATTTAATAATCTTGCTGCCTCTCCAGAATTTTAAAACCCCATTTACGAACTCTCGAGCTGTTTCTGCATTATCTGTACTACGTATAATAAGGCAGGGTATGGTGGTCCAAAGGTTTTTCCAGCGACTCGACAGAATTGTTGTCCTTACAACATCTGTCATCGGTAAGAACTCAAAAATGTTATGTATTATTGAGTCGGGCAACTCACTGAGTCGATCCTCGAGCTCACTGCTCTTTAATTCTGTCATCTCGCAACTTCAAGAACCAAAAGCTCGGAAGCATGAATTAAAGAGTAACCTACATCTCAAAAGAAAGTGATCACACAAATCAAAATTTCGAAGATTACCTCAGAAGCTCCGAGATCGTGTCATCTCGTAATTTATAGAACCAAAAGACCCATAACTCGAAATGAAGCAAGACACAAATCAAAATCTCGAAGTTTACCTCAAAATTAACGCTTCTTTCACGCGGTTGCTGTTGCCAAGAACCCTAATTTGTGCCAATGAGAGAAAAAACCCAAATTTGATTGCAATAACAAATGGATAACCAGTTCCTACTTCCCAAGACAAAAGCAGACTTCGCGTACACTTGCCTCTTTTCTTTCAAAAATAACTTCTTTGTTTCTTCCAGATTTATTCATTCTTAATCAACTAATTTAAATCCATAAGGACGATCACTTCTTTTCTTTATCAACTGAATTAAATCCGTAAACACGATCACTTCTTTCTTTATTTAACAAAGGGAATCAAGTTTAAGAACAAATCCTTTTTTTAGTTCTTAAAAGTTAGTTGTTGAATTTGTTTTATAAGCTTATATCAGAAGTATACATTTAATTATTTTTTTATCAAATATAAGTTTGTATTTTCCTCTTTTAAATATGACTTCTACATAAATTTTATATTTTTTTATCTTGATTTATTCGCTTATTTCTAAAAAAGTCACCACTTTGCACCTATAATATAGAACTCATTCTCTATTTATTTTATATTCACTACTATTTATTAAAACTCGTGTTATACCAAAAGCAATACAAATTTTTGATGAACAAAAATAGAATTCTGTTATTTTATTTTATTTTTAAAGGAGATATCATTATTTATTTGGCAAAAAAATTGAGAAAGGAAAAAAATGTTGAGAAAGGATCCCTCTCAAGTCTTAAAAGGTAGTTGTTGTATTTGTTTCATAACATTTATTATTTATTTATTTTGTGAAGGGGATTAACATTTATTTATTTGGCAAAACATGAATATAGATACTTGGCGCTAAATAAACTTTATAATTAAAGATAAATATTTGTGTATATTCAATTCGGATATATGTCATATCCAATTCTAATTAGTATCCATCATTCTCAATTAGAGTTTATTAATCTCCAATTAGAGTTCTCAATCTCAATTAAGATTTATTAATCATAATTATAATATAATTAAAATTAATTAAAAATAAATAATTGAATAATAAAATTGGGGCCGACAGCACTGTGCGAACATGTTGCACACAAGATCAAGTCATAATAAAAAGTTCTCACAATATTGGCGCGATATAAACCCTCTAAACGTGTAGAAAATCATGTTTGTTAGACAGACGAAATTCACAAAAAAAATAAATAAAATTGAATCATTTTAACCTCACACAAGTTTACTAAGTTTTTTGAAATGAATTAAATGTGCATCTTTTTCTCAATGGCAGTGAGAAGAATTAAATGTTTCTCGGTTTAATGTTGGTTCAGTATCATATATGTTTGACTTATTTTATTTATTTTTTTATACTTTTGTTTCTCATCTTAATCTTTACAATTAGAAAGTCTAATCTTATCTATTTAGTTTGAGATTTTCTGCTTAATAGCCTCAATTTAACGAGTTGAGATCCAGTATTTTATGATTGTAAACCTAAACAATTGAAAATTAATGTGAAAAAACTCATTAATACGCCAAAGAGTCTTCAGCCACGTCAGCAAGCTTGTTTAGGCAGCAAGCTTGTTTAGGCTTCAGCCTAAACATTTTTGTAAACCTAAATAATGGAACATGTTTTTACATTAATTGTTTATTTTTCTAAATTTGTGTTCATGTAATCTTTATGTTACTTAGCAGTAAATATTTTTTTTATCCTGTTATTTAATAATTTAGAATAAATTATTACAAATAATGTTCTTTTAAAATGGAAACAATGAGATGTGACTGTTATTTTTAGTTGTTAAACCACAAAATCTGTAATACCCCGTCCTTCCTGAGCATCAGGGTTGCATGGCACATTTTTCGAGAAAGATCAAAATGTTGACTTTTTGTTTCGGTGACGCGACCGTCACGAAACCTCGTGCGTTGTGAAGAGTGTCTTATGACGAATTCATGACACTAAGTATGCAGACTTCGACCACCCACGGGTTTGGCACTCAGGAAGTTATCGAAAAATCGACTTTTCATGGGTCTTTAAAAGCATATCTTGTTTATAGTCATTGTGTCCGGTATTTTATTTCGAGTCCATGGGTACCAAGTTTGCTAAATTTGGAGTCGTTTGCAAAGTTGCGTCGCTTTTACGTTTTGAAAAGGTATTATGTGACAGTTACTTGACCACTGCTTCCTATAAATAGGAGGCTAGGCCTTCATTTTCAAAGTTCATTTCCTTCGCTCTCTCGTGTTTACTTGACGAGCCGAGCAGCTCCAGTACGCCATGAGCTGGGAGGAGTGGGGATCGGCAGGGAGGCTCGGCGGCGGCGCCATCTTATGCCGCCACCACCACCACCGATCGACCCTCCCGGCAGCTCAGTTTTCATTTTGTCATTTTCTTGTTTTGATTCCGTCTTTTAATAGATAGCATAACATAGAACTCGGGATTCTAAAGGGACGAGGCGAGAAGCGGCGGAGGTCGCCATTTCGCCAAACCACCGCCCGCCCATTCTGCCGCCGTGAGCACTTTGTTGTCCGCCGTTTGGTGGCCGACGGACCACCTGCTCTGAGTCCTTTAGGTTTTGAGTTCCGGCTATGCATTCCACTAAAGTACCGATTCCGCTTTACATTTTTCGCGTTTACGCATGTCGGGATGTTTTCCGTTGCTTGAGTTTTCTAAAGGAAGACATGCCCAAGTTATCCATTTTCAACATAGTTTGTCATTTCATGTTCGTCGTTATGCATATTGCTTATGTTTCCATTTTCATGCATCGATTTTGGATGGTTTATCCTAGATCGAGGATAGGCATCGATTTTGAGCTTCTTGTTGCTAAGATTTGAGTCAACTTGCATGCATGTATATTTTGAAAGTACCCTATTATAGTCTTGATGCCACGAATATATTTCCTTCGCATCGAGTTGATTTGAAAACCCGAGAGTGCCAAATGTGGGTTCAGAAAGTCGAAAAACCCCGTCTTGCTTCGATCTTCGTTTGGATCACGATGTTGCTTTGCTTTGTGGGATGTGACCCCAAAAGTTGTTCTGTCTTGTTACCAGGTACCTACCAGTGCGATCGGTGAAGTCATCGGATCCGTAGATATCTCTCGGTTGACGTTTTTGTCTGTTTAGGTTGGGTTATATATGCTTATTTCGAGTTATTTACTCGATATTTCAAAATAAAACATGTGCGCCGTAAAATATTTTGGTGAAGTTATTCTTCGCTCTACGATCCGAGATATGGTTCTATTGTGGTTGTGCACGGATCTCTATTCGGTGGGTTGATCACCATCTTGGTATTGATCGTGAGGGATAGACCCAGAACACGTGGTTATGGTTCCGGGGATAGACCCCTAAGTCCACACGAAATGGTAATGAGGTGGTTATGGTTCGATGGGGATTCACCCAAGTCCACACCGAGTTAGCCTACCGGATACGTTCCGGGCATGGGTGATCGGATATGTTCGGACCGAGATATTGTGGGCTAGCCGGATATGTTCCGGCGAATGAGATGAGATGGGTGGCGGGATACGCCCGAGCCGTGGTTCTTTCGTTCTATGATGAGAACAACAGAATAACGAATCGTATCGAAAACGAAAAATCTATTTTGCTTACTTAGAAGTGGATTTACGTTTTAAAACCTTCTAAGGTAAGTGCTCAACACGCATCATGATTCTTTTCGATTTATGATAAAACCCTAATCGAGTGCGCTAGTACTCACCCCAAACTCTTTTTCAAATCTTTCACGGATGGAGGAGGGCTGGACGGGCGACGCCGAGGGGGTGAGCTGCGGGTTCTTCATGCTATGCTTCCGCGATGTTGTGTTATATGTGTACTCTGATGTTGACGTATTCTTGACCCTTATTTTGCTTTCTGATTGGGAACAAGATTTGCTATTATGTTATTATGCTGTGAGTCTCGATATGAGCATGCTATGTGGTTGACCGGTCTAGTCAATAGGGTTCAATGCTATTTTGCTTTCTTTCATTACTTATTATAAACCAAGATCACCTTCATTGAAGTTATGGTATCGATATTATTACATTGGTGGATTGTTTGTGTATCCTCCCTTCGTGATATGTCCAAATTATAGAGGAGATGCTGCCCGATTTCATGGTCACATCTTCTTATCAAGTATATTATATGTATTCCCCATTCTTCTTCGCTTCTTAACCCCCACCTCTAATCACACCCCGGCATCCGTGCCTTCCCTCGGGAATTGGGGCGTGACAAAATCTTTATTTCAATAGTCCAATTAAGAATTCTCTCTTTTTAATAATAATTACAAACAAATTTATGTACTTTATTTCTTGATCGCCTCATAATTATTTATGATAGTAATATATGTAGGGGTGGCTAAACGGGTGTCGGTACTGGTACTGATACCAGAACCAAAATTATCGGGTATAGGTATTCGATGACCCAAAAATCGGGTCTAGGGTCGGGTTCGGTATTCCTCGAATGTATTCTCGGCATCGGGTATACTCGTCGGTGTCGGGTATACCGAATACCCGAGCATTTTGTAATTAAACCCTAAATTTTCTAATTTATTCCATGAGCAATTTCGTCTTCGCTTCTCTCTGCTCATTTCTCACAACAACACTCAGCAGGACTCAACACGGCAACATCGCCCCTCTCCTCCCTCTCTCTCTCTCTCTCTCTCTCTCGATCTGCGTCGCCTCCCCATCTCGCCTCTCCTCGCCGCGTCGCCGCCGCCTAGCTCCGTTGTGCCGCCAGCCTAGCTCGTCGTGTTGCTCGCCAGCTCAGCCGCACCGCTCACGCCCTGGAAGTCCCCGCAAGTCGCCGTCTCCATCATCGCTCTCGCCGCTTCGTATATAAAAATCGAGTGAATTTCTTTAAGAATTTCGATCAAGTTCTTGTTTGTTTTGTACACATTGGAGCGAGTGAATTTCTTTAAGAATTTCGATATAAAAGCGATGAAGATGATGTTTCCTTTTACATCGCATTCTGCAAGATCGAACTATTAAGCGAGCTAATAAGTTCTTTGTTTTATTTTCTTCCCAATTTTAGAAGTTCAATTTTATTTATTTTTGACAACTCTGCGCCTCTCGCACTATTATTTTTCTTCCCAATTTACACCGATCAAGCACTATTAAGCTACTACCAACTCTATCTCGAATAGAATTTGTTGGTATAATGTATGATAAATCCATTATGATATTAAAATGTTGTGGGAAAAAACTCCTTATATTTTAAGAAAATGGACGATGGACGGACACCACCATTTTGTCTACTTTTTGCCCCAAAATCGTTCACTTTGGAGAGAGTTGATGGTGGCTTTTCTCTTGTGTTGGCGTAATGACAAGAATGCTCGACATAAGGATAAATGACAAGAATGCTTGATGATTTTGAAAATTTTGATGATTTTGTTGATGAAGAGTTAGTGCGATCGTAGGACAAATAGAGTTGAGTTTAGTTGAGTTGCGTTCTCACCGTAATGAACAAATGCATTTATTAGAAAAATTTATTAGTCGCTTGATGTTTCACTAAACCACCACATCTGTTCTTTCCTCATTGTTTACGCATATGGCTATAACTTCCTCACCTATCGACCTTATCTATATCCCGATATAGGTGTAGCATGGCTTATTAATCTTATAAAATTGCCCAAATCATTGAAGATTTCTTCCACCTTTATAGATATTATTACTCATTGTCCCTCTAACTCATCTCATCCCCGATATGCTTATGTTTTTGTTTACGGATGATTTTATTATGCTCGCTATTATGTTTTTACTCTATGCTTGGCTGGCTTATTTTACCTATAGAATGGTGCTCTCTGTAATGGTTTTTTGCTAGAATTATTGTCATGCAATCCACTGATTTGTGACCGATATTTATCCTTATGTAATGCATGACATAAGGATAAATGACAAGAATGCTTGATGATTTTGAAAAATTTTGATGATTTTGTTGATGAAGAGTTAGTGCGATCGTAGGGACAAATAGGAGTTGAGTTTAGTTGAGTTGCGTTCTCACCGTAATGAACAAATGCATTTATTAGAAAAATTTATTAAACGCTGATGTTTCACTAAACCACCACATCTCGTTCTTTCCTCATTGTTTCGTGCATATGGCTATAACTTCCTCACCTATCGACCTTATCTATATCCCGATATAGGTGTAGCATGGCCTATTAATCTTATAATTGCCCAAATCATTGAAGATTTCTTCCACCTTTATAGATATTATTACTCATTGTCCTCTAACTCATCTCATCCCCGATATGCTTATGTTTTTGTTTACGGATGATTTTATTATGCTCGCTATTATGTTTTTACTCTATGCTTGGATGGCTTATTGTACCTATAGAATGGTGCTCTCTGTAATGGTTTTTGCTAGAATTGTTGTCATGCATTCACCGATTTGTGACCGATATTTATCCTTATGTAATGCTTGATATAAGGATAAATGACAAGAATGCTTGATGATTTTGAAAATTTTGATGATTTTGTTGATGAAGAGTTAGTGCGGTCGTAGGGACAAATAGGAGTTGAGTTTAGTTGAGTTGCGTTCTCACCGTAATGAACAAATGCATTTATTAGAAAAATTTATTAGTCGCTGATGTTTCACTAAACCACCACATCCGTTCTTTCCTCATTGTTTCGCATATGGCTATAACTTCCTCACCTATCGACCTTATCTATATCCCGATATAGGTGTAGCATGGCCTATTAATCTTATAAAATGCCCAAATCTGTTGAAGATTTCTTCCACCTTTATAGATATATTACTCATTGTCCTCTAACTCATCTCATCCCCGATATGCTTATGTTTTTGTTTACGGATGATTTTATTATGCTCGCTATTATGTTTTTACTCTATGCTTGACGGCTTATTGTACCTATAGAATGGTGCTCTGTAATGGTTTTTGCTAGAATTGTTGTCATGCAATCCATCGATTTGTGACCGATATTTTCACCGACTTGTTGGCAGTGTATAATATGGTGGCGTGGTTTCTTGGCTTTCATCGATTTTGCTTTATCTCTCTGCTAAATTAGTGCAATTTCTAAGCTCGCATTGTTATTTATGTTATATGATCTCAATGGTGGCTTTTCTCTTGTGTTTATAGTGTTACGCACCATTGTTCATGGAGAGACGAGGCGACACAAAGTGCTATGAGTCGAGTGGGCGAGTTAATTGAGAATGAACTAGGAATAACTATTGTTTTGTTATGCTTTGAAATTAAGTTCAAGGATTTTAGCAACATGATTCGAAATTGAGGCGACATGTAATTTGTGGTGTAAGTTTTCTTTGTGTTCATTTGTAGTCATTGGGATTGTTATGTATTTACTCTTGCTAGTTTTAGTTGATTGTCTTTTTATGTGTGTGTGTGCAAATTAAATAAAATATTATGCGTGCAGCGTGTTTATGAGTTTGTGATATGATTTATTTTCATTGTGCATCATTTTGCAAGAATGAATTATTATGTGAAGGAAAGCGTCCGAGATTAATATTCTTTTGTGATGCATTCTTATAGTCGAAATTATTATTTTATAGAGATATTCTTTAATGATAAATAAATCGATTAATCAATAAAGTTTTGTGGTCAACATAAATGACTTTTATTACACACATGAAACACAACTATAATTTTCACCACATAAATAAATAATAATAAATGACAAATTCATAATTAAAGAAGATATATTGAACGAGAAAATCCTGCCTATATGTCGATGTTTGCATGATTGTAGAATACAAGTTTTGGGTTTTAGTGGCATTATTTGGGGAAGAAAATAAATTCACGTTTGAATTAGCATAATAGCAATAACAGAAGAAAAACCTACAAGAACTACAAAAAAAGAAAATCAGAAACAAGCTGAGCCCCTCTGGAATCGAACACACGACCTATATAATTTAAAGGGGTAGTCCAACACTGTAACCACTAGGCTGCGCAGCCATATCAAATATTGACATGTGGAAATTATATTTATAATCGGTAATTCGGGTACCCGAGTAAAATTTTCGAATTAGGTCGGGTGGCCTTTCACTTCTAAACCGGGTTGGGTACTGATTTTTTGGGTAGGTACCGACCGACCCGATTAGCCACCCCTAAATATATGTGCGTGCGTATATAAACATTTATTCATAATTTTGATTTACTTTTTATGTAGAATATTTATATTTATTTACTTCAAATATCATTTAATATTGATGGTTGATGTGCATGTTAGGAGTGGGTGTACTAGTTTTCACTGAAAAAGTAGTTGGTTCACGTTTGATAACGAACAGATCAATGCCTCTGTTTTCCTTTTCCCAATCACAGAGATAGCTCAAATGAATTTCACCGATACAACGCTCCTAACAGTATATTTTGTCGAAACCCATTGCAAATACCCTTGAGAAAACGAACCAGTAATGTTGCCGCTGCGGCTGAACGTCACAGAATATGACGCCTTCTCGTTCAATTTTGTGAACTGCAGCTTCGCAGGCTGCACGCTGACGCTCACGCCTTGCGGTGCAGCGATCTTCATCTTATAATACGATGCTGCCTCGCCAACGTTCATCATAGTCCTCGTGAAACTCTTAGACGATGCGAGCTCAACCAAAAACGTCGGGTAGTTAAGCTGACCTTCAGGAATCTCCGACGTGCAATGCACAGACTTTTGCACAATGATGCTAACCTGTTGATCGGAGTAGCCTAACAACCCGCACAAATATGGGATATAATCATTGGTAGCAATGTCGTACACTAGGCCAGGTTCGTTGGCCCTGGACGGGTTGGCGTGCCCTGCTCCCGTCGCGAAAAGGTCTGTCGGTGTTAGAGTTTGATCGACGATTGATGTGCCTTAATTCACGAGATCAGTTGTGGTCATGATGGCAAATTTGATCGCAATCAGAGACCATTAGGGGTGAGCGCTTTTTAGCAGCGCCGCCATGCCGCTGAGATGAGGGCATGCCATGGATGTGCCTGACTCGATGTTGAATGTGAGTTTCGTGTTGGTGTTTGGGTCTAGAGGAACAGGCCAGGCCACGAGGATGTTGACGCCTGGACTTATAATGTCCGGCTTCACGATCCCCAGGGTTGCCGTGCTAGGACCTCTTGAAGAGAAGGAAGCGACAATCGGGGCCAATGAATCTCCGATTACGGTCCCCTTGAACGAGATCGTCGCCGTGGGCATGGTCGTCGAGTTTATGTAGACTTTCGTTTTCAATCCAACGACATAGGATACGTGCGCTGCGGGAAGGAGATGTGCGTCGGCTAAAGTGCTGAAGGCGTCGGTTTGTTGGTTGGCGAGAATCATGGCTGCGCCATTGGCGTTTTTCACTTCTCCTCCTTTATGCACTCTCGTGATGCCGCCGTCTCTGTCGCACAACACCACCTTCCCTCTGACGTCGGCGCTTGCCAGAGATCCGTTGGTGCAGAACGCGAAATCCTGTTTGCCGTTGGTGCTAGCGTAGACAAGTGGCAGCAGTGTCGGAGGGAAGTCTTTCGGCTGGAAAACGGACTCGCCATCGAATTCCTGGTCGTCGCCTAATTTGGCGGTGGATCTGATGCTTCTGTTGATGGTGCTTGCTCCAACTGTGAGTATCCATGGCGCCTCATTCATGATCGTCTGCTCGGTGGGGCTGGAGTTTCCTCCCGCGCAGCTAACGAATATCCCTTTCTTAACCGCCATGAATGATCCTATCGCGATGTTGTCATTGAAGAACGGTGTCGAGTCCTCATCGAGGGACATGGAGAGCAAGTCAACGCCGTCTTCAATAGCAGCATCTAGCCCGACAAGGATGTCGCTTTCGGGGCAATCTGGTCCGAAGCATACTTTGTATTGTTGGGAATTCTTGACCTCATCTAATGATATGCAGCGAAATATACAGTCAAGAAACATATCTAGATATATAATTAAACATGCGATGAGCCCTATGAACACGTTAGATAGAGAACTTACGATTTGCAATGCTTCCAATGAATCCTGCATGGTTGTCTCCACAACTATGGTATCCACGTGTATGCAAATCCGATGCAGGAACAATTCCTCGGTATAAAGTTCAACCAGAAAAAGCCAAGAAATCTCTGATTGAATTAACGGTAGTTCTCTAAGATTATGATTATATATTTCTGACCTAATGAATAAATGTCTCTATTTATATTAAATAGAGCAGCCCATTAAAGCCCTAGCTTATATGGGCTTTTATTCTTTAGTCTGCTTTAATTAATTAATAGTCCAACCATTAATTAACTAAAACCCATATATCTAATTTAGCTCATAATCTTTCAATCTCCCACTTGGACTAATATTAGATAATTTACCGTGCACTATGCATTTACCCTTGAACGGATTAACAATACACTTGATAGTGTGACCCAATAGGCCCCCATTACCGACGATGATCTAATCAAAGTCCGCACAAAACTCCTAGATCAGTTGTGCGACAAACTCGATATATGACTTGACGCTTACGTGGAAAACAAGAAACAAACATTTACACGAAGTTTATGTAATATCCTTTCATTCATGACACACTCGATTCAGCTAGATTTTGCTATGTGTCTATCCCAATAGCTCAATCATTTTTCTCATCTTTATTATAAAACCCGTATGATCATATTCAATTACTTTAATCAATATATCTCTTCATCGCCAATGACTTTATGGTCGAATAATATAGAGAAAATAAGTGCTCACTCGAAATTCCAATCGAGGAATGAATATCATTCTTAACTCAACTACCATTTTCATTTGTCTCATGATGCATCCAATCCAAGCCGTGTCTTGCCACTTGCAAGCGTTGCCTTGGTCAAAGTACAACACTCAACAAACAAAATGTGTAATGACCCCAAGTCTAAAGACTACTACATACCCCACACACTAAGAAATCATAGACATCTAACAAACGATTTAATAGCATGGTGTACCAATACTCTCCAAAGTATTCATATGTCCATCACGGATATCAAATATCTCGTAGTTGTTAGAACCACTACATTCTCTAAAAATGTGATACAGACCACATGCTAACATGTGACATATCATTAATATCTCATTCTTGATGATCATTGGTTAGGGCTATTTTATAATTATACAATATCATTGATGTCTCATAGCAAAAATGACAGTGATAATTCAAGGGAACAAATAAAAGAATAACGACAAACATCAAAATAATTATTCTATTAAATGCACAAAACCCATAGATAAAACATAATCTTCAATTGTGATCAAAGTAAGTATGTCTCAACAAATGAGTTTCTAAAACATACAAACTCCAAACTCCCACTGAATCAAAGCCATTTCCCACATGTCTAACACCCAAGCTCAAAATATTTGTTGTGTTTTCTATACAACGGCTTGGTAAAAGGATCGACTAAGTTATCGTCGTGGTACTCTTTCTAATTTTACATGTCTCATTTCTATTATTTCTCTAATCAGATGATATCGTCTTGGAACAAGTTTGTTTCTGTTTAGAAGCTAGCATCAGTGTACCCAGTCACTAATAGTTTTGGCTGTCCACCATAGACTAAAAAGTATTCTTTAGTCCTTCTAAGGTACTTAAGAATAGTCTTAACAGTTTTCAATGCTCCTCACCGGGATTTTGCTGAAATCTGCCCGTCATGCTAAGCGCATAGGCCACATCTGGCCTAGTGCATATCATAGCATACATGATCGATCATATAGCCGAAGCATATGAGATCCTTTTTATGCAAGCAATTTCATTGTCATTAGAAGGACAATCCTTCTTAGACAACTTGATGCCATGTCCCATAGAAAGAAATCATTTCTTAGAATTTTCCATTGAGAAACGCGTAGCAATTTATCTATGTAAGTGGATTATGATAGCCCCAACAATCTAGTAGGTCTATCCCGATAGATCTTGATCCCAAGGATGTAGGAGGCCTCACCGAGATCCTTCATCATAAAGGATTTAGGCGACCAGGTCTTTCACGGATTGCATCATGGATCGATCGCTCCCCATAATCAGAATGTCATCGACATATATGACCAGGTAGACAACGTTTCCATTCTCGTGCTTACTATAAACGCATGTGTCATCTTTTCTTCTAACAAAGTCAAACGATTTGATAGCTCTGTCAAAACAAATATTCCAACTCCTCGATGCATGCTTAAGTCCATAAATAGACTTCTTTAGCCTACATACTGCATTCGGCCTTTCTTTGGTTACAAAACCCTCAGGCTGTGTCATGTAGACATCACCTTCTAGTTCTCCATTGAGAAACGCGGTTTTGACATCCATTTACCAAATATCAAAATTGTAATATACAGCTATGGCAAGGAAGATCCTAATGGACTTGATTTTTGCAACAGGTGAAAAGTTCTCGTCATAGTCAATGCCTTCACGTTGACTATAACCCTTTGCCACCAACATAGCCTTGTAGGTTCGTATCTTACCATCTGCATCTCTCTTATTTTTGAAGATCCATTTGCAGTCTATGGGGTAAGCCTCATCTGGTAAGTCATCAACTAGTTCCCAGACTAGATTTAAATACATCGAGTCCATTTAAGATATTAAGGCTTCGAGCCACATCTTTGAATCGGTGCAGCACACCGCTCAAGATAGGTCTTAGGTTCATCGTCATCTGAATCGACTTTATCATCTTGGTTCTCAACCATTAGATTCAGTCTTTGGGGTGCACAACGAGTCCTCTGTGGCTTATTGAGTCGGGTTGTTTGCGCAGGTTCATGCTGTTCATTTTGAACGCGAGTAGGCTCCTCCGTGTTGACTTCGTCAACATTTTGGAGATTCTCATGAATTTCTTGAGGTGAAGGTGGCACAACTATTGTGTCATCTTGTATTTGATGAGTCTCATTGTCTTGAGGTGGCCCTCTAAGAGTCATTTCCCCTCCCAATAGATCATCAAATACTCCCATTGAATTCTTGTTCACACCATTGAACAATCTTTCATCCTCTGTGTTGTTTTGTGGTTCTCGAATTTCTTCAAGATCTACCTCGTTGTGACCTTGTTCCTTGGAAACATATGAGTATTTAAGAAACGTCACATTCCTAGAAATGATCACCTTGTGATCTCCAGGTGAGTAGAATTCATATCCTCTAGTTTCCTTAGGATATCCCATAAGATAACATTTCTCACTTTTCGATTCCAACTTATCAGTCAACATTTTCTTAACAAAAGCAGGACAACTCCAGGTCCGTAAATAGTTAAGATTTGCTCTTTTCCCATACCATATCTCATATGGTGTTTTCTCGACTGATTTAGAAGGAACCCTATTCAAAATATGAGCAGCGGTAATTAAGGCATGGCCCCAAAGGAATAAAGGGAGACTAGAGAAACTTATCATGGATCGAACCATGTCTAATAAGGTTCGATTTCTTCTCTCGGATACACCATTCAGTTGTGATGTTCCCGGAGGTGTCCACTCTGATCGGATTCCATGTGATTTCAAGTAATCAAGAAATTCTCGTCTTAAGTATTCCCCTCCTCGATCTGATCGAAGATTCTTGATACTTTTACCAAGTTGTTTCTCGACTTCTAACTTAAACTCTTTGAACTTATTAAGAGCTTCAGATTTGTGTTTCATCAGATACACATACCCAAACCTTGAATAATCATCAGTAAAAGTTATGAAGTACGAATATCCACTTTTGCTTGAGTTGGAAACGGTCCACACATATCTGAGTGAATCAACTCTAGTAATTCTTTGGCACGTAACCCTTTCTCAGAAAATGGTTTCTTAGTCATTTTCCCTTTAAGACAAGATTCACAAGTACCATATGATTCAAAATCAAATGGTGTGAGATAATCTAATTTTCTCAATCTTGCAATCCTTTTCTCATTGATATGACCAAGTCTACAATGCCAAAGGTAAGTAGCATTATTCGTATTACTTAGCTTAGGTCGTTTGTTTTGCACATTGAGTATATCTAGTTTACAGTCAAGCATATATAAACCATTTGAAAGGAAGGCATTTCCATAAAACATTCAATTAAGAGAAAACGAGCATCTACTGTTTCCAAAATGGAAGGAAAACCCTTCAATGTCTAACATAGGAATGGAAATAATATTCTTTGAAATAGAAGGAACAAAATAACAATAAAGTAAATCTAGTCTATAACCCGAAGGAAGATCTAATCTATAAGTCCCCACGCGTTCAGCATCAACTCTTGCTCCATTTTCCACGCGTAGGTCGACCTTCCCAGGATTCACTTTCCTGCTGTCACTTAGCCCCTACACATTATTGCAAATGTGTGAGCCACAGCCGGTATCTAATACCCAAGAATGTGAATTATTTATAAACATATTTATCTCAATGACAAACATACCTGAGCTACCACCCATTGCACCTTGTGCCTCAATTTTAGGCGCCTCTTCCGGTGCCCCTTTTCATGATAGAACAGGCACCCATCATTTGCCAATGTCGGCTTCTTCTTATGAGCCCCTCAACTTTTCTTAGGCTTCAAGACATCTGATATCTTCTTCTTGTTTTCTTTTGCTTTTCTTCCCTTTGGAAGATTGAGCGTAAGAACTCACAATGAGTCTGATTTGCCATTAGAAGTAGAGGACTCATAAGTCTTCAACATGTTATGAAGATCGGTCGATCCCACCTTGTGTTGTTCATATTGAAATTCACAATGAAATTCGCAAATGAACCGTGTGAGATTGCAAAACCAGGTTGGTTGAGACATTAGCTGGCAGAATCGTTCCAATCGACGCCAGCCTCTCAATCAATCCAATCATCTTCAAGACATGTTCGAAATCTTGCTCTATCATGAGCGTGCACTTGAAGAGATCTCGGAGTATCTCATACTCCAAGGTTCGTGCCTGTGAGGCAAACAAACTCTTCAAGTGCTGAATCATTTCATAGGGTAGCATGCATTCATGTTGCCTTTAGAGTTCCAAACTCATAGAAGTCAACATAATGCCCTGAGCCGAGATAGCATCCTCAACGTGCTTCTTATGAGCAACCTTGTCAAACGAGGCATACTCAGGAGAACACTCATCGGGGATGATACTGATTGGTTTGTCCAAGACATACCCAATCTTATCCGTCCTTAACACCAAGCGCAAGCAACGAAGCTAATTCGGATAGTTTGACCCAGTCAATAAATTTGTTTCCACCAAAAATTTATATAACATAGTCGACATCATAACTGAACGAAAAATTAAAAAAATTAGAATAAAGTAAACACAGATCACAATCGTATCACTAATCAAACAAGGGTTTATTGTATTGATTAGCTCCCACTAATTTTAACATATATTGCATCCCCAAATGCAAAATACGGATTTATAATATATAAATTTTATTGGTCCAAGACCCAAGTCAATATTATTGTAGCCTCTGCGGGGGCTGATGACTACAATAATATCACTCAGTAGGCCTCAAAGCTAATTGCGGCGACAATTTTGCATCGATTTAAGTCGCATTATTGCGACCTGCGGTGATGACCACAATAATGACACTTAGTCGGTTTTGAATCCGAATGCAACAACAGTCCTCAATTCTTGGTTTATTAATCCAATTAATATGTGTCCACTAATTAGCTTGATCACGAGGGCGATACAAAATAATTAAGCAAGTCAACCCCATCACACGATGCTAACCATACATCTATGAGTGAGCCTTGGCCTTGTCCATTTGGGAGTAAATACGAGGGTGTAAAACTCTTGGACGAAAAGGTTATTGACCTCAAACAATTATGATGGACGACACATTTTGTTTCAAAGAACAAGACTTGTATTTAGTGGGGATAAAACATGTTATACTAATTGTTTATTTTAATATCCAATATTAAATCAAAACAATTATTGGGTGCCGCCTACCAGGCATGAAATGCGGACCACACATATTGGGTGCCGCCTACCCAAACATAGTAACACGGACTACAAGTATTGGGCGCCGCCTACCCAAACATAAAAGCGGTCGCTAACTACTATAGTTAAAATATAAGCATAAAATCAAATAGCATGCTTATAACAGAACAACAGCAAATAGGGCTCAACGAATAAATTTAATAATTTAATTCTCTAATTAAAAAAGGATTTAGGCATTTATATTATTTCCAAATCAATATAAATATTCATGTAGTATTATTATTTCTAAAATAATAATTAAATAAGATTTATTAATCTAATTAATAAATCAATTCTTTAATTTATGAACACTAGTAAATTATATTAATTCTAAATTAATACAAAATCAAACTTTATACTATTATTTCAAAATAATAATAAAGTTAAAATTTATTAATCTAATTAATAAATTAATGTCCAAAATAGTGATTAGAATTATTAGTTCTAAATTAATAAAATTAATCCATGTACATTAGTAAATTATATTAATTCTAAATTAATATAAAATCAAACATTATATTATTATTTCAAAATAATAATAAAGTTTAAATTTATTAATCTAACTAATAAATTAATTTCAAAATTATGATTAAATTTATTAATTCTAAATTAATAAATTAAATCCATGTACATAAGTAGATTGTATTAATTCTAATTAAAACAAAACTTATTAATCCAATTAATAAATTCATTTTGTAATTGAAAATTAAATTTTATTAATTCTAAATTAATAAAATCATTTTTTTTATATATAAAACCTGTAACAGCCCAAAGTGGGCTGTCACATTTTAAGGCCCAAAAACATGCCCGTAAGCGGCCCAAAAGCCGGATCGCTCATGACCAGCACATATAGCCCAAGACGAGACGCGCCCACGGCCCAAGACGCATGATAACTCTTATAAAGAGTTATTATATGACCTTTGAGGATAAAATCCTTGAGTTAACCGGGTTCGATTTGTTTATTTCGATGTTATGTTGTATGTTTTATTATGTTTGCGTGTGCTTGTGTGAAGGATTGAGTCAGATGAAATCAAAGGGTTTTTAATTGTTTTTAAGCGTTATTTAAATAATCATGGCATGTAGCAGGAAGAACAGCGGTGAAAAACGGCCGAAGTCCGCGAAGTCCGGCCGAGTCCAAGTCGAGCTCCGGGTTGAGCGCACAGACAAGGCCGAACTCGTGGCGAGCTTGACTTCGATGTACGAGGAAGGGCCGAGCAGAGTAATGTTGAAGAAATGCGGGGCGAGCCGAGCTCAAGGCTGCCGAGCTCGTGGAGTGGAACCTTACTCGGGAGAAAGAGAATAGAGCCGAGCTCGCAACCATCCGAGCTCAAAGATTGAAAAGTTCACAAGTATGAAGGCGACCTTGAGGCGATACTCGTGGCGAGGTCGGACTCGTGGCGAGTCGGACTCGGCCGAGCTCAAACCGATGACCACAAATGAGATCGGAATTACAAGCAGGTCGGGCCCACAAGAAGGTCGAGCTCGGAAGAAAGGAAAGCGGGCGATGCCACGGTGCCGAGCTCACGTGCGAGACGGACCTATGAGTTCGGGGCGAGATCTTCCTCGAGAAGGGCGAACTCGTGCTGTGCAAACCGAGTAGAGGAGCTCGTACGTTGAGATGAAGCGCGCTTATAAAAACAAAGAAGAGTTTTGCGGACCACGGCCACGTGGCGGTGGCCACGACAAAGATAAAGGACACGCGTTTTGCGAGCCAGCGGAAAAGAGAGGATCAGTGGATGAAGGGCTTGCAGGTGCCTTTTCTGCACACCTAAAAAAGTGTCAGAGTTGGTTATTAAAAGGGAGGCGACAATCAGGAGGATTATTATTCATCATTCAGTATCTGGGAGGAAAAAAATCAGAGGGCAACGCCTTGGAGAAGAAGCTATCGGAAGAGGCGACGATCCAAGGAGGAGCACGCGATTCGGCGACGAGTGTTAATTTTGAATCTCGAATTCCTTTTTATTTTGCTATGGCATTTGTGTTTTCGAATACTTTTGCACAGCTCACTATGAGCTAAATTCGTATGACTTGATCTTTTGATGAAACCCATGCTCGTGTGACGAGCCCGTTTTATGCTTATCTTGTCAAGTTATTATCGTTTTCTTGGTGTTTATTTATCTGGCTTGTGATTGATCACCATGGGTGAGATTATAACTCTATGATTTCTGGGAAGCTCTCATATAGTGGAAAACAAGAAAGTGACGCAAGAACATGATTTAAATATTATGTGTGTGAATAGCATAGGAATATGTATTTGCCTTGCGTGACATAAATGAATGGAACGGTAGAGATACTCTTAAAGCACCTCGGTATAGGAATATATTGACGAGGTTAGAGGGTATAATCTTAGATTTGGAAAAATACTAAGAGTTGGAAGATTTCATGTCATAATAACGAGGCAAGATAATGTTGAAGCATGGCGAGTACGGAGCATGGGTGGAATCAAGTGATCAAGTCTATTTTTCCCTCCTGATATATGTTTGTTAATCGTTTATTGTCTAAAATTCCACCTCGGCTCAGTGTAAAAGTTCTCTTTAATTGTTTTCTCTCATATTCACAAACAAATTGTATTCGACGTGGTTTAAAAATTGCGTTCCCTGTGGATTCGATCTCGGAATACTTTCGTATATTACTTGTTGATTACGTGCACTTGCATAGAATAGTATATCTCTAGAATACAAACAACAAGTTTTTGGCGCCGTTGCCGGGGAGCGCTAATTATAGATCACGTTGATATTTCAGTTTTTGTGTTTGTTTAGTATTAGTGGTTAACTCTGCTATTTTCTTCTGCATGAATCAGGATTACGGGTGTGGTATTTGCAAGAAACCAAGGCGCAGTATTGTACCCGCTAGATCCGTAGATTGATTGCACCTTCCGTCGGAGAAGACGACGCCGAACGTCCGTAGAGCGAAAGCCAAATGGCCGCCCAAGGTGATGGCAATAATGGAGAAATGCCATAGTCACCGCGATGACCGAAAGGGGTATACGTGACTACGCTAACCCAGATTTAATGAGCTGAATCCGGAATAACCAGGCCGAGGTGGAAGCGAACCGATTCGAATCGAAGCGGTTATGTTCGGATGCTCCAAGCAAGCAGAGGCGATTCGATGGGGCAAGCCACGGAGGATCCACATCTCCACCTTCGGTCGCTCACGGAGGTCGACTCATTTAAGTTACCGGTGTTCCAAATTAAGTTAAGCCGAGCGAGACTTCGGCTATTCCCTTTTTCGCTACGAGATCGTGCAAAATCATGGCTGAACAGTTGACGAGACCAAGTTTTTGCTCTTTTCTACGTGTCTTGTCTAGGTCTAGATCGAGTCTTTTGTGTCTTTCTTGTTGTGTTTTGTGTCCGGGAGGACACACCGGGTCTCGAGGGGGGCAAGGCGGGCGAAATAGGCAAGAACGAGTGGAACTTGCATGGCGGATGAATAGAGATACGATGCACCTCGAGGGCACAAGGAGCTTAGCTCACACCGGGCTTCAAACCCCAAGAGCTGTTGGTTTCACGGCGTGACCTCCTTACGACCGCACAAGTTCAATCTCCGTAGGGTAGGCTAATGGGCAAGCGAAGTGAAGAAGGCAACCGAGACCAAGACGAAGAAGGAGGCAAGAGAAGTCGGAGAGAGCTAATGGGCAAGATACGTGAGATCCGGCGAATCTCGCTAAATCCGTAAAGGATGCTACACGACACGAATCTCATGAAATCAGGAGGAGATCACCTCGGATCCGTCAGGCAAGGAAAGATCGCCGATCAACAAAGAAACCCTACCAGATTGTCCAACCCATGGGCCATTACCATCGCCGACCTCTCGCCTATATATATGGATGAAGACGCGGCTTGTGCGTCTCTTCCACACTCTTGTTCCTGTTTTCTTAGCATCGAATTATAATCACACCCCACCACCACGTACATTAAGTCCCTTCGGGGCAAACACTTTTATTATTTGCTATTCAGATGTTTTGCTGGGCGGCACTTTGGGCTCGCCGCTTTCTATTTCGTTAAAGTAATAGTAAGTTGGTTCCGTTTAATTATGGTTTCATTAAGCATTGCATGTTTATTTATTTTATGTCTAGCTAAGTCTTTATTACGGTTTGGGCGTGACTAAGTGGAGCATGATTAATATAACTCGAGAGGTCTAAGTAGGGCATTACGATCCGCATGCATGTGTTCCCAAGCACTAGGTCCCTGGCAATATATAACTTAACCAAACTCGGTGTGTTAGTTGCAAATAACATAGTGGGTAAGGGAGGGTTGCAAGTAATAATTGGATTAAGGTGTCGGTGTCCCGCACCCCAAATAGTACGACCGGTGTGGGCGAGTTGAGTAGTCATAGCACCGCCTTTGCCAATACCGGGTCCATCTAGATCATAACGCTCGTGGTTTGCATGTATCGAGGTGTCCTCGTGCGTGGGCATTACGGGTTAGATAGTTTGCATAGGGTGTCCCTCGCCTTTTACACGTAAAGGATAGATTTGGAGGGTGCGTCGTGGGCGTGACGCTGACAACGGGTCACGACGTATGTCTCTTATAACCAGCTGATGCATGTCATGTAGAAAACCTTTGCACCTAGGACCGAGTATTAATCGCCTTCACGGTTCTTGCCTGCCGACTCGCCTTATTATTTGATATTCCCTTTAGTTTGTGTCGTTACTTTTGCCATACCTATAGTGATCAAGATAATTACACCACTCTCATCCTTTTTAAGTGACATCGTGACATCGAGATTGCTACACCAACTCCTCGTGGATCGACCCTATACTTATCGCCGGCTACGCCTGATGGGCAATAGGTTATAAATTTATTTTGAACGCTAAACGACGCGTGTCGAATTGGCGCCATTGCCGGGAGTTGCGCATCCAAGAGTATCTCTATTTCTTGAATTTATATTGCTTTCTTTATTTTATGCTACGACCTAACCTTGCAGGAGAGAGCAGAGGACTTTTATACGATCCCGAGATCGAAAAGCACGCAAGGCGGAGGAGAGCAGCAGTACGGAGGGCACGACAAGCTGCAAGGGCAGCTAATCCAGAAGAGAACCCAGAGGGCAATACGATGGAGTAGAGCGAACGTTGAGGGAAATGGTGTTCCCAACAACCGTAACTCGAGCCAACGGGCATCACTTTGCCCGCGATCAATGGCCACCGAGATGAAGCATTCTTCATCCGATCCTCCCCGATTCAAAGTGACATGCCCGGGGAGGATCCGCAAAGACATTTACAAGACTTTGAGATGGCGTGTGGGACTATCCGCGCTAATGAAAACCTTGGGAGTATGTGAGATTAGTATCATTCCCCTTCTCTCTACATGATGGGGCAAGAGAATGGCTCTACACCTTGCCCACGCGAAGTGTGACCACTTGGGCACAACCGCACTCAAGTTCCTCGAGAGTACTTCCGCCGCCCGCATTCGTAACATGAGGAAAAGGATAAGCAGCATCAAAATGGGCACGGGGGAAACCTTTTATGACTACTGGGGAAGTTTTAAACAAATTGCAGCGAAATGCCCTCAACATCAAATTCCAGACCACGATCTGATCCAATATTTCATGGCCGGACTGAGGGCAACAGAGAAAATTTGGGTGAATGCAGCTTGTGGAGGATCAATACTTAATAAAGTTCCCAGTGAGGCCTTTAGATCACTGGGCGAGATGGCCAAGAAAATAGAGACGGGAGGAGAAGTTTCGAGGCAGCCGCCGCTACTTCTTCAACCGTGGAGACCAAGCGGATAAACTCAGTAACCTGCTCGACAAGTTCATAACCAACACAGATCGTGACCGGGACCGTGGCAAGGGCAAAAGAAAGCTAAAGTTTGCCAAACAGGCGCGCCGTGACACATCTCACGGATCAATGCCCCACTCTTTTGAAGAAGAAGAAGTCAATGCAAGGTCGGTCGAATGGTAATGGGCAATACGAAAGAGAAGATATGATCCAAACTCCCGCACCTACAACCCGGGATGGAGGAACCACGAAAATTTCGGTGGTCTAACAACCGGCAGAGGCGGAGACAACAACATCGATGGAGGGCGGGACAACAACAACAAGAAGACAAGAATAGTCGGTGGACTATATCGGTGGGCCATCGTTGGCGAACTTGTGCATACTATGGCACGAGAATGTGAAGGCTCAACAAGAGAACGAGAAATTCAAGGTCGAGACAAGTGGAGTCCTCCGAGCCTTGGGAACCAAGTTTCCCAATCGACGGCCGCCATAACGCTGCCTCGAGAAGAAGCAAGGAAATTTACCTCCTCAAGCAGAGGTAAATGAGTTAGTCCAAGTGAATGTCAGAGTCTCCGAGAAGTGGGAAGAAACTACCGAGAAAGTTTTCATGCCTAAGGACGACGCAGACATGCCCAAGTGGAAGATCTCACAGAACACAATGATCAAGATGATAATGATCAAGAGGAACCGCCAAGGAAAAAATGTAAAAGAAGAGGCAATCATTGAGCCAACCTATGTCAAACCTAATCCTAATGTTTTACCTCCTTTCCGTGCAGATCGCCAAGAACAGAGAGAGGAAGAAATGAGCGAGATGTATCGCGTGTTTCGTAAGGTGAAATTAATATACCGCTCATCATCGCTCTCCGCACGATGCGAAGTGGGCAAAGTTCATGAAAGAATTGTGCACCTAGAAAGGTGAAGTACAAAGATGATGCAAAATTCCAAGTGGGAGAAAATGTATCCATGATCCCGCAGTTAAATTGCCCGAAAGTGTGGAGATCCGTGGATGTTTTTATTCCCTCGCGTAATAGGCAATACGAGGATCGAAAGGGCCATGCCGGATTTGGGGGCATCTATAAACGCCATGCCCTTGTCAATGTTCAATGAATTAAAGGTGGGAACCCCGCCAACACGAGTGGTTATTCAATTAGCGAGACGTGTCCAACGCTCATCCGTATGAATCATCGAAGACGATGGTCAAAGTGGAGAACTCATATTTCCGCCGGACTTCTACGCTTTGGATATGGGCACGATGGGTAACAAATTCTCGCTTATGCTCTTGGGTCCACCATTCATGAAGACGGCCGTAACTAGGATTGATTATGACACGGCAAGTTATCATGTGAATTCGACGACGAGACGGTGACCTTCAACATCTTCAAGGCCATGGAGCATCCTATTGATATTGATGTCATGGAATTCATTGATCATATTAAACCCATCGTAGGAGACATCCTGCCCGAGATAGGTTTACAAGATCCGCTGGATGCAGCAATTCAAAGTGGTCTTAAGGAGGAAGACACTCAAGGAGAAGCAGCTTACGGACAATGTCGGGAGGCCCTGCTTTATTTGCGGAGCGAACCCGAGGGACTCAAGTGGTCAATATACCAGAACATGCCCAAGCTGAAGGAAGAAGAAAAGCTCGTTCCATCCCTTATGAGAGCACCGAAACTCGAGCTAAAGACTCTTCCTCACCACCTGAAGTACATCTTTCTAGGGAAGGACGACACCTTGCCCGTGATCATCAATGCCGAACTCACCGAGTCGATGGAAGGCGTGAGAAGTGTTCTTGGGCAATACAAAGAAGCTATTGATGGACATTGGTCGACATCAAGGGCATCAGCCCTTCCATATGCGTTCACAATATTCTAATGGAAGAAGAAGCCAAACCAGTACGCGATCAACAAAGGAAGTTGAACCCAGCTATGAAGGAGGTAGTCATGAAGGAGATCTTGAAGCTTCTCGACTTGGGCATCATATATCCCAGTCGACAAGAAATGGGTCAGCCCAAGACACGCCGTGCCCAAGAAGTCGCATTCGGTGGTGAAAACGAGAAAGGAGAGCGGATCCCAACGAGACTCCAAACAGGTTGGAGAATGTGTATCGACTATCGAAAGCTCAACACGGTAACCGAAAAGATCACTTCCCATTACCTTTCATTGACGAGATCTTGGAAAGGTTAGCCTGAAACAAATTCTTTTGTTTTTAGACGGATACTCGGGCTACATGCGGATATGGGTTGCCCAAGGTGATCGTGGATAAAACTACTTTCACATGCCCATTCGAACATTTGCCTACGTAAGAATGCCTTTCGCTTGTGTAATGCCCCAGTGGACGCTTCAACGATGCATGATGAGCATCTTCTCGGACCTATTGGAGAAATGCATCGAGGTCTTTATGGACGACTTTACCGCCTATGGGGAATCATTCAACGAGTGCTTGACAAATTTGGAAGTAGTCCCACAGAGATGTGTCGAAAAGAATTTGATCCTAAATTATGAGAAATGTCATTTCATGGTACAAGAAGGATTGTTCTCGGGCACGTGGTATCCGAAGAGGATAGAAGTAGATAGAGCTAAAGTAGAGATCATCGCCAAATTTCCCTATCCACTTGAAGAAAGCAAGTGCGAGGTTTCCTGGGCACTTGGATTCTACATAAGATTTATGAAGGACTTTGCGAAGATCGCCACCCTTCCCGTACACGACTACTCCGTAATGATGTACCATGGGAATTCGATGAAGAGTGTAAGATAGCTTTTGAAACTCAAGAATAACTTAATTTCAAAGACCGATCATTCAACCCCGACCGGGGCATGCCGCTTAAGTTATGTGCGATGCAAGCGATATGCCGTGGGAGCCATCTTGGGACAACGAAGAGGAAGGAAAGTCATGCTATATACTAGCCTCGAGAACTCTCAATGCTCGCCGAATGTAACTACAGACAACCGAGAAAGAACTCTTGGCGGTCGTCTTTGCCTTTGAAAATTTCGATCATATCTCATCGGGCCAAGACAATCGTCACACCGATCATATCGCCTCGAGATACCGATGGCCAAGAATGAGTCAAAGCCGTGACTAATCGATGGATCTTGCTTCTCCAAGAGTTCGATGTAGAAATCAAAGACAAAAGTGGAGCACAAAACCTTGTGGTCACCACTTGAGTAGGATATTGAATGGGAAGACCGGTGCCCATTGCAGAGACCTTCCCTGAAGAACATTTGTACTTCATTCAGGGCACGACGGAGTTCGAGCCATGGTATGCAGATTTGGTGAATTACAAAACCACTGGAGAACTCCCTGTTGGGCTCACTACGTATCAAAGAAACAAAATCAAAGCAGATTGCCGTGCCTACATATGGGATGATCCCTACTTATGGAGAAAGTGCGCTGATCAAGTTTTGCGACGATGTGTGCCCGAAACTGAGATCAAAGACATTCTGAATCACTGCCACTCCAAAGAATGTGGAGGTCACTTTGGGCACAAGAGGACAGCGAGAAAGGTTTTAGACAGCGGATTCTTCTGGCCCACGATATTCAAAGATGCTTATGAGCTATGTAAGCAATGCAAAGAGTGTCAGCGGAAGGAAATATCACAAAGAGGAATGAGATGCCCATGATACCTATCCTTCCAACGAAATCTTTGATGTATGGGGATGGACTTTATGGGACCATTACCGAGCTCAAGGGGCAATCCGTACATCCCGCTTTGCGTGGATTATGTTTCGAAATGGGTTGAGGCCAAGGCAAGTGCCACTAATGAGTCAAAGGTAGATTCACTTTTCTTAAAGCTAATATCTTCAACAGTTCGGCGTGCCCAAGGCAATTATCGCCGATCATGAACCCATTTCGCAACACTACTATCACCAAATTATTCGAGAAATACGGTGTAACCCATCGTGGTGACTACAGACTACCATCCGCAGCTAACGGGCAAGCGAGTTGTCCAATGAATAATCAAGACTATATTGAGGAAGGTAGTGGGACCTACTGGTGTAAGGATCGGAGCACTCGCCTTGATGACGCTATGGGCATACTGAATCGCATACAAGACCCCTTGGGCATGTCACCGCATCGGTTGTGTTTGGCAAGATGTATCATTTACCAGTAGAACTAGAGCACAAGACATTTTGGGCAGTGAACAAGCTCAACTTTGATTGGGACCGTGATGGCCAAGCTAGAAAGCTTCAGCTTCAAGAACTGGAAGAGATAAGGCTCGAGGCCTATGACAATGCCGTTCTATATAAAGAAAGATTAAAAAAGGCACATGACCGTCTTATCAAAGCCAAGTCATTCGAGCAAGGGCAATTGGTGCTTTTATACCGATCTCGATTCAAGTTGATGTCGGGCAAGTTAACAAGCAGTGGTGCGGACCATATGAAGTCAAAACTCGATTTCGAATGGAGTGCCGAGGTCGCAGACACGAAGACGAAGAAACCTTCAAGTTCAATGGACAACGTCAAGGCTTACTATGGGCATCACGAGATAGATCCGGGAATTGCATCAGTGCAAGCCCTCGGCGGAAAGATTAAAAAAAGAAATCTAGTCGAGCCACGGCGATAACAAGCGGCGGCCGAGGCAACCCGTATTTTATTTGCTTTCGTTGTTGTTTTCTCTTTTTTTTGTTTTGCCCCGCTTTTGCGTGTGGTGTTGTGTAGGTGAATCTGCGGGAACAATGAAAGCGACCCATGATGCCCTGATAGCCTACTTTGCCCACGCTGGATTCAGGTATCCAGCTTCCCCTTGACCTTTTGTCCTCCCTTTTGTTTTTTGTTTTCTGTTTTGTTGTGTTTTTGTTTTTGTTTTGTTGTTTGTTTTTTGTTTTGTTTTGTTGTTGTTGGTGGTCAACCCCTTTCCCTCACCCACTTTGCCCTAGGCAAAGTGTGTGAGTGAAGGATTCGTCTGCTCGCTTGTTTGAGTTAAGAGTCGGTCCCACTCGACCCACTTTGCCCAAGGCAAAGTGTGAGTAGGGGACCGCCTACCTGCTCGATTCGTTTCGTTGTTTGTTGTTTGTGTTCCTCTCATTCACCCACTTTGCTCAACGCAGTGTGTGAGTCAGGGAGGGTTTTAGATTGTGTGTCGGTTGGCATGTTTAAATTGGTGGGATTGATTGTCCTGTATTTTGCTTTGTTGTGAATAATGCTAGTAGTTTTAGGAATTCTGTTTGAGCATGACCGTATGTAAATAAGGATGACGAATTGAATTTGAGCACACATGGTGAGATTTGAGCTTAAACTGTTGTATCTTGATCAACACAGTTTCCTTTCTTGTGTGATTATTGACATCTTCATTAGGGTTTTGCTAGAACTTGCGTGCACTCTTATGTCGAGGCCTTATTGACTTAGTTAAAACATTTAGATGACTTAGGCAATTTTTCTTTCAAATAGCCCATTGAGCCAAAATGTCCTACCCATCGTTAATCCCTCGTTCACCCCTCGAGCTTAATAATTTCTTTCACTCACTTAAATTAGCACGAAAAAGAAGCCTACCCGGTCAATTAGACTCGGGAGCTAATAGAAGAAGGGCAAACAAAAGGAAGAACAAGAGCCTCAGAATGGGCAAGAAAAAAAAGGGTTTACGAATTTCAAAGAAATGGGCAAAATGCCCAATATAAAGAAGGTACCGAATTGAAAGAAAAATAAAGGACTTGAAACAAAAGAATATATATATTGATGAAGTCCTAAGATGGTTGTCTTTGAGGCCCGTGAGAGAAAGGCGAAGGAAATCCATGGAGGACAAAATAAATTCCTCGAACACCGAGTCCATAATGACCTTAGCCTCGCTCCAAAAAATTTCCCACCTATGTCTTAAACCCCATTACAACCAAATAAAAGACTTAAGGATGAATGTTTAAAACTTTGTCTAAACGGTGGAGATGGTAGAGGGCACGCAAGCCTATGGCATAGTCGAAATGAAAGATGTCCCGACGTATACACTAGCCTATACACAAGAGTGCGAGTGTTGGTAAGGAAAATGCCCAATATGCTCAAATTGTTTTGACTTGTTTGATGGTCGTTGCTTGAATGGAGTCTACTTGAATTGCTAGTTTGTTACGATGAAGCTTATATTGGCGAGATATCCCTTTGGTGGAAATGTGCTAACCTTTTGTTTTCGTTTGTCTTTTCTTTCTTTCTTTTGTCTTGGGCAATTACGTGCATCTTGAGGACAAGCATGTTTAAAGTGTGTGCGTGTGGCGAGCCCAAATTTTGTGCTCTTTTACGTGTCTTGTCTAGGTCTAGATCGAGTCTTTTGTGTCTTTCTTGTTGTGTTTTGTGTGCGGGAGGACACATTGGTCTGCAGGGTAGGCGGGGCGAAAATGGGCAAAGGAGTGGAACTTGCATGGCGGATGAATAGAGATACGATGCACCTCGAGGGCACAAGGAGCTTAGCTCACACCGGGCTTCAAACCCCATGGCTGTTCCGTTTCACGGCGTGACCTCCTTCTGCACCGCTGAAGTTCAATCTCGTAAGGGTAGGCTAATGGGCAAGCGGAGTGAAGATGGCAACCAGAGATTAAGGCGAAGAAGGAGGCGAGAGAAGTCGGAGAGAGCTAATGGGCAAGATCGTGAGATGCAGGCGAATCTCGCTAAATCGAAAAGGATGCTTGTGACGACCAATCTCATGAAATCCGGAGGAGATCACCTTGGATCCGTCTGGGCAAGGAAAGATCGCCGATCAACAAGGAAACCCTACCAGTTGTCTAGCCCATGGGCCATTACCATCGTCGACCTCTCGGCCTATATATGGATGAAGGCGCGGCGTGCGTCTCTTCCACACTCTTGTTCTGTTTTCTTAGCATCGAATTATAATCACACCCTACCACCACGCACATTAAGTCCCTTCGGGGCAAACACTTTTATTATTTGCTATTCGTATGTTTTGCCGGCGGCACTTTGGGCTCGCTGTTTCTATTTCGTTAAAGTAATAGTAAGTTGGTTCCGTTTAATTAGGGTTTCAATTAAGCTGCTGCATGTTTATTTATTTTATGTCTAGCTAAGTCTTTATTACGGTTTGGCGTGACTAAGTGGAGCATGATTAATATAACTCGAGAGGTCTAAGTAGGGCATTACGATCTGCATGCGTGTGTTCTGAAGCACTAGGTCTGGGCAATATATAACTTAACCAAACTCGGTGTGTTAGTTGCAAATAACATAGTGGGTAAGGGAGGGTTGCAAGTATTAATGGATTAAGGTGTGGGAGTCCCGCACCCCAAATAATACGATCGGTGGACGAGTTGGCGTAGTCATAGCAGTGCCTTTGCAATACCGGGTCCATCTAGATCATAACGTTGCTGTAGGTTTGCATGTCTTGAGGTGTCCTCGTGCGTGGGCATTCTGAGTTAGATAGTTTGCATAGGGTGTCCTTGCATTCTTTACGAAAGGATAGATTTGGAGGGGTGCGTCGTGGGCGTAGCAGCGTGACAACGGGTCACGACGATGTCTCTTATAACCGGTTGATGCGTGTCATGTAGAGAAAACCTTTGCACCTAGGACCGAGTATTAATCGTCTTCACGAAGTTGTTTCCAAGCCGGACTCGTCTTATTATTTGATATTCCCTTTTAGTTTGTTTCGGGTAACTTTAGCCATACCTATAGTGATCAAGATAATTACACCACTCTCATCCCTTTAAGTGACATCGTGACATCGAGATTGCTACACCAACTCCTCGTGGGATCGACCCTATACTTATCGGCGGCTACGCTGTGATGGGCAATAGGTTATAAATTTATTTTGAGCGCTAAACGACGCGTGTCAGGTCAACGGTCTCCCATCGAGACTATTACTCGAACGAGCTCGGTGAAATTTTTTTGATGAAGTATTTCCCGCCCACCAAGAACGCACGATTCAGAAATGATATCATGTCGTTCCAGCAGAATGATGATGAGTCTGTGTGCGAGGCTTGGGAGCGATATAAGGAAATGCTACGGAAATGCCCTCATCACGGCATTCCGCACTGCATTCAACTGGAGACCTTCTACAATGGTCTAAATGCGTCAACACGTTTGGTGCTTGATGCCTCTGCAAACGGGGCTATTCTCTCTAAATCCTATAATGAGGCATATGAGATTTTGGAAAGAATTGCAGATAACAATTGCCAATGGTCAAATTCTCGTGCTCCAATAGGAAAGAAATCAGTTGCTGGTGTTTTGGAGGTTGATGCCCTGACGGCATTAATAGCCCAGGTAGCATCCATGAGTAACATGTTAAAAGGATTGCAAGTGCCTAATCCGGTATGCGACCAACGAGTGCTCCAGTGGTCGCACCCACGATGCAAGTAAACGAGGTGTCATGTGTATATTGTGGGGAAGGACACACATTTGAGAGTTGTCCATCAAACCCAGCTTCAGTATGTTACATGGGAAATCAGAACGGCCAAAGGAATAATCCTTACTCACAATCATATAATCCGGGGTGGAGACAACACCCTAATTTCTCTTGGGGAGGACAAGGATCTGGAACAAGTGGTGGTGGAAATTTTGAGAAAACCACATATCCACAAAATTTCCAACCGAAGCAGCAACAAGCCGCTCCACAGCCCAAGTCTATTGAAACCTTGATGAAGGAGTACATGGCCAAGACAGATGCAGTAATCCAAGGGCAGTCCACTTCGCTACGGAATTTAGAAGTTCAGATCGGACAATTAGCCACCGAGCTGAGAAATCGACCTCTTGGTAATCTGCCAAGTGACACGGAGAACCCTCGGAAGGATAAAGAACATGTCGAGGCATCACCTGCGAAGTGGAAAGAAGATGCAAGAAACCGAGCTGCTGAACCAAGAAGAGAAGGCGGAGTCCTCAAACACTAAAAGCAAGTTGGTAGAAGTGGATGCATCGAAGCAACCGTGTGATGCCGAGGTGCCTACCAAAGTGAATCCACTGCCGAAGTCAATGGACGAGGTGGTTTATCGACCACCACCACCTTTTCCCGAAAGGTTGAAAAAGAAGCAGCAAGACACTCAGTTTCGAAGATTTTTAGATGTCTTGAAACAATTGCACATAAATATTCCATTGGTGGAGGCATTGGAACAGATGCCGAACTACGTGAAGTTCCTGAAGGACATCCTGACAAAGAAGAGATGCCTGGGGGAGTTCGAAACAGTGGCACTAACTGAGAGCAGTAGTACTATGTTAAAAAGCAAGATTCCACCCAAGTTGAAAGATCCAGGGAGTTTCACAATTCCATGCTCAATTGGAGGTCGCGACGTTGGCCGAGCTCTATGTGATCTAGGAGCAAGTATAAACTTAATGCCGCTCTCAATATTCAGGAAGCTTGGAATAGGGCTCGGCCCTACAAAGGAACCCGCAATCGGCGAGATCGGCTCATGGCTCGTCCAGAAGGAAAAATTGAAGATGTGCTAGTAAAAGTGGATACATTCATTTTCTGCGCAGACTTCATCATTACGGATTACGAAGCGAGATCACGAGGTGCCTATAATTTTGGGACGTCCTTTCCTTTGCAGGAAGAACTACGATTGATGTCCAAAAGCGAACTCACAATGAGGGTAAATGATCGAAGGTTACTTTCAATGTCTTCAATGCTATGAAATATCCGGACGAAGTGGAGGAGTGCTCGATAATTCAAGTATTAGGCGGTCGTCATGGACAAGATGATGGAGCACTCGTCTCGGTTCGAAGGCGATGATAATGAAGTTGCCGACCTCATGGAGTTAGAATCGGAAGGGAGCGACCTCGGCAATTCCCTAACAAGAGATCGGCGAAGTCCCACCTCGTATCGCCTAAGCTCGGGTCACTTGAGCTCGCGGATCGGCTGTCCGGTATCGAAACCTTCAATAGAAGAACCTCCAATACTCGATCAAAACTTTGCCCACCCACTTGAAATACGTGTATCGGGCGAAGGACAAACTCTTCGATGAATCATTTACGCTAATCTTGAGCTCGACAAGGAGGAATCTCTATTACAAGTGCTGCGCAAATACAAGAAAGCTATTGGATGGTCGATTGCCGACATCAAAGGATCAGATCCTTCTGCATGCATGCACAGATATTGATGGAAGATGGCCACAAGACTTACTATAGAGCACCAACGGCGCCTCAATCCGATGAAAGAAGTGTTGAGGAAGGAAATTATTAAATGGCTGGATCTTTGGAATCATTTATCCGATCTCGGATAGTTCTTGGAGTGAGCCGATGCGGTGTGTTCCTAAAAAGGAGGAGTCGCGGTGATTTCTAACGATCGGGAAGAGCCGATTCCAACTCGGGTGATAACGGGTTGGCGTGTTTGTATGGATTACGTGAAATTGAACATGGCTACTAGGAAAGACCATTTCTCTCGCCATTCATGGATCAAATGCTTGATAAACTCGCTGGAAAGGAGTTCTTCTGTTTCCTAGATGGGTACTCAGGTTATCATCAGATCGCCATTGCACCTGAGGATCAACATAAAACCACTTTCACCTGTCCTTATGGTACGTTTGCTTTTAGAAGAATGCCATTTGGACTTTGTAATGCCCCTGCGACGTTCCAACGTTGCATGATGGCCATATTTTCGGATATGGTGGAAAATTCAGTCGAGATCTTCATGGATGACTTCTCGGTTTTGGGGATACCTTCGAGTATGCTTGAGTAACTTGGGAAAGGTCTTGGAGCATTGCGGCGGCGACTTGGTCCTAAATTGGGAAAATGACACTTCATGGTACAGAGGGCATAGTGCTAGGCCACCACATATTCAAGAAAGGAATCGAGTGGATGAGCAAAGATCGAGGTGATAGATAAACTCCCACCTCCCACTACTTGTGAAGGGGTGCGAAGCTTCTTGGGACATCTTGAGTTTCTGAAAGGTTTATAAAGTTTCTCTAAAATTTCTAAGCCATCATGCGCCTTGTTGGAGAAAAATAGCCACTTGAATTCACCTCGGAATGTCCGGGCGTTTGACATCTTGAACGAGCTCTAGTAGCAGCTCCGTGTCGTTGGTCGAGCGGGCGTTACCTTTCGGTGATGTGCGATGCAAGTGACTTAGCCGTGAGCACTGTGCTCGGTCAATCGAAAGAGAAGATCTTCCACTCCGTCTACTTGCTAGCAAAACACCGGTGGAAGCTCGAATAAATTACACTACTACGGAGAAGGAGCTGCTAGCGATGGTCTTCGCATGTGAAAAGTTTAGAGCCTACCTCGTAGGTTCGAAGGTGATTATGTATCACGGATCATGCGGCCATCGGATACCTAGTTGCCAAGAAGGATGCAAAGCTCGGTTGATTCGTTGGATCTTGCTCCTACAAAATTGATCCGGAGATCGAGGAGATAGGAAGAGTCTTGAGAATCAGTGGCCGACCATTTATCTCGATTGCCAACTCGAGGCGAAGAAGTGCATGCCCAAATTCGGGCGCCTTCACGATGAACAATGATGAGCATGCACGCATAGTACACCGTGGTATCAGGACTTTGTCGACTTCACGGTATGTAGATGCTGCATCCGAACTCTCATTTCAACAAAGGAAAAGGTTCTTATCGAGGTCGGACATTACTTTTGGGACGAACCATTCTTGTATAAACACTTGTGCCGATGGTTTGATGAGACCATGCGTGCCACATGAAGAGATGGAATCAATTCAGAGGATGTCATGCCACTCCTTATGGCGGCCATTTTGCGGGACAAAGGGCGGCGGCCAGGTATTCTGATCGAGGTTATTTACGGCCGA
Source organism: Salvia rosmarinus (assembly GCA_036937905.1). Classification (NCBI taxonomy): domain Eukaryota; kingdom Viridiplantae; phylum Streptophyta; class Magnoliopsida; order Lamiales; family Lamiaceae; genus Salvia; species Salvia rosmarinus. The sequence continues at coordinate 328,882 of JAODLM010000608.1, forward strand.
CCTGTTCAAAGATGCTCATGCCTTCGTGCACAAATGTGATAAATGTCAAAGGGTTGGGAACATATCTTCCGGAATGAGATGCCAATGAATTTTATTTTGGAAATTGAGCTCTTTGGCGTATGGGGTCTCGATTTCATGGGTCCGTTCCGCCCTCATTTGGCAACCTCTACATCACGGTGGCGATTGATTATGTATCCAAATGGGTGAAGCCGTGGCTAGTCCCACTAATGACGTGAAGGTTGTCATCAAGTTCTTGCAAAGAACATCTTCACGAGTTTGAGTGCGCCTCGCGCGATTATTAGTGATGAGGCACATTTTGTCAGCAGGCGAAAGTCTTTGTCTAGCCAAGTACAATGTTCGCCACAAGATTTCCACATACCACCCCAAACCAATGGACAAGTGAACTCTCCAATAGAGATAAAAAGGTATACTAGAGAAGGTGGTAAACCCGGTCGGAAAGATTGGTCCATCTGTTGGATGATGCGATATGGGCTCTGAGCGACTTTCAAAACTCCGTTAGGATGTCCCCTATCGGTTGGTCTATGAGAAAGCTTGTCACCTTCCATCGGAACTTGAGCATCGAGCCTATTGAGCGATAAAGAAATTGAATTTTGAGCATAAGGCCGCAGGAGAAGCTCGCTTGTTGCAACTAAGTGAGATGGATGAATTCCGTTGGTTTGCCTATGAAAATACAAAATTGTACAAGGAGAGGACAAAGAGATGGCATGATAACAACATCTTGCGCCGTGAGTTCTTGCCGGGTCAGCAAGTGCTACTGTTCATTTCAAGGTTGAGGTTTTTCCCTGGAAAGCTGAAATCACGATGGTCGGGTCCCTTCACAATTCTCAAGTAGCACCCACTTGAGCTATCACATTATAAGAAGGGACATCAGTCGGGAATTCATGGTGAATGGACAGTGTCAAGCACTATTGTGGGGCGAGTGGTTCGTGAGAAGACCTCAACACCCCTAAGGACGCCTGACAGGAGGTACCTTGGGCTGCCATGGCGAGCAGGCATTGGGCAGCCCCTCTATTTTGTTTGTAAATATTCGTTTTAATTCTCGTTTTGTCTCGGTGTTTTTCGTATGTTAATAAATTGCTTTAGCCTTGCTAAAGGATGAGGATTATTTTGGAATTTTTGATTGCAGTGCGTGCGTACCTCAGGGGAAGTTCGAGCTTGGTGCTAATTCTTGCCCCAATGGAGTTCTGAGAGGTTTAAGAGAAAGTGAAATTGAAGTTGCCAATTTGGTAAAAACCAAAAGGCGGGAAAAATTTGGTTGACTTTGGGATTTGAAAGACCGCGCCTTTTCCTTTTCCACCTTTCGTCTTTTTAATCTTTTATTTCCCAATTTTGCTGCATCTTTGCTCTCGCTTTCACGTTCATTTCTCCCGTGCTCGATTGTGCAAAATTGTAGTCTCCATCTCTTCCATCTAATCGGTATTATGAGGAGATTGAAGAACAGATCGAGGCGGTCGGCCATCATCCATTCAAAGCAATGATGCTGCCACACCCTCGTAATTTCGACGAAGAGGTATCCCAGAACCTTCACCAGCTCCTCCACAGTGTTTCGCCTCCTTCCTCCAAAATAAAGAATAGTCCTGATGAAAGAGGAAGGCCAAGATAGTGGAGGCCGAGGAATCGAAGATGCTCAAAGCAAGAAGGCAGTGGACAATCCCTCGTCACAAAGGCAAGAATTTCAATCGATGCTATCCCTAAATTTCGAGCTCACGGTGGGTTCGAAAGATTTAAGCGCTTGAAGCTGGCAGACTCTAGATGGAAAAGGGTTCCAAGTCAAGAAACCCCGGTGTTTGTGGTTGAATTAATTTCTTTGAATGGTTGGGCTACATTCGCGGCGATACCACCTTCCCCATTACACCCTCGTTAAGGAGTTCTATACAAATATCACGCCTTTGCGAATAAGGAAGGGTTATGCTGTTGTGGTTAGAGGTAAATTAGTGGTTTTCTCTCGGATACCATTAATGGTTTTATGAGTTAGACAATGAGGTGGAGGATGCTTTCTCCACCATGAAGAGGACCCTTCGGTGAAGACCTCGAGGCGCTACGATTGACAGTGTCGAAGGCATAGAATGGGAGATCTCCACGTGGGTGTCGCTCCATTAAAGCTGCATCATTAAAATTGGAGGCTCATGTCCCGCTCCATTTCATCAAAGCGGATTTTGCCAACAACCCATGATACCACGGTGTCGGAAGAGCGTATGTTGATGCTTCTGCATCTTCCTTTGGAAGGTCCATCAACGTGGCGCCCAAATCGGCGTGAAGTAGAGGGTGCCTAAAAAGGAAGGCAGCCGATTGCTCTTTCTTCTCGATCACTCGATTATGCATAAAGGCGGGGTGCTGTTAGGGATGATGAGGATCGCCTCGTTGAAAAATCTTTTATAGATATCAAGACTCGACTCATCGTCATGGTGCTTCTACGGACCCAATCTCGCATGCAGGTATGGCGATCCACCTCGGCCATACCGAGCCTCAACCGAGCCTCTTGTTCTGACATGCGAGAAGTGCTCGCGTGCAAGTCCAAGCCCTCATGCTTTGATCATTTGCACTAGAAGGCGCTCTTAAGCATTTTTGGGCGTACTGTCGTAAACGAGATCGGGTAGTGGAGGATAGCCTCAGGTCACTGTCTACGGTACATCTGCCAGCCTTCCCGGAATTCCCACAGCGGGTATTCCAAGCGTGGCCTCTACCTTCGGATTTTGATTCTGTCACTGGAGCCGAGAAAGAGAAAAATGCAAGGCCGACCCGAGCTCAGCCAACTGAATCTGACCCTGCTGTTCCAAGCGAGGCTGGGGTACCTAGTACCCGTCGGCAATCTTGCACTCGACCAGCCGAGTGGCTGTGTCTCCTGGTCAAGCTGTTACACTGCTACCGCCCCATCTAACCGAGCTTCTCCTACTCCTTCGGGTTCTCCCGAAGTGTAGGCTAGGGGCGTTTTCTCTAACTCAATCCTTGTTTTGTTTTGTGTTTTGTTGTGTGTCTGCTGGTTGGTGTTTTGTTGGGTTTGTTCTGTTTTGTTAAATAAAAGCATGTGATTCTGTTTTCGATGATTTCTAAGGATGATGCTTGATTGGCAAGGGATAGCTTTATGATGTTAATTTTTTTTGTTTATACCGCGATATTTGGTATGCCTTATTGCTCGTCTGGTCTTTACCCTTATTTTGTGGGATGTACCTCTATTAATGCGGTATTAGCATATTAGCCTATAGGGATTGACCATTGCATCGGTGAATCTTAATTGGCCTACGATTTTGTATGAGTGCTGTCTCTCATTTTGGTTGGTACTTCCCCTTGAGACGAAATACATGAGTGTGGCAACTGGATAGGACGTAGGCCCTTTTGGATCGATTGTGCCTTTCTAGCCTTCCTTAATATGATATTTTCCTAGGGTCCCTTTGAGCTTACAAGCTTTTTCTTCTTACACCACCAATACTCTCTGTATACCCACATATATCATTCCTTACCCTTCACTCTGGGCATACCTAATTGTGGTTCAGTTTCTCTCATTTCTATAATAGTGCCCGTAGTAATCTCTATGTCTCAAAATAACGGTGTCTCACCCCTCGGTTTTGTATAAGTTTCAACATTGGGGACAATGTTATGTTCTAAGTTTGGGGGTGGGCGAGGTAAAGTAACCTCGGAAGTTGAGGGTGAAATGGTTAAAAAATATGGTCATTACGAGCTTATTGCTCAAAAAAAAAATAAAATGATAAATGAAAAAGGTGAAGATCTGGGGTCTCTATAAAAGAAGAAAAAAATGTCGGGATAGTTGGAACCAAGAATTAGTTAGGTGCCCGGGTGCTTTGAGCTACATTATCCCAAACAATCCTACCGTCACCCAAACCTAACATTATAAGTCATTAAAGACCTCTTGATCCGATTGATGACACTCGTGTTAGTGGAGGGGTTGACGAACTGAAATGTGGAGACATATGTGCACTTGATAATCAAAGCATGGTCATATTAAGAAGAACTAAGTTATGGGAATATTCATGTAGTGGCTAATGTGTTATATACTTGTTGATATCGAAGGCGTCATCCTTGCAATCGAGGTGATTAATGATTTTGCAACGAGAAGAACTGAATGATCCTTTTTCTTTCAAAGAACCATGACTGAAAGCGACGTCCCTAGCTGATTAAGTCGTCATCTTGGTTATCGTCGGAGCATTTGAACATCGCTTCTTGTTTTGTGGGTGTGTTTTTGCTGTGTAACAGAGCATCACTCGAGGACGAGTAATGAGCTATGTTTGGGGGTGTGATAACTCTTATAAAAGAGTTATTATATGACCTTTTTGAGGATAAAATCCTTGAGTGAACCGGGTTCTATTTGTTTATTTCGATGTTATGTTGTATGTTTTGTTATGTTTGCGTGTCCTTGTGTGAAGGATTGAGTCAGATGAAATCAAAGGGTTTTTAATTGTGTTTAGCGCTATTTAAATAATCATGGCATGTAGCGGGGAAGAGCGGCGGTGAGGCGAGGTCGAAGTCGGCCGAGGCCAAGTCAAGCTCGAGTTGAACGCACGACAAGGCCGAACTCGTGAGCGAGCTTGACTTGATGTACGAGGAATGGCCGAATGAGTAATCTTTGAAGAAATGCGGGGACGAGCCGAGCTCAGGCGATCGAGCTCAGGCGGCCGAGCTCAAGGCTGCCGAGCTCGTGAGTGGAACCGAACTCAGGGAAAAAGAGAATAGAGCCGAGCTACGCAACCATCCGAGCTCAAAGATTGAAAAGTTCACAAGTATGAAGGCGACCTCGAGGCGATACTCGTGGCGAGGTCGGACTCGTGCAGGTCGGACTCGTAAACAAGGTCGGACTCGTGGCGGTCGGACTCGGCGAGCTCGAGGCGTGACCACAAATGAGATCGTAATTACAAGCAGGTCGGGCCCACAAGAAGGTCGAGCTCGGAAGAAAGGAAAGAAAAGCGGCGATGCCATGGTGCTTGGGCTCACGAGCAGGAGACGGACTATGAGTTCGGGGCGAGATCTTCCTCGAAAGAGGCGAGCTCGTGCACTGCAACTGAGTAGAGGATCTCGTGTCGGCAGGATGAAGCAGCGCTTATAAAAACAAAGAAGAGTTTTGCGGACCACAACGCGTGGCGGCTGTACGACAACATAAAGGACACGCGTTTTGCACGAGCCAGCGGAAAAGAGAGGATCGGTGGATGAAGGGCTTGCGGTGCCTTTTCGCACACCTAAAAAGTGTCGAGTTGGTTATTAAAAGGAGGCGACAATCGGGAGGATTATTATTCATCATTCGGTGTCCGGGAGGAAAAAAATCGGAGGGCAACCTTGGAGAAGAAGCTATCGGAAGAGGCGGCGATCGAGGAGAACCTGTGATTCGGCGACAGTGTTAATTTTGAATCTCGAATTCCTTTTTATTTTCTATGGCATTTGTGTTTCGAATCTTGTTGCACACTCGCTATGAGCTAAATTCGTATGACTTGATCTTTTGATGAAACCCATGCTCGTGTGACGAGCCGTTTCTACTTATCTTGTCAAGTTATTATCGTTTTCTTGGTGTTTATTTATAAAGCTTGTGATTGATCACCATGGGTGAGATCTTAGTTCTATGATTTACGGAAGCTCTTATAGAGTGGAAAAAAGAAAGTGACGCAAGAACATGATTTAAATATTATGTGTGTGAATAGCATAGGAATATGTGTTTGCCTTGCGTAACATAAATGAATGGAGCAGTAGAGATACTCTTAAAGCACCTCGGTATAGGAATATATTGTGAGCTTAGAGGTATAATCTTAGATTTGGAAAATACTAAGAGTTGGAAGATTTCATGTCATAATAACGAGGCAAGATAATGTTGAAGCATGGCGAGCACAGACATGGGTGGAATCAGTGATCAAGTCTATTTTCCCTCACGATATCATTTTGTTAATCGTTTATTGTCTAAAATTCCACCTCGGCTCGATGTAAAGTTCTCTTTAATTGTTTTCTCTCATATTCACAAACAAATTGTATTCGACGTGGTTTAAAAATTACGTTCCCTATGGATTCGATCTCGTAATACATCCGTATATTACTTGTTGATTACATGCACTTGCGTAGAATAGTATATCTCTAGAATACATACAACGCGCCGCGTGGCCGGTGCGGAAGCCCGGCACGTTAGGGTTTACGGGGCCAGCGTCGCCGCCCTTTCGACCTCCACGCCACGATTCCCGGTGCCGTGCTCCACAGACGATGCCGGACGCCCAGCGCCTCTGCGATTTCACCCACGCCCACGCCTAGCACGCGACGATGGACGCCCAGCGCCTCCGTGATTTCACCGACCACTCCATCCCGAATAGCAGTCGTCGTGTTTAGTTTCCTCCTCCTCTGACCGACCTTGCCAAACGAGATGGCGGCGAAGCGTGCTTTGCACGAGCGGTCGCGGAGGCGACAAGCGCGCGCTCCTCGCACCCCGTCGTCGACCGCCGTGTCGTCTTCGATCCCGACGGAGTTTTTAGAGGCGTGGCAGTGAACGGCGATTCCAGTTTCCGGCGAAAACCAATTACAAAACATATACAGATTTTTTCGTATTTTCTTTTCTTTTCGTTTCCTTTTTCTTTTTTTAAAAAAAGATTAACAAAATAAAAAATAAAAAGAAAAACAAACGAAAATTAAAAAAGATGAAAATAATTCGAAATTCAAAATTTCGTGAAATCCATAATTAATTGGAACATGAATTAATTATAAATCGAGCTCCGGACTCTGATACCCCTGTTGGGAATTCTTGACCTCATCTAATGATATGCAGTGGAATGTACAGTCAAGAAACAGATCTAGATATATAATTAAATATGCGATGAGCCCTATGAACACGTTAGATAGAGAACTTACGATTTGCAATGCTTCCAATGAATCCTGTACGGTTGTCTCTACAACTATGGTATCCACGTGTATGCAAATCCGATGCAGAACAATTCCTCGGTATAAAGTTCAACGAGAGAAAGCGAAAAATCTACGATTGAATTAGCGATGAGTTCTCTAAGATTATGATTACGTATTTCGACCTAATGAATAAATGTCTTTATTTATATTAAATAGAGCGACCCATTAAAGCCACAAGCTTATATGGGTTTTATTCTTTAGTGCCTTTAATTAATTAATAGTCCAACCATTAATTAAATAAAACTCATATATCTAATTTAGCCCATAATCTTTCATGTATATCGACAGATGAGCGAGGCGCTATCCCAACTGCAGTGTCGTACGCATTGCCAAAAACGCTAGCATTCTTAACTAACCCACCGGCCGTGGTGCTGGCCGTGTGCATGCCATGCCCATCGTCATCTAGCGGCGTCTGTGAAGCATTCGCTGCTAGATTGAACGATCTGGCACCGATAAGTTTATTGATGCATTCTGCAGCCTCGAACTCGCACTTGCCCTTCCATTTAGCGGGCGGAGGAGGCGGTCTGCGTCGGTGAAGGAAGGGTGAGAGGAGAATCGATGTCGAGGACTCCGGTGGCGACGCCCCTTACAAAGCTTGATTGCTTCCAGACTCGACTCGGATGCAATCAGGAAATTGGGAGTGTGTTGTGAATGGCGTTCGTCCGCTTTGGGCGTGCGAGATGAAACCATCCTTGGCCTTCATCGCCCGACTTCTTGGCGATCGGCCTTGCCGAGAAGGCGATCGATCGATGCGAATGCGAGTAGATCGGTTGTCGGTTTTCGGAGGAGTGCGGTGAGTGGAGCTCCGCGGCGACGATACGTGGTAGCTTTTCGTGTGGTCGGATAGAGAGTGGAAGCTGCTCTCGAGCTTATTGACATGGACAATGATCGATCTTAATTTCGTTGGGTAATAAATGCGCAAGGAACACAAGGAGATAACATGGTTCGATCTATTGAAATAGATCTCGTTCGGAGCGAGAGAGTATATGTGTATTGAGTGTGTAAGCGATTACAAAGAGTGTAGATGATCTCTTCCTCTAATCTAACCTCTATTTATATACCATCATATTGAGTTTGATTCTAATTCAAATTGAGTTTGACTCTAATACAAAGTCTTCTCTCATAAGGATTCTTTTAGATATGCATCCGAATCTTCTACGTCTCCAATTGCGATTTGAGTTGTAGTTGGTTGAGGAGTCTTCTTGGGCCAAACTCACATAGGTGAGCTTAATGTCGGGCCCATTTATATTGGGCCTGATGCTTGGGCCTAGTAGTTGGGCCGTATCTATCACACCCTCCAAAAGGCGTAGAAGTGAGGTCGTAATGGAGGGGGACGATGGTTCTGGCGTTGCCTCGTCAAAGTGCGTGATGCAGCGAGTGGAGCTCGTACAATCCCGCTGAAGTCGTATGTCGCTTGGCTCCAGTTGGCCGAAGTCGAATACTCGTTGCCCTATCGAGGTGTCCTGTCGAAGTTGTATGTCGCTCGGCTCCAGTTGGCCGAAGTCGAATACTCATTACCCTGCCGAGGTGTCCTACCAAAGATGAGGAATGTGAGATCATCGGTTCTCAGGTCGCACGTTGGTCCATCCCCGAGGTAATGCTATTGTTTTGCACGTCGTAAAGTTTATGTGTTTGATATAATTTTTTGACGTGGTTGACTTCGGTACAGGGGACTGAGTCAATGACGGCGGAGCTTGCGAGGACGTCCACCCAACTAACGGACTTCCTTAATGACGCCGTCGTCCAGTTCCACCGGGTGGCTCGCGTCACGAGGGGTTTGGAGGAGGAGAGACCTCCTCGTCAGCGAGGTGGCAGCGGCCGGGCGAAAGCTCGGGATGCGGCAAGAGGAGGTCGGGGCTCTGGCGGTCGGTGGCGAGGCCGAGGTCGGCGGCGGAGGGCCGGCGAGGCGGCCATGTATCGGGAGGTCGGGCGGCGAGGCCGAGGTCGGCCTCGGAAGCCGAGGCGAGGTAGTTCGTCCTCGTGTTTAAGCGAAGGTAATTCATCCTCGAAATAAGCGGGTAGTTAGTCCTCGTATTAAGCGAAGGTAATTCATCCTCGAAATAAGCGAAAGTAGTTAGTCCCGTATTAAGCGAAGATAATTCATCCTTGTAAAACGAAGGTAGTTCGTCCTCGTATTGAACGAAGGTAATTCATCCTCGAAGTAAACGAAGGTAGTTTGTCCTCGTATTAAATGAAGATAATTCATCCTCGTAAGCGAAGGTAGTTAGTCCTCAGTATAAGCGAAGGTAATTCATCCTCGAAATAAGCGAAGGTAGTTAGTCCTCGTGATAGCGAAGGTAATTCATCCTCGAAATAAGCGAAGATAGTTAGTCCTCGTATTAAGCGAAGGTAATTCATCCTCGTAAAACAAATGTAGTTCGTCCTCGTATTAAACGAAGGTAATTCATCCTCGTAAAACGAAGGTAGAGGTTCCTTATTTGTCGAGAAGTGTCGATAGGGGTGTGTGGGGAAAACTAGGTTTAGCCCTCTCCCGAGGATCTATCTTGGATGTTTAATTCACCATACATTGATTATATACCTAGCATGCACCTATATAATTAATTGCAACACGTTGGTATTTTCTCGTGTTTACCTTTGAATCTGTCGAGGTGGAATGGATCGAGACTCGTGCTTTGACCTTCTGGACTGTATCCCGGTTACCCAATCTCCAACGTCGAGTGAGGACGATCTATGGAGAATGCTTCGGAAAATCACCCAATGCTCTCTATGAATTTTCGAGAATCACACTCTCAAAAACTAGAAGAATTTTCGATAAAAACCCACTAGAAATTCACTCCATGAATTCAAGAAAACCATCTCTCCATTTGTTGAGGATTTTCAAGAATTTACACTTATATCATTCACTTAATACATTCACAAAAACCATCTCTCAATATATTGAGGATTTTCAAGAATATACACTTATAGAATTCACTTGGGTATATACGAAAATATAAGCTAGGTTAATTAAAATTAACATGATTTTATCTCTTACCTTATATTTATAATGCACTACCATAATCTCATAAGGAAAAGATCTATGCATATTCCATAAATATAATTATATCCTTGTAGGATAAAGAGAATAAAATCTTGCCATATAGAGCAATGTGGGCATGATTTTCCTCCTAAGCGGCAGACTGGATGGGCTTGACCAGGGATCAAATCACGAGGAATAAAGATGGGCCTCAAATAAATTAATTATCTTATGTTGACCCGAACATAAATTAATTTATAAACATTTATTCATGCCACTAGAGAATAAATCTTGACTTACCCCTTTATTACCGAAGTTGAGTCGGGCTTGCACATAGATATTCTGAATCCCGTATTTAAGATATCGAGCGTCCATTAATTATTTTTAGCATTCGACTACTTAAAATAATTAATATCTTTAATTCTTTAAGTAGTACCACTCGACCTTATTATTGTAATTGAGCTAACTCAACTGCGGTTTAGTACAATAAACCTTTTGAGCTCACTTAAGGGGCGTCATCATCCTAGCGGATACGGTGACTCAATACGGATAACTAGCATGACGTCATGAAGCACGCCACCACCCAATCACGGAGAATATTGGGTTAGAACATATAACCCTCACCCATAACAAGTCAAAGTGTTGGTCGGTAACTCATACTCACCTAATACCTTATCGGGTTTAGATCATCGTAAGTCACCGAAATCTGGGTTCTTCACGACGGTCGGATAGAAGAACCCATCTCCTTTGTGATCCTTCAATACGTCGAGGCGTGCCGGCATAGACAAGCAGCAAGTCAAGTCACTTCTATCTATACATGCACTTATCACCGAGCAACTCGTCCTCAAGTTGTCTCGGTGTGAAACTTTTATATCTCGTTAATTTGGACCAATCATACGGACTTACGTGATCTTCTACACCTGTGTGATCTAACTTATATATGAGATAAGGGGACACGGATATATGCAATCAAGTATTGAATTCAGGATAGGAGATTGTAATAGTGGTAGCGAGAAACATTGTATACAAGCTCAACCAATCACGCTTTCGGTATACAAATCGAACAATCTCCACTTATACTAAAGCAAACTTTTAGTATACAATGTGTCTCTACTAGCTATTACAAACAAAACCATCACTTTGCTTCTCCCACTTATACAAAGTTTCCTTTCTAAGTGGGTGCCATCTAGCGCAATTCAGTCCTCTAACATCCCGGCGTAGACTTATTGCGCGAAAGCTCATGAATTGATCCGCTGGGTTATCCGTCGTATCGATCTTTGCAATCAACACGTCCCTAAATCGCGATTTCTCGTATGACATGGTACTTTCTCTCTATGTGTTTGGTTGCCTTGTGGATCATGGATCCTTCGAGTTTGCCATTGCACGAGTTATCACGATTAACCATGATACTCTTGGGCAAACCGGTACCACATCTAGATCCATGAGGTAGTTCTTGAACCATCTGACCTCCTGCTGACCTCAAGGCGGCTACATATTCGACTTCCATGGTAGAGTCGCAATGCATCAACGCTTTGCACTCCGCCAGATCGGCTCCACCTCCCAAGGTAAACACATAGCTGAGGTAGACTTTTTCTCATCACGGTCATCTTGGAAATCCAGTCCGAATAACCCGGGGCATTAGACTATCTCGCATGGTAAACTAGCTTTATAATCTCGAGTCCTTTTCGGAACTTGAGTATATGCTTTCTTTGCGCATCAATGTGCTTGTCCGAGGTTAGGCGATATCTAGCTACTATACTCTTGCACAACAGATATCGGGACCTCGTCGTAAGATTGCATACATGAGACTTCCTGCAGCGGAACGTGGGAACTTGTCTCATTCCTCTATCTCCTTTGCGTCATAGGTGTTGCTCTTTGAGATAAAGGAGCGCCATGTGCGAAGGTAGCAATCCTTTCTAGGCGGTGCGCATACTAAAACAGTAATCACGATATCAATGTAAGGCGCTGAGATAAGCTCGACATTTTCTCTTGCGATCTCGGTAAACCTTGATCCCAAGAATGTCGCGCATCTCCTTAGTCTTTCATTTGAAACGATCGGATTACCAACTCTTTCGATGCGATAACAACTTCACATTGTTGCTAAATAGAAAATTGTTATCTACATAAAGGCGAAATACCATCACCGTTGACATCTGAGCGATACACACACTCTCGCTAGAGTAGCGGGTAAATCGAAGGACTTTACCACCTCGTCAACGTAAGTTCCATGATCTTGCATCATTGTCTTGAATCGCCCGCATGCGTCCATGGGTCGATTATTGCCTGTTAGTTTTCTGGGACTAAATCCGAAGATTCACCCACGAACATAAATCGCTCGGGTTGACGAACAACCCTCCCACTACGACGAGGTGCTATAGACACAATGACAACGGTGGGTGCATAAACTTGTGGTTCTCTATCTTGCACAACTTGCTGGGTAGGTACCACTTGTACGGTCGGTATCTCCAGTGGAACTTGACCCACTTCAATCTTTTGAAGTATCTGGTGTCGATCCCTCCCATTAGACACGACATCTCGTACCTTTGGTCTAATCGGTGGTGGAATACGATCATCTTCTAATTCTTGAAGAATGATTTCAACTTTGGATTTATGATTTTTAATATAATCCTCTTCTAAGAATCGGGCATTAGTGCTAATAATGACCTTCTGATCCTTAGGACTATAGAATAAACCACCTTTCGTTCCTCTAGGATAGCGATAAGCGACCTTGCGTCGGATCTAGCCTCCAACATCGACCTTCTTGTTCAAAGACACGTGTCTTTGGGCGCCATATCCTTATGTGGCTTAAACCGGGCTTCGCCCAAACCACAGTCGGAAGGGGTCTTTTCGACGACTTGGGCGGTACTAGATTAAGCAAGTATCTTCTTTGTTTCTAAGGCATACCCCGAGCGAAATAGGCAATGTCGCATAACTTCGTCATAGATCTAACCATTTCCAAAAGAGTCCTATTTCTTGGCTTTGACACACCATTTTGTTGTGGTGTGCCGGTGAAGTGCTTGTTGGGAGGTAATCCCACTTCACTAGATAGTCCATGAACTCGTTCTTGAGGTATTCGCCACCGCGATCGAGCGCAGTGGCTTGATACTCTTACCAAGCTTCGTCTCCACTTCGCCTTGAACTCTTTGAATTTCTCAAAGCATTCGAGACTTGCGGTGAGCGGTATACGTATCCGTGCCTTGAGTGTCGTCGATGAAGTGACAAAATACTCGTACCTCCACGAGCTTGTGTGGACGGTCGAAATGGACTAACTCTAACATTTCTTTGGCTCTATAACCCTTGGCTTTGAAGGGTGCAGTCGACATCTTACCTTCTATCTGAGGATTCACGGTGGGAATGGAGTAATCGTGAGATTACCCAACGCTCCATTCTTAGCCGCCTTTGGATCCTATTTAGATGATGTGACCTAATCTAAGATGCCAGAGAAATATGGTGTCATCTTCACGATGAAAACTTTCTCTTTCTAGGGTTTGAAGAAGATGCAACATAGTTATAGGTATTATGTTTTGCGAAATAGTATAAGCGAATTATATAAAGTGCCAACACGGATAACCGTTATTTCTTATGATAGAAACACCACTATCAAAATAACGAGAATATCCATGAGTAAATAGTTTGAAAGCAAAACAAGGTTCATGAAAATCGGCACATATAAAACGTCTTTTAAAACTAAAAGCAGTTCTCTCAAAACATAAAGTAACATCTCGATCGCAGCGGCCTCGACTTTCGCGCGTTGCCCATGGAATCGTTATCTCGCCATTACTCGACTCTCTTGTCCGTAGGAACCCACGCAGGTGTAACAAACATGATCGATCGCACCGTGTCTACTACCCAAGAATGGGTAGAACAAGTTGTTAAACATGTTTAGTTACTAAAGCAAGCGGCGTGCCTTGAGCATTGAGCATAGGGCACTTAGCCTTCAATGCCCAATCATACCGCACTTGAAGCACTTGCCCTTCTCCTTTGGCTTCTTCAAGCCTCCGGTGGCGACCATGTTCTTACTCCCATTACTCGGACTATTTCCTTGCCTCTACCACCTTTGGTGCCCTTTTTCTTTTCCATTTTGCAACGGAAAATTTGGGCCCTAGATGTGCTAGCAGAGCATGTGCTCCTTTGCCCATAACTCCTTCCGCACCACGAGATCATTGAGCAACCGACTAAGTGTATACTCGAGTCTTGCTCATGATCACATTCAGTTCTCAAAGACTTGGGCGTGTATTGAGGATGATATCGACCTTGGCTTCGCCGTCAATACCTCCTCCCAACCGATCAAGACTATCCATGAGATGAGTCATGTGGGAGATATGTTCATGGACGAACTTCCTTCTTCCATCTTACATGAATTTCTCTCATTGTGTGGAGCGGATGGTCGATCCGATTGCCCAAACTTACTCTCGAGACTTGACCAAATATCGATCGCGTCTACCATCGATCGATGTTGCCGCAAGCCATTGGACATAGTAGTCATCATATAGCATTTAGCCATATTGTTTGACTTATTCCAAAGTCCGCTTGACTCTCGCCGCTCATTAGTCGATCGTCGATGGGCATCGGGTTTAGGAGTAGTGAGAACAAACATGTGTTCTTCAAATATAAGAACATATTCCATGTTTCGTTTCCACTCGATAAAAATTGGACGGATAGCGGATTTTGTGCGAGCATATTGATAATCGATGTAAGAGACATATACGAAGCGATAATGTAAACACATAAGCATACGATCGCACATAATTACGTAACAATAATATTGTAACCTTTTGATAAAACAATATTAATTAAAACCTCCAATCGCCCAAGGAATCCCACATACAAGCCACGCGTGTGGGCGTTTACATGAATCCCTTGACTAGACTAAAATATACCTTTTAGTCGTTTAATTTCAATCCATGTCAACTTGTCCTTATGACAAATGAAATTAACGATTGGACCTTACTAGACCACATCACTATCACAAGAAGGGACTTCGTGGGAAGTTGTACTTGAGGTGATGTCTAAGCAATGACCACATTTTTAACAGCAGAAAACGAATTCTTAGAATTAGCATACTCACTAGGACCATACCGCTTCCAATTCAAATTCTTTTGTTATCTCATTTTATATCTATCTCTAGAAAACTTATGAAAATCGCACATGCAAGCCACAGCGTGTGGATCGTTTACATGAAACTCCCACTTCTCAATAGATTTAAAATGTTTTATTTAGAAATCTAATCTAACAAACTTATGATAAACAGTGCAAGCAAGCCACGCGTGTGGACGTTTACTCATAGTGCGTATCACTTTGTTTAGAGATCAAAAAGTGGAGGTCTTGACATTTTAATTTAAAAATTAATTTGTCGGTTTGCTTGCTTAGTCTTTTTGTTCAAAAGGTTTGTCCATGCGAGATCACGTAATCCTAGCATGTTTTCTATAGAACTCAACATGTAAAACATGCTCATGAAATTCTAAAAATATGCTTGAAAACGCGATAAACCTAGCATGCTTACTATGCGCACCCAATTACGAAAACACTTAAAGGTTTGTCAGCGTAATTTAAATATACATAGCATACTCTTGCATAATTTAAACATCCACGACATGCGATGAGCGATAAAATAAAATAAAGCGTTCATCGTGGCCCACTCGTGGAACATGCACTTTCTTGCCTAATCTATTATATAGAATTGCAAAGTACGGATCTTTAACTCGGAAGCAGGCCTCGCGTGCAGGCACGGACGGATTCAAATCAAAAGCGGATTCGGGCCAAAAAATTGAATCGGCCGGAAAAATGGGTGCGGGCTGGGTTTGGGCGGGTCGGCCCAAGATGGCCGGGCAGCACGCTAGACACTGACCATGCCGCGCCAAGACCGCCGCCGCCCTCGCGCGGCAGCCCCAGCGCCAGCGCCTCCTGAGAAAGCCGCCGAGCTGCCGAGAGCCCAGGTCGAGTGCCGCCGAGGACTGCTTGCGAGGCGCGCTGCCCTGACGGCGCGCGTGCGGCGTCGTCTCGCGTGCTGCCGTTGGCTCTTGTCGGCGTCGCCGAGATTCCGCCCAGCGTTCGCTTGCGCGCTTCTTGCGATCGCTGCGGGCGCGTGTCTTGCCGCTATCGGGCACCTGTGGCGCGCGCGCGTCGCTTTGCACCTCTTGACGCCGCCGAGGCTCCCGCCTGCCCCTGTCCGTCCGCCGCCGAAAACACGTGCACGCCGGGCGGCGTGGCTCGCGACGCCAGCGACGCGCAGCGTGCCGTCGCCCATAAACCATCCGACCGTCGCCCGGGTTTCCGATGTCGCCGTCGTCCTCGTTCTTCGTGCTTTCATCTTCGTTCTTCTTTACGGATAAGATTTACAGGAAAATCTAATCTAACCACGGATTTTCTCGTGGTGAAAAACAAAATCCGACAAAATAAAGCGAGCCACGATGAGCAGCGGATCCACAATTAATTAAGCGCGCGTAATAATCAAACGTGAATTAATCCAGCAGAGCCAAGATCACGATCCGGGATCGATACCAATGTAGGAAAACTAGGTTTAGCCGTCTCCGAGGATCTATATTGGATGTTTAATTCACCATACATTGATTATATACCTAGCATGCACCTATATAATTAATTGCAACACGTTGGTATTTTCTCGTGTTTACCTTTGAATGCATAGAGGTGGAATGGATCGAGACTCGTGCTTTGACCTTACGGGCTGTATCCGGTTACCCAATCTCCAACGTCGGTGAGGACGATCTATGGAGAATGCTTGGAAAATCACCCAATGCTCTCTATGAATTTTCGAGAATCACACTCTCAAAAACTATAAGAATTTTCGATAAAAACCCACTAGAAATTCACTCCATGAATTCACGAAAACCATCTCTCCATTTGTTGAGGATTTTCAAGAATATACACTTATATCATTCACTTAATACATTCACAAAAACCATCTCTCAATATATTGAGGATTTTCAAGAATATACACTTATAGAATTCACTTGGGTATATACGAAAATATATGCTAGGTTAATTAAAAATTAACCTTGATTTTATCTCTTACCTTATATTTATAATGCACTACCATAATCCCATAAGGAAAAGATCTATGCATATTCCATAAATATAATTATATCCTTGTAGGATAAAGAGAATAAAATCTTGCCATATAGAGCAATGTGGGCCGATTTTCCTCTAAGCGGCGGCCCGGAT
Organism: Salvia rosmarinus; assembly: GCA_036937905.1. Lineage (NCBI taxonomy): Eukaryota > Viridiplantae > Streptophyta > Magnoliopsida > Lamiales > Lamiaceae > Salvia > Salvia rosmarinus. The sequence continues at coordinate 345,941 of JAODLM010000608.1, forward strand.
GGCCAACCTAGGGATCAAATGCAGAGGAATAAAGATGGGCCTCAAATAAATTAATTATCTTATGTTCACCCAGAACATAAATTAATTTATAAACATTTATTCATGCCACTAGAGAATAAATCTTGACTTACCCCTTTATTACCGGTTGAATCGGGCTTGCACTTAGACATTCGAATCCACAATATTTAAGATATCGAGCGTCCATTAATTATTTATAGCATTACATTGCTTAAAATAATTAATATCTTTAATTCATAAGTAGTACCACTCAACCTTATTATTGTACTTGAGCTAACTCAACTGCGGGGTTTAGTACAATAAACCTTTGAGCTCCTTAAGGGGCGTCATCATCCTAAGCGGATACGGTGACTCAATGCAGATAACTAGCATGACATACAAGCACTGTCACCACCCAAGATGCAGAGAATATTGGGTTAGAACATATAACCCTCATCCATAACAAGTCAAAGTGATGGTCAGTAACTCATACTCACCTAATACCTTATCGAGGTTTAGATCATCGTAAGTCACCGAAATCTAGGTTCTTCACGACGGTCAGATAGAAGAACCCATCTCACTGTGATCCTTCAATACGTCAGAGACGTACCGGCATAGACAAGCAACCAAGTCAAGTCACTTCTTATCTATACCGCAGCCTATACCGACAACTCGTCCTCAAGTTGTCTCAGCTGTGAAACTTTTTATATCTCATTAAGCTTGACCAATCATACGAGACTTACGTGATCTTCTACACCTCGTATGATCTAACATATATGAGATAAGGGGACACGGATATATGCAATCAAGTATTCAATTCGGATAGGAGATTGTAATAGTGGTAACAGAAACATTGTATACAAGCTCAACCAATCTTGCTTTCGATAGAAATCCAGCAATGGTCCCTCACGCACGTTTATTTATCATCCTCTTTGAGGGTATTGATCATCCTCCGTAGAGGGTATTTATCATCCTCCGTAGAGGGTATTTATCATCCTCCGTAGATGGTATTGATCATCCTCCGTATAGGGTATTGATCATTCTCCGTAGAGGGTATTTATCATCCTCCGTAGAAGGTATTTTATATTGGGGAAGAGGTGTAATGCATAAGTGACAAATGAAATATGCAAGACTGAGCATATGAAGTAAATAAAAATGAAACCGTTTCCTCATTTCTAAGATCTAGCCATCTCGTGATTCCTCATAGCGCCTGGGGAACGCAAGTTTGATCGAGGATTTGGTTATTAGCGACATCCCGAAAATGCTCGGGTCGAAATTTGGCTTTCAAATTAAGTTCTGAATTAGTGGATGCTGCCAAAGGGAGTGGCGATGCCAAAAGAAAAAGATTTTATTAATGAAAACGGCGTGCGGATAAATGAGCGAGCTTATATGACCCTTTCCGAGGACTTCTTTAATTCGGTATGGTCCTTCCCATGTGGTCTCTAACTTGCGAGCTTTGCACCTTTATCGACTTGGTGCTTGATGAGGTCGTCTACTTGGAATTGTCGGGTTTGACACGCGGCGGTTATAATACCGAGCTACTTGTTGCTTGTACCTAGCTTCTCTAATGTGGCGAGGTCTCTTCTCGATTTCTACCGGATTCTGCCTGGTTTCCTCGATCATCCTCTTTCTTCTTTCATCGGAGGGTCCCACCTTGTCGACTTCACGCTTTCTCCTGTCCGCTTAAATGCGCTTGGCGAACCGATCCGCTATCGCCACAACTCCGACGCAGATGTGGCTCGTGCTTGACGATCTCCTTGATAGGGCACGATAAGCGCGCATTTTACACGTTTATTGTTGATATTTAAAGATGAGTTTAGATCATTTAATGTGCGTTTATGTATCGATTCTTAATGTTTCATCTATTTCTAGAAGATCGCTCTTGGGTGTTCCTTTGGCGTTTTGTAGGTTTATATATTGATAATCGAAGCAAGGAACGAAGCACGAGCAAAATTGACATTCTACCGGTTTCTAGCGACCGGTCTAGCGGTCGCTAGGCTGGCCGCCAAACAAGCCAGTGAGCACCCGAAGAGCGCGGCCGTAACCTCGTGCCGCGGCGAACCTAGCGTCGAGAATTCACCGGGCGATTTCGCGACCAGATTCATAACGGCTAGCGACCGCTAGTCGGTCGCGGTACAAAGCGAAAGCAAGAGCGACGGGCGAGAAGACGCGCGAGACTTACCTCGCGACCACACCTAGCGACCGCGAAGGGTGGTCGCGAGGCAGCGTACGAAGGAAAATTAGGGTTTGGGGTGTGCCTATATATATGGCAACACCCCACTCGCGCCTCCTCAGAGACCCCAACACGCCCCAGACCTATTTTACTTCAGTTTTTCCTCAGTTTTTCCATTCTTTAGCTTTAGTCTTCGTTTAGTTTAATTCTAGTATTGTTCTTACGTTGTTTTAGTTTAGTTTATCGTTTCGTTATCGATCGGAACGTTTTGTCCGATCGTTTTCCTTTGTTTTCCGTTCGTTCGCTTGGGATTGGATTCAAGACCAACCTTTGTTCATCCGACGCTTCCCTACGGGTTTTATATATTTAAATTTCGTTTTTATGATTAATTCGTATTTCATTCCGTTTATTATGTCTGGCTAGTTTTCCGTTCTAATCCTAGGGTTTGCATGATTCGATCCTATATGTTGTGACTTACGCTATCGTTATTTACCTTCCGGCATTGATTCATGATTCGATTGTGCTTATTTATATGTGTTGATTTCGATCAATCTTGATGCATATCTAGTTGTCGGTTAATGACGTGCTCGTATTAATTGTCAATCGTTATCGAATGCGTAATCTGAATGAGCGCTGAGTCGAATGGCGAGATAGGACATTCGTAGGAAGCATATTCTTAGTGATCCTTTTGGGTTGCTTATTTTCCTCTAGAGCGTATCGTGATAGGAAAATTAGTAATCAACTGCCGCAATTGTCGAATGGCAAATTGTTGGTTATATATGTGATCTTCCGTCTTATGCGGATTAAAGCGGTTAATAATAAGCGGGATAAACATCGTTGTGGATAGGATTGGTGCATCCCTAGGTTAGTCTTTCTTTATAGTTATCTTTCGTGATTTTATTGCTTTCTTTATATTTACGCTTGGTTATCTTTGCTTTGGATTAAATTAAAGCCCTAAACCTATCACCCGATTACGTGCTTGGATAATAATGAATTGTCGTTGAGCTAGCTTCTATGTTTTCGTGATACAATCTCGTGGATACGATACTTAACACTGCACTTACACCCTTTGCGTGTGAAAAGAGCGATCAAATTTTGGCCGTTGTCTCGCGACCGGGGCCCCAGGTAAGATGCCGTTTTGGAAAGCCGAGATAATGAGGAGGTCGTCTACATCCTCGATTTTTAGGCTCTCCTTATTGAACCTAGTCATGAAGTCGCTGATGGACTCACCTCGGCCTTGCCTCACAGTGAGGAGATGAGCCGATGTGGTCTTAGACTCGGCTTTTTGGAAGAACCTTCGATGAAAGGCTTCCATTAGATCTCGGTAAGATCCAATACTACCGGGAGGTAAACTGTCGAGCCACCGGCGGGCGTTGTCGATCAGCAACTCCGGGAACAGCTTGCACATGTGGATCGTGTTGAGATGCTGATTGATCATGTTGTATTGGAATTGAGAAAGGAAGTTTTGTGGATCCCGCAGTCCGTCGTAGGCGGCGATGCCTGGCACCTTGTACTTGTCCGGGATAGGAGTATCGAGTATCTCGTTAGAGAAAGGGGTAATAATCCTCCCATATCCATCGAACCCGTCTCTCGGAGAGCGATGCTGAGTTCGTCGGCTTGACTCGTTATAATTATGAGGATCGGCCTTGCGGTGATTACGACGACCTGCCCCACGTTGCTCATCCCTTGTACGATCGGTTTGGAAACCGACTCGTGTAGATGTATTATTTGCAACTCGAGTGCCTACCATCTGGAGGCTGGGGGATTCACTTTGTTGTGCTGCCTCTTGCTTTGATGAGACTTCGGCCTCCTTTTCTTCATGATGAAGCCGACCTTGCTCTCGACTGAGGTACTGAAGGAAGCTCTCCTTATTTTTTTCGAAGAACCCTTTCACCACCTCGTCGAGGTTCACCTGCGGCGCTTGGGGTTCTTCTCTATTGCTGTTGCGACTTCCTTCGCTGTGGTAATCTTCTTCTTCACGTAGGATAGGGTTGTCTCGCTCATCCAGGCTTTGAACGTGTCCTTCGGGGGCTGTATCTCTTATCGAACTTTTCCCGGGTCGCGTTTGGCGCGTTTTGCCGCCGTTATTGTTGTCGGAAACAGCCCTGGATGCAGCGCTTCGTGTGTTCCTCATCGTTCTGATTGTTACCTGAGAAAAAGTTGATCGAAAACACAGAATTTCGTTTTCCACAGACGGCGTCAGTGATCGATCTTAATTTCGTTGGGTAATAAATGCGCAAGGAACACAAGGAGATAACGTGGTTCGATCTATTGAAATAGATCTCGTCCGCGAGCAAGAGATTATATGTGTATTGAGTGTGTAAGCGATTACAAAGTGTAGATGATCTCTTCCTTTAATCTAGCCTCTAGTTATATACCATCATATTGAGTTTGACTCTAATTCAAATTAAGTTTGACTCTAATACAAAGTCTTCTCTCATAAGGATTCTTTTAGATATGCATCCGAATCTTCTACGTCTTCAATTGCGATTTGAGTTGTAGTTGGTTGAGGAGTCTTCTTGGGCCGAACTCACATAGGCTGAGCTTAATGTCGTGGCCCATTTATATTGGGCCTGATGCTTGGGCCTAGTAGTTGGGCCGTATCCTATCAGACAATGTATGTTATCAACTCACTCTTTCCGTTAATGGAGGGAAATTCTTCGCCATGGGCGAGTGCGAAGAGAAGAGAGACGAGTAATAGCTTATGCAAAGCCATGGTTGGAACTGTGTTTACTAATTCTGGTTGCTTTGATAACTTGCTTAATTCAATCTGAAAATTTATAGGAAATTATATGGTTAAGGAAACAGCCGGCGGAATTTCTTCAAATAACTAGAGATTAAATTAGCCTCATTTAATAAGCTGCTTAGACGGCAGAGAAATATATCCTGTTAGTAAATGCTGACAAAGGGTGACGAAGGTGATCATTTTTAATTCCCAATTCTCTTGTTAAACTATGTTATTTGGATAATAGCTTATAAATGGAAATTTAAATAATTTAAATCAATCTTGATAGAAAATTTCTCCACTAAATCTATATTCATATCATACTCCCATCGTCTATCATATTCGTTCTTTGATTTTGGTGGCACAAGTTTTAATAAATTGTAATTAGTATATAGTGAGTGAAAATAATAAATGAATAGATTAGTGGGTGGTGAGATTAAAAGATGAGTCATAGAAATAATAAATGTATATATTAAATGATAGTGAGATTTAAAAGATATGTCATAAGTGTTATTTTTGTAAACAATTAGGTAGATTTGGGGTAAAATTTATAGAGTTATGTTTCTAAAAGAAAAGTGAATATTTTTAGGTAGGCGGACCAAAGCGGAATTAAATGAGCGTATTTGATGAGCGGAGAGAGTACTATATATGATATAATAATATAAAAAGTGCTTGGTTCACAAAATGTAGATCGCCTATTATATATTTAATTTTAAGGACAATTGTGTAATATATTTTATATTTAGAAGGATATATTAATTCATTATATATATATACATTAAAATTCTACTCCATTCGTCTGGATAAGTGTATCACTTGTGGATGATCACGAGTTTTAATAAAATTGTCGGTGGGTATCATTTGAGTGGTGAAAGAGTCCTATAATGTGTTAGGTTGTAAGTGGTATGAATAATTTTTTGATAAATAATAAATGGTTGTGAAGTTGAAGAATAAGGAGTAGTGTCCTAAAAGAAAAGCGATACATTTTTAAGTGGACAACGAAATACACTTATCGTGGATAGGGAGAGAATTTGATTTCATCTTATATCGCTAAATTAAAAATATAATATATTTTATATTAGAATAATATATTAATTTATTATATATAATTAAAATACTGTAAGTATATAATAGTTCATGAAAAATATATTAATTCATTAGATATACATTAAAATTCAACTCGATTTCATCCTCCATGGCTACATTAAAAATTTATGTGGTTCTACTTTATTTTTATGCTAAAAGAAGATGGAGATCTCAAATATTCTACAAGAATATATAAATTCATTACATATACATTAAAAATCTATCTGCTATTTGATACTAATCATGAAAATAATAGTTTTTCAATTTTTTTATATTAATTACTATATATCATTGTGAATCTTCTTACAATTATTCAACACTATAATTGATTAATATTAAATTCATGGATTGTGTGCAACATCTCTATTAGTAACCCTAAAATTCTGAGCCATAAGACCTTAACTTTGGTCAAAAAATCAAAATCAATTAGAAAAATATAGTAATTTATAAGCATAATCTCTTTGTAGTATGCAAAATTAAAATTTTGTCAAAGATTGATAATTTACTAGTTATTAATATTTCTTCTCGTATTCAATGTATTGTGCTGATGTTGCTCTAATATACGCGTGGGGTGAGCAACCATGCCATAGAATGTAAGCATATGATATGGAATATAGGCGGTTTTGTGTTTACAGTATCTATTAATAGTTCTCCATCACTATGATCGGTCTCCCACATTTATGATCCTTTGGAATAATTTCTGTAATTTCTGTATATAGTAAAACAACTTGGTGATAATGATATTACAAGAATCCATAGCTGAAATATGGTATCAACGAAAAAAGGTAAAGTCTTGCATCAACTGGGGAAAGATTCCACATTCTGAGTGATGACATTTGCAAGTGATCGATCATAATTTCGTTAGGGAAATAAATGCACAATGAACAAGAGGGGTTTACGTGGTTCGATCTTTGAATTAGATCTACGTCCACGGAGCAAGAGAGTATATGTGTATTTGAGAGTGTAAAGCGATTACAAAGAGTGTAGATGATCAGTGATCGATCTCGGTGTAGATGATCAAGTGATCGATCCGTGTAGATATCCTTTCTCTTCTATTCTAGCATATATTTATATACCATCAAGTTGAGTTCGACTCGATTCAAATTGAGTTTGGCTCTAATACAAATAGAGTTTGACTCTGTACAAAGTCTTCTCTCATAAGGATTCTTTAGATATGCATCCGAATCTTCTACGTCTCCAATTGCGATTAGAGTTGTAGTTGGTTGAGGTCTTCTTGGGCGAACTCACATAGACCGAGCTTAATGTGGGGCCCATTTATATTGGGCGATACTTGGGCCTAGTGGTTGGGCGTATCCTATCGACAAGTTTGGAAAAGAAAGGCTAAAGATAAGCAAAAAGTTGAATGAGTTTTGATAGTAGCCTGCGATGCATTCGGTTTGACTCGGAGGGTGTTTGGCTAAGCATAAGCTCTTCAAAGCGAACATATAAGTTGTTTAGGAGCTTATAAGTGTTGCAAAGCGTTTGGCAAAATAAGCTCATAAACGAACATAAGTTGTGAAAATAACTCAACGACTTATAAGCTCCCTAAAAATAAGTTGGTCAATCCTAACTTATTTTTTCATAAACTTATAAGTAACTATGAATTTACCAAAATAACCTTATTATAGTTCGTTATTTCCTACACATACACTATCAACTTCGCATCTCGTCAATTTTATCTCTCTAACTATGATTTTCTCTATCTAACTCATGATTCTTTCTCTATCTTATAAGATCAAGTATCCAAACACTTTAACAACTTATAAGCACTTGAGACATTGCCTCTTATAAGCTCTTGAAACATTTTATAAGCTCTTAGAGTTTATAAGCTCTCTAAAATAAGCTTAGCCAAACACCACCTCAGTCTTTTGCACCTTCAGTTGATATGATGTTTGGGCTCTACGTTCTTGGATCTTAATTAGAAAGATACAAATGAAATATATCTTAATATTATGCATAAAATATATTTATCCGGTGCTCCAATGAAATAATCTGGTCCCGGAATGTGCTATTTTATTCAATGCAACATTTTATCATGATTGATAATACTCTGTCACAAAATTTATGTGTTACATCGATGTTTCATTATTAAATTCATTATTTATTATTAATATTCATTATTTCAATTAAAATTATTATAATATGATAAAATATAATTAATATTTATTACTAAAAGAGATCATTGCAATTTAAATATTAAATCTTGGACCTTGTTATAAAGTTGGGCCTAAAATAAATTAATTATTTTATGTTTAGTCCAGAACATAAATTAATTCTTAAACATTTATTCATACCACTAGATAATAAATGTTGACTTACTCCTTTATTATCGAAGCTGAGTCGGGCTTGTACTTAGACTTACGAATCCTCGTATTTAAGATATCGCAAGTCCATTAATTATTTATAACACTCCTACTGCTTAAAATAATTAATCTCTTTAATTCCTTAAGTAATACAACTCAACCTTATTATTGTATTTGAGCTAACTCAACCTGCAGGGTTTAATACAATAAATATTTTGAGCTCCTTAAGGAGACATCATCATCCTAAACGGATACGGTGACTCAATATAGGTAACTAGCAAGACATACAAGCATTGTCATCACCAAAGATGTGGAGAATCTTGGGTTATCTCATGTAACCCTCACCCATAAAAAGTCAAAGTGATGGTCGATGGCGATATTCACATAAAATCTTATCGAGGTTTAAATTAAAGTAAAATCACCGAGATCTAGGTTCTTCAAGACGGTGAGATAAAAGAACTCATCTCATCGTGATCCATCAATACATCAAGGCGTACCGGCATAGACAAACAACCAAGTCAAGTTACTTCTTATTTGTCTTGCGGCTATCAAACAACTCGTCCTCAAGTTGTCTCGGTGTGACCATTTTATATCTCAACTAGCAACCAATCATACGGACTTACGTGATCTTCTACATCATTGTATGATCTAACTTTTGTATGAGATAATGTGACAACATATGTAATCAAGTAAACAATTACATAATGTTCCTATATCCTAAGACGATTTAGCGGGGCTAATACTTGGAATAATAATCAAGAAAGCTTTAACCATATATATCTGAGAACTCATATGTTCGGATGTATTTAACTAACAACATCATAAAATAAATTAATTGAATTGCAGCGGAAGAACGTGTGAATACACATATGACGATGTGTATTCAAGGTTTCTAATGTATATCGTATTCAAAAGGGTTCGACCGCTCACACATCTCCATCCATCATCACGCTCAACCTGCACATTTAAAACAAATATGCGGTGAGTACAAGATTGCACTCGATGGCTCATGCCAAAATAATTTATCAAGTTTAAATTACTCGCTTCCATCGAGTAACACACGAGGTTTTAATTTGAAATACTCGTGCTTACTAAATAATTTCTTTCATTTTCCATAAAGATTAAATGCGGCGGACATTTTCCTTGTATGTATGATCCATATCCACCACAATAATTCATTCCACAACAATTTCCTTGAGAGGAGGCCTCTCTCACGCCGTGACCGCCGAGCACCCTTTCAAAGACACAATAAAATAATCGGTGCACAAAATCCGAGCCATCTCGGCCACGGGATACTAATTCTCCATCATCCTTGGGGTACTTCCAAGAATCTGAATTCAAGCATGTCATAAAGTGGGAGCTACCCAACATTATGCATCAACAATCATGAATTGGATACATACATAAAACATAAACATTTTGGGCGATAATTAAATAAATCGCTTCATAAATATTTGCTTGCAATAAAGCATCATAAATAAATCATTTGGTAAATTCTACCGGTTTGAGTATAGTAAAGCCCACCTTTACTTTTGAACTTGAATTTCGATCTGCGTGTTCTCTTACGGTTGCGTCCCACCTTACGCAAAAATTTACGTTTAGTACGTTGCACGCTTTCGAGATTTTCAAAGTTCATTCAACTTTGATAAATAGAATAATAATTCAAGTTCTAATAAACTTTATCGTCGTTTCACGTATTTCAATAAAAATAATTCTTGTATTTCGAGAGACGTAATATGATCTACGTCTTGTTTTAACCTTTTAGGTTAAATAATTAGCGATATAATAACGTTATTGATAAAATGATTTCAATTATGAAATCTTTTCTCACAATTGAGATAATCGGATAAAAGTAATCGTTTTCACGTATTAGCGTATCTAACGAACGTATTTAAATCGTCGATTTCGAAAGTCAACCATTTTGATTTTCTTTATAAATCTTAAATAAATCACATTTTAATGAATAAATTCAATATAAATCGATTTTCAATCGATTTCTTTTCGATTCTCGATTTTTACGTAAATCGATAAATTTGATTAATATTTTCTTTCAATATTAATCTTTTAATACTTTAAGCATTATTTTATGCTTTTAACGTTATTTAATATAACGTTTCGTCTTAAACATAATATTCTATGTTTAATAATTCTCAAAAATTCAATTATGTCTAATATAATTTTTAGACATATAATAAATTATTATTCTTGATTAGAAAGGAATTAAAATTCCTTAACTTCACAATATAGCTCACGGCTATAACACAATATTTTCCAATCTTGTTCCAAAAATTCCTCTAAATTCATATAGTGTATTATTTCACACTATGATCATTAATATGTATAATATCACTATAGAAAAATTTGGAACACACCTATAATAACTATATAGGCTCACGGTTATTTCAAAATAAATCCAATAAATTCTCAAAAATTCTAATAACAATACACAAGGCTCCAATATTAATATATAACATAATTATAACCTATGGTTCAAAATAATCAAACAATACACCTAAATTCAAACCATAGCTCACGGTTCATAGGTGTTTCATACCAAACAATTTTTATAAATTCCTATAAAATCACACTATGCTTATATGCTATCATATAGCACTAATACATCATAATATCATGTAATAACACAATATAAACCATTAATTCCTACACTATAGGTTTCGGCCCTTTTGATTATAAATAGGCATATATGTCCAAAAATTCTAATAAATTCCTACATCACCTAATTAATACCTTAGATCAACAATATGCTATTATATCAAGCATATAAAAATTATACAACAAGGTACCAACTTATATCATTTTCGGCAATTTGGGTATTTTACACAAATGGATTCCAAAAATTTCTAAATTATAACATGCACTCCTACAACACTATAGATCAAATAATCCATCCCTAAATCATACTTAGAAATTTTCGAGCATTATCAAAATAATTTAAATAAATTGCTTAGCGTATGAAATAAATTATAATGCACATATTAACATATGTAACATAATTTCTAAGCTTATAACATGCTAGCACGATTTATTACACAATTAATACATGCTAAAAATAATAATTTAAACCGTAGGATTATTGAAAAATTAGGTATTATCGAAGCTTGTTCGATATCTAACCTCGTTAACTCGAGTCGATCGGTTGTAGGATAGTTCAAACTCAAACAAATTGAGATGAAAGAAGAAGAAAAATATTTGGTTTGCTCTTGAGAAGCTCTCGGCGGTGTGTTGAGAAGAAAGAAAGGAATGAAAGTGTTGTGTTTGTGTGTGGTTTCAAGACATATATACTTAGGCAAAATAAAAGAATGAAACAACACTCACATAATACTCTCTCGCTCTCTCTCAAGACACAAGACACAATTAAAATTTTTATGGTCAAAGTGCATATGTCATGCATGGAAATATCTCTTACAAGGTATTAACTCCTTGCAAAGCTTTATTAAAGGTTTGGGAATAAACAAAGAAAATTTTGTCTCACACTCTAGCATGTGCCGTCAACTTGTGTGTATTAGGAGGTGAAATTTTCAGATTTTGTGATGTATTATGCAAGTGTATAATGTACACTCTATCCCAAAATTTAAGCAATCAAGTGTATAAAATCAAGATTTAATTGTGTACAATTAAGTCAAAGTTTTCGCTATTTCATATGAAAATGCTAAACATAATTCATCTACAAATTTTACTTGGTAAGTGTGTATTAATCCTACACTTAAGATATAACACAAATTGGATGATCAAAATAAAAATAATCCTATGTTAAATCACATAGGGTGTTCTCGGCATTATGACATTTTAATGCCCAAAAATTCATTTTCATGCTATAAGTAGATACATAGCATAATATATATCCTAGATGATAATTTATATCATAGAAAAATTATTGGAATCAAACCATAGGTAGAAAACCTAATTCTCGATTTAGGGTTTTGAGAATCATAAATAATCACAAATATTATTCCAAAATTTTCTAGCATTATTTCAATGCTAAATAATATTCTAATTATATAAAATAATTATAGGAATTTAAATATCATAATTCCTTGATCGTTAGACTTGATTCTCAAGTCATCTTAAAAGTTAACGTTTGAAGCGTCTCAAACGTTAAATATCGACTCATCTCAAAATGGTCGTAATAAAGCTGTAATCACTTTATTAAATTATTCCAATAATAATGGAATTAAATTCTAAGTTTAAAACTTAAAAATATCACGAGCATTTAAATATCGATCTGAAATCGACGTAGAATTAACATTTGTTGAAATCGTTACATATTCGTATTTCTCGATTCACATTTATTTGTGAATAAAACATAGGAATTTATTATTCCAAAATAATCGAAATCATTATTCGATATTTTATTAATTCGATTATCGAGACGAATCCCTAATTTACGATTTTTATTATCGTAATTGGGCTTTTAATAAATCGGGGTATTACATTCCACCCCCCTTAAAGAAATTTCGTCCCGAAATTTACATACTTCAAAAAGGTATGGGGCATCTTAGCACCATAACATCATTAATTTCCACGTGATTTCCTTTTGTCCATGGTTTCTCCATTGGACTTTCATCAAAGACCCAATTAAATTCTTAATCATTGAATCATACGATCAAATAGTCGTAGATGTTCATCACAACTCATATTTGAGTTGAAGATCACGTTATTATGATGAATTACGTGATTTGGGTCATATTCATATTTCTTTAGCTGTGACACGTGGAAAAACATTATGTATATTCCCCAAATTTTGGTGGAAGTACTAATCTAGAGGCTACTGGGCCTATTATTTCTAGGATCCTCGTAAGGTCCTATAAATCTTGATTTCAACATTCCTTGTACTTTGAACTTTATAATTTCCTCGATGGAGAAATCTCCGGGAACTTTATTTCGCGTCAAAATACGGTTCGGATCTACGCTGCGTACCAGAAGACTTTTATCCATCTTGAGTTTCTCTCGCTTTTTCCTTATTTGGCAAATATCTTATTCATTTCATTTACGTTGTGAAGACCTTATACTTTCTCTCACCCACCGTATTACAATAAAGTGGTGGTCGATATTTCTTTCCATATAATGCCACGTGTGGCTATGTCAATCGTTGTCAGCGATTATGGTCGTCACGTAAACTTAATGAGTGGTAAAACATGTTCCCACTTGCACCTCGATTTAACATGAATGTTCTCATCGTATTTTTAAATATTCATATTGTCCTTTTATCGCCCATACATGCGTGAGGGACATCTACGATAAGGTTCAATATCGTGCATAACTCCCTTTTTGGTGAGCTAGCTCAAAATCTAGGGGTAAACTTGGAATCTCTATCTAAAGTGATAGGTATTGGGACCCCTTGCAAAGATACGATTTCCTTTTTGTACGACTGAGATAAAATTTTCAGATATCTGAGTCATCTGAATAGGTAGAGATGAGCATTTTTGGGTGAGTTAATCCACTACTACCCATATAGTAGTGTTATTTCTTTATGACTTTGACAAAATCTGACATAAAAATCTATTGTTATGTCATTTCATTTTCATTTATATCTCATTAGAGATTATAACCTCTTATAAGGTCATTGATACAATGCTTTCACCTCTTATAACCGAGACAATGCTCGTCAATTGAGGTTATAGTTCATTCCATTCTTTATTATCAAATTTTCTCTCGTAAATCATAATATACTTAAATGCTGCTTGGGTGGGCGGTATGAGGAATATCATGAGCTTCATTCATGATTTCATTTCTAAGCTTTTATTGCTTGAAATGTATATATAATCTTTCCTTAGACAACATGACATTGTCGGTGCCTCTTTAAAACCCTTGACCCTTCATAGGTGATAATTTATATCTGTTGGAATCTTTCTTGATTCGAGTCCTCTTTTCTATCTCATTTTAAGTCTCTTGCTCAAGAAAAATTCAAACTTTTATGGCTTGTGGAGATCTCACAACTTATTCCATATAGGAAGTGTCTCCAAAATTTTGATGCGTAATCTGCTTTGCTATTTCTAGTCGCGAGTTGGGTAATTCTATTTATGAGGTCTAAGTCATCGCAGTGCTTTGACTATTATCTTTCTCACTTTAATAAGTGGCCTCACATTCATTTGTCCATGTAAATTTGATTCCTTCGGAAGACATCATGTGTCTAAGGAATTTTCCTTCTTTAAGCGAAATTCATATATTAATCTTGGCAAAATTTTGCTCGACTCTAAAAGTCCATGTCTACGTCCTTCGATGTTCTTTAGGTTCTTTCTCGTCCTTCATATGGATAAGAACATCGTTCATAAAGATTTAGACAAAATTGTCTAAGTACATATGGAACACTCGATTTTTGAGGTTCATGAATAGGGCTGGTGTACTAGCTTGTCCGATTGGCATGACTATAATATCATAGTAACCATATCTTATTCGGAAAAATTTTGCTTTCGTACATCAAATACCATTTACACCTAAGCCTCCATTTTCATATGAGTCTCTCATTATCATAGGACTCTGTGTCTCTGAGTGGCCTTTGTCGGAATCGTACCTTTCGCTTAGAAACTTGCCTATTTCCAGGTACGTTTTTACCTCATATATCCGACGATCTTTCTCTTTCAAATAGCCAGGGGTCACATTGCTCCCTATTACTGCTTTGATTCCAGAAGTGTGTGTTACTTTTATCAGAAAGTAAGGTCGATTTGATAACGGTAATTCCTCTAATTTTCGAGGGCTATAAGATTACGTCCTTTTGCCATTCTCGCTCTTTCGGTATAATAGACACGGGGGACGTGGGGCGGCATTTGGAACATCGGTACAACCATTCCTTTATGCCTCATTGTGTAGCTTGTCGGGGACCAGACAAGTACCAGAGGTCTTTCCTCACGCATTATATGTATACTTGAGCACATTGACAAATCGATAAGTCCCCCAAGTCTTGGAATTTTCTACTTGGAGAAGATATTATCTTGATACTTCTTTTGCAAGATCCTGCCATTCTGTTGGCAAACGATGGATAAGTTATTGGATGACATCCGATCCATCTCTCCATAGTTACTAGCATTCATCCAAGATGTAGAAATTCTTCCAAAAACTGTCCCAAGTCGTGCCCAGTTTATAATAAGAGAGTCGATACTTCTGTATGAACTCTAACTTGTAGGCCTTGGGATTAACCTTCTACTTGTCGGACTCTCTTTTTTTACCATCTGTAGACAGATAGTTCTAGATGAGCTAATCTTAAATTAAAGCAATTGTGGATTCAAAATCCCGTTGCATAGAATTTCAAATGGATAGGCTATGCCCGGGCTTCTAATCACGTGAGTGACATCCATTTTTGAAACTTCTGTTTCTTGAATTATATCTACGTTCCACATAGATATTATGATCTAACTCATTTGTTAGAACCTTAGGCGATCATAGGCCCAATTTTAAACTCGAGCAATACCTGCGATGGCCATAATTCTCGTATAAGAGAAGAGATTTTCATTTCTCGATTCGTTTACCCTGAATTGGGTTCTATCGTTTCTACGCATACTTGTGCGATGTTAGAAAGCAAGCACCTATATCGAATGATAATTTTATAGGTATTACGAGAAATTTTCTCATATATATCAGCCTTCCGATTTCTTAAATCCGTATTCGGTGCGAAATATAGGCTACGGTCATGTGTTCTCGTGCATTCAAATAAACATCTATTTCATACATCATTGTCCTTTCCTTGGGACATTATGTTCTCTTGCTATGGCCTTCGCTACCTCGTTAATCATATCCTTCTGGTGTCGATACTATTATGCTTTTATCAATAGCATTACGTGGTTAGGTTTATATCGACCAATCCTTGATATTAATATCTCGATAACTTAATCTCATCGTAGGGGTCGTGATGTATCGACACTATCATTCATCTCGATCGATATGAATGATTCAATTCCCAAATCCTTTTCACTCTATCAATCTTGGAATATATCTCATATATCCTTACTTTAAACTCTTTTCGAGAAAGTTCTTGTCTTGGCATTTAGTGCCATCGTTTGTAGTATCCTTCGGGATATCGTCATTTCTTCTTAATCTTTATTGATTCATTATGCAATTTTGCATAGGATCAAAATCCTTTGTCCGCTAGGGACGTATTATACTTTGCCTTGACGTCGAATATCCTTACCATTTTCTTGACATTCGATGAATGCTTCATTCCCATGTCGAGATACTTAATATCTCACTTTATTGATCGTCACATAAGTATGAGGGTAAGATTTACAATTAGATTCACTTTAAGATTCTTCCAGTGAATCTTTTCATTCGCTTTCTTGAAAACATTTCCTTTGCAAAAGTCTAAAGAAGCTATCGTGCTTGTTAATTTCTAAGACACTCAAAACAAGCGTTTTGTGTCAAAACCATTTAGAGTACTAAGATCCATTTCAAATAATGAATCATTTCTTACTCGCTTCTTTACTTTAAAGGAATTACTTTACTTATCGAAGTCATAATATCATTGAAACTTATCTCATATTGTGGCTATCTCATAATTGTATAGCTCATAATTTCTTCACTATTTTAGACTTTTGTCCCTTTTTCTGAGCATGGTGTCGAAAGTAATATTCTTGTCATTATACTTGGTTCTTACTCTGGGACTAGAACCATCATTATTATCATATAGCTTGGTAGGTAGTACATTTGTACACCATAACTTAGACTCAAGCATCTCATTTGTCTCATGTTCAAATCTCTCTGCTCGAAAAAGTATTTCAAACTTTTGTGATCGGTAAAGATTTCACATCTTACTCCGTAGAGATGATGCTCCATATCCTTAGGGCATATACTACTGCTTGCTAGTTCCGCATCATGTGTTGGGTAATTGATTCATGCGGTCTCGATTCTTGAGATGCATAGGCTATCACTTTTCCACTTTGCATTAACACACAGCCTAATCCATTTTGGAAGCATCAGATAGACCACGTACTCTTTATCTGCTTCCTGAGCTGCTAATCTGAGGCGATGGTTAACTTTTCCTTGAGCGTCTGAAATTACCTCATTTATCCGTCCAGTGAATTTAATTCCTTTTCGAGTAGTTGGGTTATTGGTCTTGCTATCTTTGAGAATCCTTCAATGAATTTTCGATAGTAACTCGCTAATCCCAAGAAACTTCTAATCTCATTTTGTGTCTTTGGCGATTTCCATTCTTGATCGCTTCTACTTTGGCGGATCAACTTTAATCCCTTGGTGACACATGTGTCCAAGGAACATTACTTCCTTTAGCAAAATTCATATTTGCTAAACTTAGCAAAAAGTTGTTCATCTCTCAAAGTTTGCAGCACTATCCTTAGGTGTTCCTTGTGTTCGTCTTCATTGTGGAGATATTTCTCCATACTTGATTTACATGCTGGGGCTATCCTAGTCGTTCACACATCTCAATGATTATGATTCCTCAATCTCGTTATCATTGGTTTAACCAAGTCTCAATTACTTGGAATTGATTATGCTCAACATAATTTCATTGATTGAGGTATAAAGCGAGAGATTAGTTATCCGAGATGCTATCGCTTCTTTACATATATGTCATTTGAAAAGAATATCGCATCTCCATTCTTTATACATGTCCAACCTACTAAGGAGGTTTTAAGGACAATCAACTAAGGTTTTAAGGACAACCAACTATCTTAAAGATAAGTTATAATCTCTCTCGTTATGTCATAATAAGGGAAAATTATATCCCAAGGATATCATGCACTTCCCTTTACTTCAACTCTTGCATTCTATGCTAAAGAGTGTCTCATTCATAACAGTCACATGAAGATATAACTTCATTGTTATCAAAATCTGGTAAGCCCATCAGGGGTCATTGCATTCATGTGCATCATAGGGAAAATATCTCGTCTCATCGAGATCTTATTTACATCATATCTTCTTGATGTCTATCACTCTACTGATCTGAAACTTTTAGGTTATCCAAAATAAGTCAACCTACATCGTACCTGATGTTTGTCACTTTACTAATTCAAAACTTAGGCGACAAGATAAGTCAATCTTTATCTTACTTATTGGTCTCCAGGATTGAAGAAATTGCATCATGTCAACTTTCAAAAGATATGGGTTCATGATTCAAGATAACATATTTTACGATTCGTATCCACATATTCTTTGAATTGAATAATTTGGGATCTAGGGTCCGAATACCAGAATGACGACTACTGAGATTTCTTTGGTCATATGGGTTGGCCAGACCCGTCACAAATATTTTCTCAGTCACACAAGGATTTGGTTTCAAAGGAACATTTTGTAAATTCTTGGGTTGAAAATTTTCTTCAGAAAAAGTGAGAAACTCATGTGATTTCTCAATTTGAACTAGGTCGTAGAGTTAAACTCAATGGCGTAAATTGGGTAATGAATAGAATTTAAAACTTTATATAACATTATAGGTCATCATCAAAGGTTCCTCTTGTATGTCATAGCGCTTCGTACTCATGGAATACTACTTTCTAGTATCATTCTAAGATTCTAATCGCATCAAAAATTCCGTTCTACAAAACTATAACTAACATCAACTGACTCTCGCAATTTCTAGAGAAGGAATCAAGGATTTGGCTATTGATAAGAATTATATTACTACGTGATAGAGTACGTGGGTGTAAACCGTTCAAAATCGAGCTTTAACGAAGGAGAACGAGCTAAAATAAAAACATTGCGCAAAACATTTTGGTGATGCCGAGCTCGGGAAACCGAGGTCATAAGTGATACCGATGTCGAAGTTGTTGCCGAAATCATTTGCCAAAGCCGAGGTCATTGCCGAGGTTATTAACATAATGATGAAGTCATTAAGGCCGACGCCAAAGCCGAAGCCGAAGTCGACAAGGTCGACGCCGTAGTCAAAGTCGAACAGATGCCGAAGTCGAGGTCGAGGTCGAAGACAATGTCGGAGTTATAATTTTAATTGTCAAGGTCGAGGTCGCAAACCTATACCGAGGTCGTACATGATGCCGAAGTCGAAATCGATGTCGTACATGCCGACGCCGAAGCCGTAGATGCCGACACCGAAGTCGAAGGTACCGACGCCGGCCGGCCGGCCGTGACGCAGGTCGCACATGCCGAGGTTGTACATGCCGGCGCCGATGTTGTTTTCCGAGGTGGAGGTGATCGACCGAGGTCAATATAAATTGGCGGTGGATGTCACACCGCCGTTGCGAAGTCGGCCGAGCTTGTACCACCGGCTCGCTCGCCGAGGTCGCACCGCCGAGCTCGGCCGAGGTGGACAACCGAGGTCGCCTTTGCCAGGTCGGACTAGACTTACGAGGTCGGACTGAATTGACCGGCGAAGTCAAAATTATACATGCTAGTGCGTCAAGTCGAGTTCAAGGTCGACTAAGCATGATCGCGAGTTCGGTCTTTAACCGACTCTAACGAATTCTTTGATCACATTTTACTCGTTTCCAACGAAGAGTCATAGATGATTTGGAGTCCCGCCATGCGTGAACTTCCAAATAAAAAGATCATTCTTGTGTCACTTATCGCATAGTGACATTCATCGTCTTGACATCCTTTCCAATTCTGAGCTTAAAATTTTCTTCTCGTCTATCAATTCGAGATTCTCAGGATGGAATAAAATTCTAATAATTCATCTTCCTATGTTCTTTCGCAATTGGGATCATGCGTCTTAAATGCCCACGTTCTTTTGGGATAACATACCCATCATCGTAAACATCTTTGGGATTTGAAATAAAATTTTCAAATATTCATATCAATATATTTCTATTGATTTACATGAATTCAAACATTTCATCCCAAAAAAAAATTGTCAATACATTCTCGTATGACATTATCATACGTTGGTGGCGAACCAACGACTTTCAATCAATTCTCATAACTTTCATTTGGGATGACATAGTCATTAATCAAAACAATATTGAGAATTGAAGAATAAAATTTCAAATATGACGAACATAGTTCGTTTCAAACATACGCATTTCTTACGAAAAAAAAAATAATTCAATCAATAATCCATCAATCAATAAATCATGGTTATTTACAACCTTTTTCATTTCATTTGTCGATAATGTTCTATCGACAAAAAATCAAATTCATAAATCATTTGTCGATAATGTTCTATCGACACCAAATCATTTGTCGATAATGTTCTATCGACACCAAATCATTGGTCGATAATGTTCTATCGACACCAAATCAAATTCATAAATCTCAAAATTTTCTTTTCAAAGATGAGAAAATAATTTTACCCTTTTCCAGTTGAGCTTGATGTGATGGAGTGTCGGGCAGTGTCGGCTGATCCCTAAAAGTCTAGTGACTCAATCTAGGCTTAATTCTGAAATGGGGTTTTGGATTCAAAGAGCGAACGACTCTGATACCACTTTGTAACAGCCCCTGTATCCTAAGTACGATTTAGCAGGGGCTAATACTTGGAATAATAATCAAGAAAGCTTTAACCAATATATATACAAGAGCTCATATGTTCTGGACGTATTTAACTAACAACATCATAAAATAAATTAATTCAATTGCAGCGGAAGAACGTGTGAATACACATATGACGATGTGTATTCAAGGTTTCTAATGTATATCGTATTCAAAAGGGGTTCCGACTACTCCGACACATCTCCATCCATCATCTGCTCAACCTGCACATTTAAAAACAAATATGCAGGGCTGAGTACAAGATTGCACTCAGTGGCTCATGCCAAAATAATTTATCAAGTTTAAATTACTACGCCCCATCACAAGAACACACGAGGTTTTAATTTGAAATACTGTGCTTACTAAATAATTTCTTTCATTTTCCATAAAGATTAAATGCGGCCGGACATTTTCCTTGTATGTATGATCCATATCCACCACAATAATTCATTCCACAACAATTCCAGCGCTGGAGAGGAGGCCTCCTCTCACAGACGCCGTGACCGGCCGAGCACCATTTCAAGACACAATACAAAATAATCGGTGCACAAAATCCGGACCATCTCGGCCACAGATACGAATTCTCCATCATCCTTGGGGTACTTCTAAGAATACAATTCAAGCATGTCATAAAGTGGGAGCTACCCAACATTATGCATCAACAATCATGAATTGGATACATACATAAAACATAAACATTTTGGGCGGTAATTAAATAAATCAGTTCATAAATATTTGCTTGCAACAAAGCATCATAAATAAATCATTTGGTAAATTCTACAGTTTGAGTACAGTAAAGCCCACCTTTACTTTTGAACATCGAATTTCGATACGCGTGTTCTCTTCTGGTTGCGTGTGAGCCTTCACGTCCCACCTTTACGCAAAAATTTACGTTTATCACGTTGGCACGCTTTTCGAGATTTTTAAAGTTCATTCAACTTTGATAAATAGAATAATAATTTGAAGTTCTAATAAACTTTATACGTCGTTTCTACACGTATTTCAATAAAAATAATTCTTATATTTCGAGAGAGACGTAATATGATCTACAATCTCGTTTTAACCTTTTAGGTTAAATAATTAACGTATAATAACGTTATTCAATAAAATGATTTCAATTATGAAATCTTTTCTCACAATTGAGATAATCAGATGATACGACCACACTCAGGATAATCCGGAGTGAGCGGACTAATACTAGGAATAGTATTCATGGATGCGGAAGGCTGTCATGATAAGGCTTATCACATGAGCATATAGAACTTAGGATTAAACATACACTTATAACATTTCGGATCAAAAGGGTTAAGCCAACAGATCCAAAGGATATTACGATCTGAAGGACTTCATAGTTCACATTATCTTAACATCCAACATGAAAATAAAACAGTTCAGAGTTGCAGCGGAAAGTGTGTGAATACATATATGACGATACGTATTCAAGGTTGACAATTCCTAACAAACATCGAGACGGTGGACTTTCTCAACACTCTCCATCATCACATCCGAGCTCAACTCGCACATTTAAAACAAACATGCGGGGCTAAGTACAAAATTTGTACCCGGTGGACTTATGCCGAAAACATTTTATTTTCTTTAAATTACTCTGCCAATATTGTGGTAAGACACAAGGGTTTTATTTGAAAATGCCTTGTGCTTACTAAAATATTTTCACGAGTTTATAAAAGTTGCTTGGCCAAGCATTTTCTTGGTGTGCATGATCCATATCCTTTATTATCACTCCATCATCTTATCATAGTCGAAAGTCGTGAAGGAGGCCTCCTTCTACGACCCGTGACCGCCGTGAATTGTCCTTACAAAGACACAAATCACCATCGGTGTACACGTTAATCCTAGCGCTTATAAGCCTTCCAATAGGATCCGTTATCGATTTTCGTTCATAAGTTGGGAATAACCCAACAACATCACATCATTCATGGATAGGATACGATACACAAACGTAAACATTTTGGCGGTGTAATCATTTAAACAATTTTAGCAATAGTTGAAAAGACCGTAAACAAAGGCAGGTTGAAAAGAGTAGCAAGGTTGTTCTGTTTTAGTAATAAAGCCCACCTGGAAATTATTGATCGTCTTTAACGTTCGCTTACTCGTCAACGTCCAGCTGGTGCGTCAGCGTCCACACCTTTATATAAAAAGGATGTTTTAGTACGTCGTTTACATAATTCGAGACTTATAAAGTCTATAATAAGATTCGATATTTCATATCGATGTGAATTGAATTCTTTAATGAATTTAATTCGTTTCTCAAACGCGTATCATCTTAACATTTCTCGTTCTTCGATAGAGACGAGATATGTATTGAGAATTACCAATTTATCCCTCTTGGTAAATGGTCCAACGTTTTTTCACGTTTTTCGATTTCACGACTTCAAATATGAAATACTTTCATATCAACATGATGTCATTAGCAATTGATGCGTCTTACGCGTATTAGCGTATTTATCGAACGTATTTCGTACGTTGATTTCAAAAGTCAACAATTTTGACTTTTCTTAGTAATTTAATTACTAAGTCATACTTCAATATTAAATTCTTTCGAAAATCAATTTCCAATTGATTTCTTTTTATAAACTGTTTTAATATGTTTAAAAATAATTTTTAAACATATAATTCACTATAAATAATAAATTTAAGGATTTAAAATCCTTATTCCAATTTTAAAAATAGCTCACGGCTATTTTGTGTTTTATCAACCAATTATTTTCTAAAATTTCCCATAATTTCCAAATATGTCTAAAATAATATTAGACATATAATTTATTAATAAATTGATTAAAAGGATTTAAAATCCTTAGAAATTCTTTAGAATTTCTCGGTAATTATTAAAATTACCAAACAATGTCCAAAATTTTTTCTAATTTTATATAGTGTATTAATATACACTATGGTCATTAATATGTCATAATATCAACTAAACATTAATCAATCATCACCTTATTTAATTCATAAGGTCTCGGCATTTTTAAAACAAATGCCCAACAATTTTCTAAAATTCCAATAAATTAATACAAGGTCCAAACATTAGTCCATGACATATTTATGTCACATAATCCATTATATAACAATGTTATATTGTACATTCATCATTATAGCTCTCTCTTTTCATAATATTCATCAAACAATTTTGTAAAATTTTCCAAAAATCACTACATGTTCATAAGCTATAGTGTAACAATGTAACATCATAAAATACATTAAGAACAATTTTATTCATCACCAAGTTGAGCTCAAAGCTTTCGGTTTATTTGAATAAAAGTTGTAATTGATTCTTAAAAATTCTAACAAAAACATAGGATGCATAAAACATATCCTAGATCAATAAAACACCATTGCATATTACAAATCAAAATTATACATCAACATATATATATATATATATATATATATATATATATATATATATATATATATATATATATGCCTCGGTCCTTTTAAGAAAATGGTATAAAATTTTCCGAAATTTCCAGTAAAACATATAGTCTATGATTTACAATCTAGACTAATAATATACTAATGCATGTATTAAATAAAAATTACATACTAACATTGATTTTCATACATGTTTCGCCATTTGAAAAGAAAATAGCATAGGTTTTTTCAAAATGTCAAATAAATTGCCATGTACTTTCAACACATTATAATTCAAGAACATACTATTGCATGCATAGATTAAACATCTTGTACCTACTTATAAAATTTTAAAAGCTTGGTACTTAAGGAGAAAATGGTATAGATTTTCTAAAATTTTCAAATAAATACTATGGACTTATAAAACATCATAGATCCACCATATGCCATTGCATGTCTTAAATAAAATGCTTCACTCACATATTATATATAAGTCTCGGTTTTTATGAGAAAGGAATAGCAAGGGTGTTCTAAAAATTCCTAATTAATTTATATATACTCTTAACACATCATAGATCAATAATATCACATTGCATGTACAAAAATAAAATCATACACCCACTTATAATTCTTATGCTCTCGGTTTCAAGAAGAAATTGGGCATGGATTTTTCTAAAAATTTCAAGATAAATACTATGGATACATATAATATCATAGATCATAAATTCATGCTCAAATGCTCCTTATAGCTCTCGGCCCTCACTAGCATTTCCATACATATTCAAATAAATTTTTAAAGCATGATCTAAGCTTCAAAATAACATGTTACAAAATCTTAGAACATAACATACTCATGTATTCATAAGATTTTGAGGTTAGATCATACATGCAAGACATTTTAAACACAAGAACACTTGTCTAACATCCTCTCATCATCAATACACATGAAATCATCAAATCTTACAAACATGGATCATCTAAAACACATGCAATAAACTAGACCATCTCTTCAAAATTTTCGAAAGTTTCATGAACCAACAAGCTTCTATTCGATTCCTACCTTGTGATATGTATGGATGGAACCAAGTACAAGGTTTTAAGGTGTTGTATGGAGGTGAGAAGAGAAAAATCGAAGCTTGGAGAGAGAGGAGCTCTCGGTGGTGCGAGAAAAAAAAAAAAGAAGAAGGTGTTCTTGAGAGAGGTGAGAGGTTTTGGAGAGAGATGATGTAGTTGGAGTGTTTAAGTGTTTGAGTGAGTGAGATAATGGGTAAAATCTGAATATCTACCCCCATATCCCCCTATGCTCGGCCCTCTCACTTGCACACACAAGCAATCCTTTAATTTTAATAGTATTCTATGTAGATAGTGTAGGTTAATCATTGTTATCTTACACACAATCTTCTTGAAAATAGCTACAACACATCATTAGTGGGAGATTTGTTGATATAAAATCTGAATATATACATATATATATATATGCATGTAAGAGTGATAGAATTAAAATACACTTTGTTATACATATATACATAGTTCACGGCTTTTATGCCTTAAACACATTAAATAATTTAATTCCATGCTAAACATACATATATACATCATATAATATAATTTAGATGGTAATTAATATCATAGGTTAATTAGATAGCATAAGAGAAGAAAATAAATTCAAACTTGTGCACAAGAAAATGGCTATCGGCCATTGGGATAAACCATAGGTTAAAAATTTTATTTCATATCATTCATAGGTATGTGCACCTTGGTATATGATTTAAATGATAATTAATAGCATAAGATAATTAAAAGGGCATGAACTTTCGAAGAAAACCCTAATTTCGAAATATTAGGGTTTTCGAAACTAAATTTGAGATTTTTATTAATTCTAATGTTCAAGCATTAATTAAATGCTTATTAGTACTGTAATATCATATAAATATCATAAGAAATAATTTCTAAAGTTTCTTGATCATTAAAACCATCGTTCGTTTCATCTCTAAACGTTGACGTTTGAAAACGTCTCAAAACGTTACGTATCGACTCATCTTTAAAATGGTCGTAAGTACTCGTAAATCCATTATTAAAGTATTCCACTAATAATGGAATATAATTCCAAGCTTGATTGCTTAGAAAATATCGTGACATTTCAACAGTCGATATGCATTCGACGTTAAAAATGTACTGCCGATAACAGTTAAAACTTTCGAATCTTACATTCACGAGTTTGAGTGAATGTGTAACAGGAAATCATTCCTATGTAATTAATTGAAACCATATACGATTTCATATTTGATTTGATTTCACGGCGAAATTTTATTTTACGGGTTTTAAAGACCGTAATTAGGCTTTTAAAACTGCGGGTTATTACATCAGATAAAAGTAATACGTCTTTCACGTATTAGCGTATTTAACGAACGTATTTCGTATGTCAATTTCGAAAGTCAACCATTTTGATTTTTCTTTATAAATCTTAAATAAATCACATTTTAATGAATAAATTCAATATAAATCGATTTTCAATCGATTTCTTTTCAGTTCTCGATTTTTCACGCAAATCGATAAATTTGATTAATATTTTCTTTCAATATTAATCTTTTAATACTTTAAGCATTATTTTATGCTTTTAACGTTATTTAATATAATGTTTCGTCTTAAACATAATATTCTATGTTTAATAATTCTCAAAAATTCAATTATGTCTAATATAATTTTTAGACATATAATAAATTATTATTCTTGATTAAAAAGGAATTAAAATTCCTTAACTTCACAATATAGCTCACGGCTATAACACAATATTTTCCAACCTTGTTTCAAAAATTCCTCTAAATTCATATAGTGTATTATTTCACACTATGATCATTAATATGTATAATATCACTATAGAAAAATTTGGAACACACCTATAATAACTATATAGGCTCACGGTTATTTCAAAATAAATCCAATAAATTCTCAAAAATTCTAATAATAATACACAAGGCTCCAATATTAATATATAACATAATTATAACCTAAGGTTCAAAATAATCAAACAATACACCTAAGTTCAAACCATAGCTCACGGTTCATAGGTGTTTCATACCAAACAATTTTTATAAATTCCTATAAAATCACACTATGCTTATATGCTATCATATAGCACTAATACATCATAATATCATGTAATAACACAATATAAACCATTAATTCCTACACTATAGGTTTCGGCCCTTTTGATTATAAATAGGCATATATGTCCAAAAATTCTAATAAATTCCTACATCACCTAATTAATACCCTAGATCAACAATATGCTATTATATCAAGCATATAAAAATTATACAACAAGGTACCAACTTATATCATTTTCGGCAATTTGGGTATTTTACACAAATGGATTCCAAAAATTTCTAAATTATAACATGCACTCCTACAACACTATAGATCAAATAATCCATCCCTAAATCATACTTAGAAATTTTCGAGCATTATCAAAATAATTTAAATAAATTTCTTAGCTTATGAAATAAATTATCTATGCACATATTAACATATGTAACATAATTTCTAAGCTTATAACATGCTAGCACGATTTATTACACAATTAATACATGCTAAAAATAATAATTTAAACCGTAGGATTATTGAAAAAATTAGGTATTATCGAAGCTTGTTCGATATCTAACCTCGTTAACGGAGTCGATCGATTGTAGGATAGTTCAAACTCAAACAAATTGAGATGAAAGAAGAAGAAAAATATTTGGTTTGCTCTTGAGAAGCTCTCGGCAGTGTGTTGAGAAGAAAAGAAAGGAATGAAAGTGTTGTGTTTGTGTGTGGTTTCAAGACATATATACTTAGGCAAAATAAAAGAATGAAACAACACTCACATAATACTCTCTCTCGGCTCTCTCTCAAGACACAAGACACAATTAAAATTTTTATGGTCAAAGTGCATATGTCATGCATGGAAATATCTCTTACAAGGTATTAACTCCTTGCAAAGCTTTATTAAAGGTTTGGGAATAAACAAAGAAAATTTTGTCTCACACTCTAGCATGTGCCGTCAACTTGTGTATATTAGGAGAGTGAAATTTTCAGATTTTGTGATGTATTATGCAAGTGTATAATGTACACTCTATCCCAAAAATTTAAGCAATCAAATGCATAAAAATCAAGATTTAATTGTGTACAATTAAGTCAAAGTTTTCGGCTATTTCATATAGAAAAATGCTAAACATAATTCATCTACAAATTTTACTTGGTAAGTGTGTATTAATCCTACACTTAAGATATAACACAAATTGGATGATCAAAATAAAAATAATCCTATGTTAAATCACATAGGGTGTTCTCGGCATTATGACATTTTAATGCCCAAAAATTCATTTTCATGCTATAAGTAGATACATAGCATAATATATATCCTAGATGATAATTTATATCATAGGAAAAATTATTGGAATCAAACCATAGGTAGAAAACCCTAATTCTCGATTTAGGGTTTTCGAGAATCATAAATAATCATAAATATTATTCCAAAATTTTCTAGCATTATTTCAATGCTAAATAATATTCTAATTATATAAAATAATTATAGGAATTTAAATATCATAATTCCTTGATCGTTAGACTTGATTCTCAAGTCATCTTAAAAAGTTAACGTTTGAAACGTCTCAAAACGTTAAATATCGACTCATCTCAAAATGGTCGTAATAAAGATGTAATCACTTTATTAAATTATTCCAATAATAATGGAATTAAATTCTAAGTTTAAAAACTTAGAAAATATCACGAGCATTTAAATATCGATACGAAATCGACGTAGAATTAACACTTGTTGAAATACGTTACATATTCGTATTTCTATTCACATTTATTTGTGAATAAAACATAGAATTTATTATTCAAAATAATCGAAATCATTATTCGATATTTTATTAATTCGATTATCGAGACGAATCCCTAATTTATGATTTTTATTATCGTAATTGGGCTTTTAATAAATCGGGGTATTACAAATTCAGATAGAATATTGAAATAGTGGTAACAGGAAATATTATATATAAGTTCAACCATTATGTTTTCAGTATATAAATCCAACACCTTGAACCCTAAAAGGAATATAAATCCTAAATGAGCTCAAAAATACAAGAAATGGTGATAAAAATAAAAAAAATTAAGAAAAATCGGATCTGGACGTTCTAGACCACGATCGCGGCATGTGCACAAGCCGACCGTGGCCAACTGACTGAAAAACAACCCGCAGATGCGGCCACGATATTGGTTGCTTCTTCTTCCTTCGTTGGCCGTGGGAAACGGCCAAATTTGGCATGAAAGTCACGGCATCGTCTGCTGTTTCATGCGCAATGTTTTGTTTGCCCGTTCTCCTCGTCCGAACTTTGATTTATGAACCATTTGTGATCATCATCTCCTATCGCGATCTACTTTATTTATTTACACTTCTCATCCTTAAATTATTTCTCCATTTTCCTACAAATTTGGCAAAAGTTTCCATCGAGTATCATTTCTTTACATATGAGCAAAATTAATCAAATACTTTTTACAAACATGATTTTCAACCTCAAATAAGACACAAATAAGCATTATAAATAATTGAAAATCCATATTTTTCAACTCCCCCAAACTTAAACAATTGTTTGTTCTTAAACAAATAAAACAAACTACAAAACATAAACATGGATAAATAAATTTATAACGATAATGGCCTCAAACTTTTTTTTTAAATTTCACAAGGAATTCTCACATGTGAAATTCATATCTCAACATTACACAAATGAATAAGCATCAACACGTAGCCTCTTCAAAATTGATGGGTCCATCGGGATACGTACCAGTTAGAAAAATTTTAAAAACTTTTTCTTTTCACAAGACTGACTGGCTACTGTGGCAGTGGCTGATCGGATAACTAACATAGTGTATTTGGCTGGAATGGAGGGAATTGAAAGGAAAGTTGGCGATGTGCAAGTTGTGAGAGAATTCCCGGATGTCTTTCCTAATCCTTACCTAGATTACCACCGAATAGACAACTAGAGTTCTCCATCGATCTAGAACCCGGTCACCCTAATCTCGAAAGCACCATACCGAATGGCGCGAAGGAACTTAAGAATTGAAAATCCAATTGCAAGAACTATTGGATTTGGGATTTATTCGCCAAGCATATCACCGTGGGGCGCCGGTCTTTCGTCAAGAAAAGGATGACACTTTGAGAATGTGCATCGACTACGGAGAATTAAATAAGATGACCACAAGAATAAATATCATTATCATGGATTGATGATCTGTTCGATCGCTTGAAAGGTGCGAGAGTTTTCTCAAAATCGATTTGAGATCGTGGTATCATCGCCAAAGATTAAGCAAGAAGATGTATCAAGACGCTTTGAATTCGATACGGTCATTATGAGTTTACCGTAATGCCCTTTGGTCGACCAATGCTCCAAACTGTGTTCATGGATCTAATGAACCGTGTTTTCATGAATACCTAGATAAGTTTGTCTTGGTCATTATTGACGACATTCTTGTGTATTCAAGACGGAAAAGAAACACGAAACTTATTTGAGAATCGCCTTGGACACATTGAGAACTGAAAAGTTGTACGCCAAGTTCAGCAAGTGCGAGTTTTGGCTACGAGAAGTGAATTTCCTTGGTCATATCGTCTCAGCAGAAAGGATCAAAGTGGATCTTGTGAAAGTGCAAGCGGTGCGCGATTGGAAATCGCCTACAACACCGAATGAAATTCGGAGTTTTCTTGGTCTAGCCGGTTATTACCGAAGATTCATCGAGGATTCTCAAGATTTCTAGACCAATGACGCAATTACTCGAAGGGTAAAATTCCAATGGAACAATGAGTGCGAGACAAGTTTTCAAGAATTGAAAGATAGTGATCTATGACCCCAGATAACAAGATTACTGAGCGACAAAGAATATCTGTTGTATCTGATGCTTCAAGGAATGGGCTAGGATGTGTACTCATGTAGGAAGGTAAGGTAATTTCTTATGCTTCAAGACAGCTAAGGTCACATGAGCTTAATTGCCCTACCCATGATCTAGAACTAGCAGCCGTGGTCCATGCGTTGAAGATTTGGAGACATTATTTATATGGATCAAAATGTGAAATCTTCACCGACCACAAGAGCACGAAATACTTCTTTGAACAAAGGATCTTAATCTACGTCAAAGAAGATGGCTAGAGTTAGTCAAAGACTACGATTACGAAATCAAGTATCACCCAGAAAAGCAAATGTGGTCGTAGGCGCGTTAGCGGAAGAACCAGATTCAACTAGCATCCGCTCTACCCGTAGCGAAGAGCTAGTTAAGGAATTTGAGAAGATGAAACTAGAAGTGGTATTACCACCTAAGACCATTCAGGGTATAATCGCAACCCTTGTTCTAGAACCTGACCTGAGAAATCGAATTGTTCAAGCTCAACGTCAAGATGAACAATTAGAGAAGTTAAGGATGAAGGTGAGAACCGAAGGATCAGCAGAATATCATGAGGCGAGAGATAATGCCCTTATGCTTGGGAACCGGATATGTGTACCCAATGACAAGAATTTAAAAGAAGAAATTCTAAAGGAGGCGCACAACACGCCTTATACTGCCCACCCAGGAAGCACAAAGATGTATCGAGATCTGAAACAAAATTTTGTGTGGGTAGGCATGAAACAAGAGATATCGTCGTTTGTCGAGAAGTGTTTGGCGTGTCAGCAAGTCAAAGCGCTACACCAGAGACCACATGGAAAGTTACAACCTCTCGACATTCCTGAATGGAAATGGGACCATGTTGCCATGGATTTCATCATCGGATTACCCAAGTCCAAGCGTGGAAATACGACAATTTGGGTGATTATCGATCGATTAACCAAGAGCGCCCATTTTATTCCTATTCCGATGACATACGGAGCTGATAAGTTAGCCCAGATTTACGTGCAGATTGTGCGTCTGCGGAGTTCTGTTTCGATCACCTCCGATAGAGATTCCAAGTTCACCTCAAGATTTTGGACAAGCTTCCAAAAAATGGGCACCACTGAATTTCAAGATCTGTCTTTCATCCACGCATGATGGACGACGTAAAGAACTATTCGACGCTAGAAGACATGAAGTAACCATCGTCTTAGATCGAGGAGAGCGATGGGAGCAAGCTTTGCCTTTGATCGAGTTTGCCTATAATAACAGCTTACAAGCAACCATCAACATGGCACCTTACGAAGCATTATGCGGCAAGAAATGTCGATCTCCTTTGTATTGGGACGAAGTTGGAGAAAAGAATTCTCGACACGAGCGAGTTGAAGAAATGATTGATATCATATGCCAAATTAAGAAGAGAATTCAAGAAGCTCAGGATCGCCAAAAGTCTTATGCCGATACGCGACGCACTGAGTTAAGTTTCGAGATCGGAGATAAAGTATTCCTGAAGGTTTCACCTACAAAAGGAGTGCACAGATTTGGAATCAAAGGAAAGCTCAAGCCGAGATTCATCGGACCGTATGAGATTTTAGAGAAGATTGGACCTGTTGCATACAGGTTGGCATTGCCACCCAATTTTGGTAACGTTCACAGCGTATTTCACGTATCTCAGTTACGGAAGTACATCTACGACCCAAACCATGTTATCAACCAAGAAGACATAGTTCCTGAGTCTGACTTAAGCTATGAAGAGAAGCCAGAACGTATCCTAGATCGAAAGAATCAACAACTAAGGAATAAATCGATTCCTTTAATCAAGATTCTATGGAAGCATCATGGCCCAGAAAAAGCGACTTGGGAATTAGAGGAGAAGATGAAAGAGAAGTACCCCGAGATATTTACGGAGGTACTAAATTTCGGGATGAAATTTCTTTAAGGGGGAGAGAATGTAATACCCCAGATTTTCATAGCTCTGATTAAGCGTTAAGTACGTAATTAATTAGAAATTAATTACGTGAGTGACTAGGAACAATGCATCCTTAGATAAGATTTTATAAAAGTTTTAACTTAAAGATTTATATTGAATTTTAAAGTTGATTGATTAAATGATAAGTCTTTCAGTTATTATTTTTATTTCAACGTTTAAATTAAAAAGAGTGATTTATGAAAGTTTCGATTTGCTAGAAATTTCTATATTTCTAATTGCTTTATATTGATTTCATAATTTCAAAAAGTTACATTATAATATCATTATTTTCAAGCTTAAATTATAGTAAAGAAAATTCTAAAACCATTAAGCTTCTTAAAGAAGCTAAGAATTATCTAGAAACCTAAAGCTTATTCTAGAAGTCATTTAAAGGCTTGTGGTGGAAGATTGAAATAGTGAGATAAGACCTTGATATAAATAGGAATGCTTAGCCTCCAAGGATCATTTTTTTCACCAAATTTCCTCTCATTTTGCTCTCAAATTCGAGAACCACACACACACACATACACGAAAATTTCTCCTCTTCAAGCTCAATATCCGGACTTCCAATCTTCCTCAAATCGTTAGATCTACGTCTTAAGAAGGTAAATCACTAACCTATTTCAAGTTTTGAAGTAAAAATCAAAGAGAAAACCCACCCCCCAAAACCCCTACACTTTCGGCCATTTAGCCATTTTTTATACGGGTTCCGTTCTTCGATTCTTAGTTGATATATGCATAGATCTACCTATATAGAGTGATATTATGTTGAGAAATCAAAGAAAAACTCCCTCCTCAAACCCTATATGATTCGGCCATGATGGCCTTGTTCCAACGAATTTTTGTTTTTCGATTTTTAGTTCATATATGTTTAGATCTACCCTCTTTGATATGATTCATGCTTGATCTATGGTTTGATTGGTTGGTTTCATGAAAAACCTAAATTTTATTCAAGAACCCTAATTGTTATCTTGAAGTTTTGTTGATGATTTCTTAAATCAAGCTTAGATCTATGTAATTAAAGACATTTGTGCATGATTAGAGTTTATTATTAAAACAAAAATCGAACCCTCCAAAATTCTTGTGATGACCGAAAATATAGGGC
Organism: Salvia rosmarinus; assembly: GCA_036937905.1. Taxonomy (NCBI): domain Eukaryota; kingdom Viridiplantae; phylum Streptophyta; class Magnoliopsida; order Lamiales; family Lamiaceae; genus Salvia; species Salvia rosmarinus. Next base: position 379,952 of record JAODLM010000608.1, read on the forward strand.
TTGATTTCAAGATGATTTGGCTTTGATTTGTTTAAAATAAGCTTGTAGTTATGTAATTATATATCTATGATTGTGTTTAATGAAAGAAATTGGGATTTAATCCAACGTATATGAAAAACCCTAAATTAAAGTGCTTATGTAATGTCGAGAACTTATCGTGTTCATTTTATTTGAGATGTTTGATTTCAAAAGTATGATCTAGTATATTAAATTAGCCTATTTTGAATTATTGAGATTTTTCTATGCTTATACGAAAAATTTATATTTCGTTAGTTTGCGTTTTGCAAAGAATTTTGTGATATTGAGTTGATATTTGGAATTTGATTTCAAAACATAGATTCTTATGATTATATAGCTTGATTAAGGCTTACTTGATCAAAGTTCTCAAAGAAATTGATTAGAAAGATTAAATATTTTGTTATAGCAATATGATATTCCTTATGAATATAAGGAATTGAAAAGACTAATGTTCTTATAAATATTTTCTTAATAAGTTAAACAGTTTAGTTTTGGGATGCATTGACCTAGCAAGGCTTAGCTTAACCATAGAGTATCGAAAGAGTTTTAGTAGAGGCTCAAGAGTTAGAAACTCTTAGTTCCTCTTTCCCGTATTCATTCCTCTTATCTCTTTTTAAGGAGCACGCTGAAGCGGAGTAGAAATCAAGAGGGGAAAAGCAGAAAGTTCCGAGTAATCAAATTCAGGTGGGCTTTCTAAACTAAAATATATGTGTGCACAAGTTTATGATAATGAGCATGTGAATTTTTTATAAAGTTAATCGACTTTTTGTTTTTGAGCATATTGCATATTGTCTATCTACGAGAGAATGACGATATCGGCCCTATGCTAGGCAGCCGCTAGTAAGGGTTTGTGTACACGGTGGCCTTTGGCCAAGGTGTTTGAGAATGAGGCCTACTTCTCAACACAAGAGTCGTAGATATGGTGTTTATTTAAGATTTGTCTGCAGACATGTTATATTAGAATTGTTAGCACGTGCATTGATCATGAAGTAAGTGATTTGTAAAGTTTGATTCATAGGTTATTTCTTAAAACTCACGTGAATCTATAAAGTGGCAAGTCGATTTTATAGCTCTAAGAGCATGTTTCAATAATTTCGCGATTGCCCACCGAGTGCATCAATACTCACGCCGCATGTATTTCTAAATGTGCAGGTAATGCAGGAGATGACAATGTGGACTGAATGTTGAGCAAAGACCTAAATTTCCATGTCCTATGTTTTGCCCTGAGTTTATGTCTCCACACATAAACTCAGCTACTCTTTTGCTGCCAACTCGTTATAGTTGTGGAAATTTGCTTAGTTTGAATCTTGATGGGTTTTGAACATTTGAAAACAAGTATGAATTTTGTGTCAAAGATTATGGTATCAGTTTGCTAAACAGGGTTGATTAATATTCTACCTTGATCTTTTGGTTTAATCAATTGTCCATTGACTCGTCTCTCTTTAAAAAGGATATCGATAGAGTATTTCAAAACGATGTTGTGTTGCTTATGTGTACAGTCGACCTAAACCTCTTACTTGCGTGCAAAGATAACCAAGCTTTCAGCAGCTAACACTTCATTGCTTACTTGTCCAAACTTCTACTTAAACGGGGGTTTACGTATGGGTTTTCCAACTTAAATATGAGTTGTCACAAAGCACAAATTCAAGATGTCCAGCTTGAGATATACAAAAATATGTAATAGTATGCAAAAATATATCGGCTGTTTAGTTTGAATGACCACTAGGGGAAGTTATAAGTTCTTTCAAACAACCAGCTTTGATACCAATTGATGGTCCCTTAGGGATCGTACCGATGTATGGGGGGATGAATATATCAATTAAGGCAAATTAAAACTTTTTTTTAAACAAGACTGAACCTTTTACTAATCAGTAGATATAGGGTAACTAAAGTCACGTTAGTACTGTTTCAGTACTACTGATCAGTTCAAGTATAAGTGATGTATCAGTTAGCAATCCTACTGACTTCTAAGGTAGCTGGTCAGTTGGACTAATAACTAATGTGCTTGCAGAATGTGGTGGTTACATTTTGTCTTTTCTGAAAACTGATGCTGGCATAAAACACTTAGTCAAATATTTGCTTAATCAATTTCAGTTTTCTTGTCAATATCAAACTGATACTGATAGTGTTTTAAATCAGTATGTTGTGCTGCGTGTGATGATGATGTCCAGCTCAATAAAATGCAATGTAAAGCGCTACTGAAAGTAAATAACACTTAGTTTTTACGTTACTCGGAAATATCAGCTCTTACGTCTATAGACTGATAATACAATCAATCCACTACTTGGGATTAAGTATTGTTTACTGTACAAGAATAAACCTAGATACTGAAGTTTACTTATGAGTATCCCATCTTACTTGGCTTATCTTCCTACTCTTGCTGGTGCTAGGAAACTTCCCACTGTTTACGGGTGCAGTCGACCTAACCTCTTGTTGACAGATGCACGATAACCAAGCTTTTAACATCTAACACTTCGTTGCTTTTTTGCCCAACTTCTAACTTTGTGAGGGTTTATGGTAGAGGGTTTTTCAACTAAGATTTGAGTTGTCACAGGTCGACAAGTCAAGAATTCTAGGCTTAAGACATTACAAAAATATAACCTGAAAAATAACAGAGTATATGCTGAAATCCTGAGCTAATAAATATATGTAAGTTCTGTGGATTTACTGATGACACTTTGAAACCCTCTTCTTCAAAATCGTTGGGAAAAAGCTCTTGAGATATAAGCTCTTAATGTTTTTGAATATTTGAATGTGCAATATTTCGATAACCTTTAAAGGTTGAACTTTGCACGTATTTATAGAACAGATGATGAATAGTATCGTTAGAGGGAACATCAATCACATCCATTCCCTTTGTCAGTTAAAATCTATCTGTTTCAATCCTCATATGTCATTTTTTATGTCTGCAACATCATACATATGAGCTCTACAACTCCGAAAAGTGTTTCTAACTTGTCAGGATCCTGTGCAAATTTGTTGTGATACGTTGAAAGTCAAACATTCAAGGTTTAAATATTTTCGTATTTTTTCAGTTGAGTTGACTCCATGTTTCTTCAGTATGTTGACTTCGGGTTCCACTAGTTGGGTCAGCTCCGTATTTTATCAACAGGCTGCACTCTGTCTTCTATCAGTTTGATAACTTTGAATATTCAGTCAATACTTCAGCTTGACGTAGTTATCAACAACTTCGACTTCTCAGTTTCTGGTATGATACTTAACCATTTTTCGGGATTCATTATCTTCAGCACCGTTCAGTCTTCAGTCTTCAAAGCACGAGTACTGATACTCCTATCAGCATGATTGGCTTTAGTACTGCTTGAACTCATTTAGCACAGGACCTATCCAAGCTGTTAGTTCTTCTGTTGAAACTTGTAAACAAAAAACTAGTTCTCTAACATGTGAGCAACTCTAAGTTACATCAGTAGGGCGATCATCAGTTAGATTTTGAGATCTAATCAAAACACTAAGTTAAGAAATAATTTTTCCAACAAAAGATCTAAGCTTGATGTCTGAAGTGCAAAATATGTCATGTTGGATATGACTACCAATCCAAAGGTTACAGGCTATTCACTACAATAAATGACAAAGTTATGATAAGTCGAGATGTTAAATTTGATGAAGAAGATGCTTGGAGATAGGAAGAACAACAAGAAAACACTTATGGATTTCTTCCCTATTTCGATGAAGATGGTACTATTCCCTATATCTATGTAAACAAAAAAGAATTTGATTGTGAATTACATTGTCTCTTTGCAGATTATGAGCCATTAAATTTTCAAGAAGTTGTGCAAGATAAGGAATGACAACAAGCGATGGGTAACGAGATCAAGTTCATTGAGAATAACAATACTTGGGAATTGACTACACTTCCAAATGGCCATGAATCCATCGAAGTAAAATGGGTTTACAAGTTAAAGAAGAATGCAAAAGGATAAGGAAAAGTACAAAGCAAGGCTTGTAGTCAAAGGCTACAAAAAAAAAAGCAAGGAGTTGATTATGACGAAGTATTTGCACGAGTTGCTCGAATGGAAATCATTCGATTTGCTCATTTCACTTGCCACCCAAAGAAGTGAAAAAATTATCAAATGGACGTGAAGACGGCCTTCTTAAATGGGTTCATTGAAAAGATATATATGTTGAACAACCTTTGGCCTAAGAGGTCAAAGGACATGAAAAAGGTGTTGGCGAAAAGGTCTTTGTATAGGTTGAAGCAAGCATCGTGAGTGTGGAATAGCCGCATCAACAAATACTTCGAAGCAAACACCTGCAAATAATCCTGTATTTCATGATCGAAGCTATGAGAAGATTTGGAAAATCACCCTTTCCATATGTGATAAGTAATCTACTATTAATAAAGCAAGATTACAAAAGATACAACAGAAAGCCCACAATTAATGGGAGAAATATATACATCAAAGAATATTTACTAAAAATATATGGTCAAGGTAATTAATCATTATCCTTATTACCCCCCGTCAAGCGCTGCGTGGGGTGAAGACACGCAGAGCTTGGGACGTAGAAACTCGAAGGCTGGATGTGGTAAGCTTTTCATGATAATATCAGCTAGCTGGAGATGAGATGGAACGAAAAAAGTGGCTAGCTTACCCGAGGAAAAGAGCTCACGATCAAAGTGACAATCAAGATCAACATGCTTGGCCCTCTTGTGTGCCACCGGATTTTAACTCAGGAGATAGAACTCTTGTTATCACATAAGAGAATAGGCCTAGAAGGAGGAAGTGATCGGAGCTCATGAAGCAAATTTGTGACCCAAACTAGTTCGGTTGCTGCATTAGCCATAGCACGATACTCAGACTCACAGTTGGAGCGAGCAACAGTTGGTTGTTTCTTGGCACTCCAAGAAATGAGATTTTTCCCAATGAAAATGGAGTAGCCATAAGTGGAACGACGGATCTCAATGCAACGAGCCCAACGACATCGTAATAACCTGAGATGGAAAATTTAGGATTTTCTTGAAGGATAGCCCATAGTGCACAAAGCGCCTTTGTAGGAAATCGATTTTAACCTCTCCGATGATCTATCTTGGATGTTTAATTCACCATACATTGATTATATATCTAGCATGCACCTATATAATTAATTGCAACACGTTGGTGTTTTCTCGTGTTTACCTATGAATTTGTCGGATAGAAGTAGGATCAAGACTCGTGCTTTGATCTTCTGGAATGTATCCCGTTTGCCAAAACTCAAATGCTGAGTGAGAGCAATCTATGGAAAGTACTGCAAAAATTCGCCTTCTTCCCCACACTGTAATTTTTTAGAATCACTAGCATTAGGATACCTCTGATTTTCTCTCACCTTGTATTTATAATGCAACCCTAGAATCCTAATAGGATATAATCTCTGCATATCTAATAAATGCAATCTTATCTTTAAAGATACACCATATCAAGAATAATATCCTTTGATATCTAATGATATCAGATATAATTTATCTAGATATGGGAGAATCAAAACATAGTCCCAGTGAGACTCTACTATATGAGGGACGAATTCATCCAGCAGCGTAGGCCATGATGGACCAGCCTAGGGATCAAATGCAAGGAATAAAGATAGCCTCAAATGAATTAATTATCTTATGCTTAGCCCAGAATATAAATTAATTTATAAACATTCATTCACGCCACTAGAGAATAAATGCTGACTTACCCCTTTATTACCGAAGTTGAGTCGGGCTGGCACTTAGACTTTACGAATCGTCGTATTTAAGATATCGCACATCCATTAATTATTTATAGCGTTCTAACTGCTTAAAATAATTAATCTCTTTAATTTTTTAAGTAGTACCACTCAACCTCATTATTGTACTTGAGTTATACTCAATCTGCAGGGTTTAGTACAATAAACCTTTTGAGCTCCTTAAAGGGAGGTCATCATCCTAAACGGATATGGTGACTTGATACAGGTTACTAGCATGACATACAAGCACTGCCACCACCCAAGATACGGAGAATATTGAGTTATATCATGTAACCCTCTCCCATAACAAGTCAAAGTGATGGTCAGTAACTCATACTCACCTAAAACCTTATCGAGGTTTAGATCAACGTAAAACCACCAAGATTTAGGTTCTTCACGACAGTCAGATAGAAGAAATCATCTCACTGTGATCCATCAATATATCAGAGATGTACTAGTATAGACAAGCAACCAAGTCAAGTCACTTCTTATCTATATCGCAGCCTATACCGACAACTCGTCCTCAATTCGTCTCAGTTGTATCCTTTTTATATCTCATTAAGCTTGACCAATCATACAGACTTCTTTGATTTCCTACATACTGTATGATCTAACTTATATATGAGATAAAGGGACATACATGTGCAATCAAGTAAACAATTCAGATAGGAGATTGTAATAGTGGTAACAGGAAACATTGTATACAAGCTCAACCAATCTGCTTTCAGTATACAAATCCAACACCCTTGACATAGCGAAGAATCCTCTTGACCGCCAACAAATGATCATCCGTAGACGAGTGAAGGAATTGACTGACCGAGCTGACTGCATAGGAAAGATCACGACGAGTAATGGTCAAATATTAGAGAGCTCCAACAAGAGACCTGTACAAAGTGGGATCACGAAATGGAGAGCCTTCACTAAGAAGAGACTCCCCTATTGTCAAATGAGTGGAAACAGGCTTAACATCCAATAACTCAACACATTCAAGAATATCATGTGCATACTTTGCCTGCCCAACAAATAGACCATCGGAAGTATACGAGACTTCAAGCCCAAGAAAGTAATTAAGATGACCAAGATCCTTAATGGCAAATTCCCGGTGGGTAAGGGAGATAAAATTGTGCAGCAGAGAATGATCATTTTCTATAATTATAATGTCATCCACATACAACAACAAATAAATGATAGAGGTACCTTTGTGAAAATGAAAGAGGGAAGAGTCACTGCGACTCTGGAGAAAACCAAGGCTTGAGAGATTTACGTGCTGAACCTCTGGTACCAGGCAAGAGGGGCCTGATGAAGACCATATAAAACTTTCTTCGGCTTACAGACATGATCAAGAAACTGTGGATCCACAAAACCAGGAGGTTAAGCCATAAATACGGGTTTGTCAAGAACACCATTAAGAAATGTATTCTTCATGTCAAGTTGATGTAGAGGCCAACTGTGCTGTATTGAGAGAGCCAAGATAATCTGGATAGTAGTAGCCTTAACAACCGGACTGAAAGTATGATGGAAGTCAGTGTCGGGAATCTGTATAAAGCCTTGAGCAACAAGACGGGCTTTATGGCGCTCAATGGAGCCATCAGCATGAAAACTTCGTACGAAAAACCCACTTCGAACCAACTAGGTTTGTGCCAGGGGACGGGGCACCAAATCCCATGTGTATTTCGAATGGAGAGCGTCAATTTCTTCTTGCATAGCGGCAAGCCACACGGGGTGCTTTGCAGCAGACTTGAAACCACGAGGCTCAGAAGTGACAACAAGAGCAGACAATAGGGCGGTGGACACCAAGTCAACAGGGTAGCGAGGCTTGAATATTCCAGCACGACCCCTGGTGACCATAGGATGAAGATCAAGAGGTGGGACGACAGGGACCTGCTCGGCAGGAGCATCGGCAGGTACCGGGGTACGAACAGGATGATGATTCTGGGCTGGATCGTGCGGCAAGTTTGGCTGGAGTTCAGCAAGATCGTCCGGGGCCTGGACGATGTCCATGGGTTCAAGGTTTGGAGATGAGATGCGTACGGATCCTGGGGCAGGCCGGCTGGGTGCAAGGCCGAGCTGAGTAGGTAATATGAAGTCCGTAACATCCAGGAAAGTAGAGATGTCCAAATCAGAAATTGGAGTTATGGACGAAGTCCGAGAGAATGGAAAGCAGTGTTCGTCAAACTGGTCATAGCAAGTGGTGAAGATGCGAGAGGATTTCGGATCATAACAACAAAAACCTTTGTAGATGCTACTATAACCCAAGAAAATGCAAGGACGACTACGGGGTTCCAATTTATTAGCAACATAATCTCGGAGATAGGGAAATACACGACACCCAAATGGTTTAAAGTTTGCATAATTCGGAACAGAGCCAAATAGAAGCTGAAATGGAGAAGTATCATGCAGAAGTGGGGAAGACAACCTGTTAATCACAAAAAACAGTAGTAGCAAACGCATCGAACCAAAGAGATGTTGGAGCATGAGCATGAAATAGCATAGATAATCCAGTTTCAGATATGTGACGATGCTTACGTTCAACCCTACCATCTTGATGAGGTGTATAGGAAAAAGAAAGCCGATGATGAATACCATTCAAGGGCATAAAATCACGTACTTTTGAATTCATAAATTCGGTCCCACCATCACTCTGAAAAATCTTGATTATACGGGAAAACTGAGTGCAGACAAACGCATGAAAGCGAACTAATATGTCATAAAACTCAGACTTAGCACGTAATGGATAAATCCACGAAAAGCGAGAAAAATCATCCACAAAAATAATGTAATAGCGAAATCCATCAGAAGTGGTAACATGTGTAGGACCCCATAAATCACAATGTATTAAATCAAGCACATTGTCAGCACATTTTTCATTCAATTGAAAGGAAAGTTTCTTGCTCTTTGCTAACTGACAGAAAGAGCAAACACCAGGACTCGACAAAACTTAAGTAACCGACAAATGACCAAGTTTATACAATAGCGAAACAATGGAAAATGGGACATGCCCTAGATGTAAATGCCACAAATCAAAACTAGCCTTTAAGACTTTATTTCGAACTGCGGCCACCAAAGCCGAGACCCCTTGTCTAGCAAGTATAAGTCTTTATCACACTTTCCCTGAGCCAGAATGTCCTTTGTCACCCGATTCTGAATCACAATGAACTTATCAGAAAATAAAATATCAACAAGAAAGTCAGAGGTTAATTTACTGATAGATAAAGAGATTTTTGGTGATATGAGGCACCACCAAAACATCCAAGAGCTGAACATCGGTAGATAATTTACGAGAACCAATATGCGAGATATTTAAAGCATTTCCATACCAACAATAACAGAGCCGTTACCAGAATAAGGCTCGTAAGAATCCAATGCAATGAGCTGATTGGTCATATGAGCAGAAGCACCTGAATCAAGATACCAATCGGGAGTAGAGTCATAAACATTGCAAGATGATGTAAAAGCCTAGGCCAAATTTGCGGAGGAAATAGCCTGACGAGCACTGAGAAATTGGGGGCATTTGTTTGCATAATGCTCTCCACGACAGATTTAACAACGAGGAATATAAGGTCGGTGCCCCCCGTTGTTCGAACCTATACTACCAGTCTGATTTCTTGAAACAAAACCATGTGAGTTCGAATGCCGGCCATGTCCAAGAAAATAACCACGGTCAGTGGACTGCCCCACGTCCACCAGGATGACCCGACGAGTGATAATTTCTACTGGATTGCCCATGACCATGAGATGGGCCCCGATTCGACGACGGCTCTTGATTAGCCGTGAATGTTGCGTGAGAAGTGGAGCCTTCCATGGCTCGGAGCATAAGATCGTATTGTTTTGCCAGGTTCAACAAATCCCGGAAGGCGGGAATAGGAGGTAGAGACATACAAGTGTCTGCGAAACCAGCAAATTGAACACCTAAACCACGCAAAAACCAATGACTTATTTGTTTCCTCCATCGGACGACTAATGGCATTCAATTGATCACACAAAAGCTTGAACTTCTTACCATACTCCTCTAAAGAGGAAGCACCCCAACGAAGAGAAAGGAGTTCTTCCCGGAGTTGATGCTGACGCGATACCGAAGAGAAAACAATCTCGAGAGTTAACCACGCATCCATCGAAGTAGACGAGTCAATGACCTCCGAAGCAGCATCTTCTGAGAGAGAGGTATACAACACACTTAGAAGTTTCTTGTCCTTCATCTTCCAAGCCGTGTATGCAGGGTTGACTGATATAACATTGGTCGTAGAAGTAATAGTTGATGACGGTGCAACAATGGAGCCGTCCAGAAAACCCATCAAATCAAAGCACTCAGCCATATGCATGATTTGACAACGCCAGGAGATAATTCGTGGCATTCAATTTGATAGCAACAACCATGTTGATCATTGTCGTAACAGGTAAGGCGTCGGTAGCGGAAGCGGCCATGAGAGTTTTCAGTTGAGAATTAGGAGTCGACCGAATTAGGGTATTGAGGATCTCTAGCAAGAGACTAGCAAAGAAGGAAGAGATGAGCGGATCGACACGGAGGACCATCCGGTGTATGAATGACACGACAGAGGGGACGAGTCCGATGTGATAATGATCCGTGGAAGACGAGGCGACTGTTGAAAAGAGAGAGTAAGGTTTAGGATCGTATAGTTGATACCATGTGAGAAGATTTGGAAAATCACCCTTTCTATAGGTGATCAGTAATCTACTATTAATAAAGCAAGATTACAAAAGATACTACAGAAAGCCCACAATTAATGGGAGAAATATACGGAAATACATCAAAGAATATTTACTAAAAATACATGGTCAAGGTAATTAATCATTATCCTTATTAGAAGCAAACACATCGATACAATGTATCTGATGGGATATGGCCTAACCGCTCAAGTCCAATAGCAGGCCCACGTGGACTGGGCCTGGCCTAGCTACTTCGGCCTACGCGGTTTGGCCCAAAGCCCAGCACCTAAACCCTATTTAAGATCAACCATATCTTATCGATATGGAAGGAGATATGGAGGAGATATTCATGATCAAGTTAATCTTCGTAGATCGGATCACACAAGGCAAGAGATCCATAGTAATCAGATCTCCACAACATGTATAAATAGAGGTTAGATTGAAGGTAGAAGGTTAGCAACTATTCAATACTAGAGCTCTTAGATACACTCATCAGTAATCGCTTATAGTGAAAGTATTGAAGAATCACCTCCGTGGACGAGATCTTTCTTTTGATCGAACCACGTAAAAGCCTCTCGTGTTCTTTAATGTTTTCATAAATCTCGCACACACAAGATTTATCATTGGCGCCGTCTGTGGGAACCCGAACAAAAGCTTCGCTTTTACACAAAATCAATGGCAAGAACTCGCAAATCCTAACACCGCCCGGTGGTGCACGCAACGAACGGATGGAAGACCTCGACCAGTGTGGAACAGTCGTCGAGGAAAAATCATTGCCGCCAACAACAACACAACGCCCGGGTTACATAGAAACCCTACCTATACACCCTCAGATCGCCTCCCCTCTCGAAGAGGAGATGCCGACCTTAACACCGGTGAACAAGCACTTCCCCAATCTCACGAGGTCCTCGGCAAAGCCGTATCTGAATTCCTCAACGCCAATATTAGCCAATTTCAAGATTTTCTGAGTCGAGGGGCGAGCGGGCAGCCTTCAAGAACGCCCGGACCGGCGATCACGGCGCCCGAGGTCGCATGCCTCCGAAATGACGGACCTCACCTCGGCGAATGGCGAGAACGATCACCTCCAGATGATGTCCGAGGTCGGTCGGCCACTCACCCCGGCCACACGCGAGGTCGGGTCACCTTCACCCGACAACATCCACGAAGTCGATCACCTCGGTACAACTACCGGGTCATTCGCAAAGACACGCCTGCGCCGAACGGGACCGAAGAGAGAAAGGCGGTCGATCCTCATCAAAGAGACGATAGACGTCGCTATCGGTCTCCCACCCTCCCGAGAGGATGGCAACGAACTCCGTGATTCGGACCGCACGACGGATTATCTCTCTTTCTCGGGAAATCTCGATACACCTGCCGTAACGATATCGGGCACCCAACATCGCGCCACGATGGCCTTGGAGATCCTCTCGATTTTTTTTTGCCAATACTACAAACATGGCAAATCAAGGAATGGAAGATTTTCACATGTGCAAGATCTTCCCCGAGGTGCTGGTCTCCAACGCACGACGATGGTTCACCTCTCCCGCCGTAACATCATCCACAATTTCGAGATCTCATGGATCGCTTCAAGTGGCGTTTCTACCAAAAGATGCCACCTCAACAACCATCATCCGACCTGCTCACCATCCGCCAAGGACGAGACGAGAAGATGTCAAATTTCATCTCACGGTTCATCAAGGAATCCCTCAAGATCGATGATAGTAACGATCTCTACATCATCGCTGTTCAAAACGGGATCCGACCGGCACATCGAACAAAGAAATCACTGAGGAGAAGTTCAAGACGGTAGCCTTTGGACCCGGTGGATAACGATGTCAGGGGACGAGTCGGATCGTAAGAAAAGGACGATATGGGACTAGCGAGTCGTAGAAGAGGCCGGATGATTGAGGAAGGGCACCGATCGCGAAGTGCCTTTGATAGAATCAAAAGGCCCAATGGGTCCGTTGGGACCTCGGTCAAATCTCGCAACAATCGCTCAAGTCGAGGCGGAGATATTCGAGCTCCATGTCGAGCTCTTCACAAAACCACCTCCTATGAAAGCGAGGATCCAAGAAAGTCGAAGGACATGTATTGCGACTACCACCGGGTATGGTCACAATACCAACGATCGCAAGTCCGAGCTCGAAATAGACTAGCTCGTCAAAGGGGCGCTTAAGTAGACTCGACCGCACCACGAGCGGGTCGGGAAACAAGAAGCACAGAGGAGAACGGAGGTGGCAACAATTACGGGCCGACCAAGACGACGCGTACTCGACGATGACGAGGATGACGCCCCAACGCAATGGATCAAGTCTACGCCATCACCGAACTCCCTATAGAGTACGACGAGGTCGCCATTGAAAACCGGCCCTGAGATCGACCCCGAGAAGCCAAAACAAGCGACTTCGGGACGGTGAGAGCATCGTGTTTTCCAACGACGACCAAGACTAAAATCATGCCCCACCAAGACGCTATTACCATACAAGCAAGCGGGCAATAAGAACGTCACGAGTCTACCTCGACATCGGTGCCTCTATCAAGATCATCTTTCGTAGTTGCTGGACAAACTCGAGGCTCGGAGGATCCAAATCCATCCAAAGACCGCCTAAACTACGGAGCTTCACTCAGAGGCGATACAACTAGAAGGCATCATCACCCTTCCGATCACCGTAGGACGTGCTCCGGTGTCGCTTACCAAAGCCGCATAATTCTTCCCCGGTCAAGGCTCCTCCGCACAACATCATCCCTCGGAAGAGATTGGCTCTATGCCACCAAGGCCGCTCGCTTCGGTCTACCATCTCACCATCAAGATACCCACCCCAAGGAGTATTGAGTATCTAGGGTGATCAAGCAATGGCGAAAGAGTGCCCGAGGATCTCGGCCCAGATGAGGCCTCACCGTGCCTAGTAATTCTGAGAACCTCCTCGAAGTTGTCACCCGGATGATCCGACTGACGACCTCCAATTATATGAAAACAATCCCTCCAAGGTCGTCAAGGTCGGCACCCAGGGTCCCACTGACACTCGACAACATGTTACGCAACTTCTGAGGGAATACAGGGACGTGTTCGCATGGTCACCACTCGACATGACAGAGTATCACCCGAGCTCATCACTCATCGACTCAACATCGATCCGGCTACCAAACCAATTCGGCAAAAGAAAAGGGCGTTTGCAGCAGAGCGCAACAAAGTCATAAGGGATGAGGTGACCTAACTCCAGGAGGCCAAGATCCTGTTCGAGGTCAAGTACCCAACCTGGATGGCTAATCCTGTTATAGTTCGAAAGCCCTAATCCTGTTATAGTTCGAAAGCCAGGAGGGGGGTGGCGCATGTGTGTCGACTATACCGACCTGAATAAGCACTGCCCGAAGGACTGCTACCCCTTCCCGATATTGATAAAAAGGTGGAGGCATTGGTGGGCCATGAGATCTTCAGTTTCCTGGATCTTTACAAGGGATACCACCAAGTCTTGATGAGCAAGGAAGACGCTCCAAAAACGGCATTCATTACTGACTTCGGTGTCTTCGCATACCGGAAAATGCCTTTTGGATTGAAAAACGCCGGAGCTACCTACCAAAGAATGGTAGATGCTATATTCAAAGATCACATAGGGAAGATCGTCGAGGTCTATGTCGACGACATCGTGGTAAAAAGCCAGAAAACTGCAAGTTGTGTCGAGGACCTCAGTACTATCCTCCAGCTCCTCAGGTCGGCCAACCTCAAGCTCAACCCCCAAAAATGCACGTTCATGGTGAAAACGGTGAAATTCTTGGGATGATGGGTTTCTCGAGAGGGTTGAAGGCTAATCCCACCAAAGTGAAGACAATACTTGACATGCAGTGCAAAGACCGTTCGTGAGATCCACAAACTCCTTTGGATGCTTGGCCGCCTCAGGTTCTATCCCGGCCGTCGAGAAACAACTCCCATTCTTCAAAATCTCGAGGAGAGCCCCTGATTTCACACGGAGGATGAACACCATGCCTCCTTCACACGCCTAAAGGTACCTCGCCGACCGCCCACACCGTCCGCCCCAAAGAAGCGAGCTCCATTCCTTATATCGGCCCCATCGGATGAGGCAATCGGTCTTGGTCTTGGTGCGAGATGAGCTCGGACGATAGCTCCTATTTACTTCATCACCGAGCTCTCAAAGGATCGGAGACTAGGTACACCACGAGAAAAATGGCGTTGGCATCGGTGAGCGCCAAGTCGACGTCTCCGACCTTATTTTCAAGCGCATTCCATCCAGGTGCTAACTGACTTACCTCTGAGACAAGTCTTGTCAAAACCTGAGTCGTCAGGGCGTATCGCTAAGTGGGCACTGGAGCTCGGCGAGCATGATATCTTATACTCCCCGACCCGGCCATAAAAGGGCAAGCTCGGTTGACTTCACGGTGAAGCCAAGTTTACCGAGGTCGATCCTACCACCGAGGTCACTCCAACCCCGCGCCAACGGAGAACCGCCTCAACCCACCCAACGGTTGTTGGCAAATGTACGTGGGCGGAGCCTCATGCAAAATGCAGTGGCAGGCGGTATCTTACTTACCGGCCCGAAGACAAGCAAGTAACCTATGCACTTTGCTCTCCTTCCCACCACAAACAACGAGGTGGAGTATAAAGCACTAATCTCATGACTTTGTCTTACAAAGGAGTTGAAAGTGGAAAAAATCCGGATCTTGAGATTCCTGTGGTGGTAAACCAGTCTTAGGGAAATCTGAGGCCAAAGAGGATAGATGAAGCAATACCTTCGAAAGCAAAAGAAATGCTGAATCTGTTTGGTGTTTCACAATTCACGAATCCCACGAGGTGAGAATAGCGAGTGGCGTCCTCGACAAACTAGCCTCGTCATCAACAAATCCACCGGTGGAGGAAGTTCAATCCGTAAGTATCGAAGAGCCCACATCGGCGTCATCACAGACCGAACCGAATCGGATGACTCGAATACGAGCTTACTCGGAAGAAGGCGCTACCACAAGATCGGCCGAGCCAAAAAGCGATGATCAAGTCCCAAAATATCTTGTCCATGAAGGTACTCTCACAGAAATCCTACCTCCAACCCTCCCGAGATGCCTTGGGCGTAAGAGCGGATTATGTACTAAGCGAGATTTACATGGGGTCTTGTGGAAGCCACATCGGGTCACGAGCTCTCTCAAAGAAAACACCGAGGTCGATATTATTGCCCTTTCTCATCCTAGACTCGGCCGAGCTCGTCAAAAGTGTCGAAGTGCCAACTTCACGCCACGGTCGGCTACCTCAAACCGACCTCGGCGACTTGCAAAGTCCTTGGCCTTTTATGCAGTGGGGAATCGACATCGTTGGTCCCTTCGACCGAGCATCGGGCCAGCTTCGGTATTTGGTTGTAGCCATAGACTACTTCACCAAATAGGTCGAGGCGGAGCCTCTTTCAAACCTCATAAGCAAAAGGATTCAAACATTTGTTTGGAAAATATAGTTGCCGCTCGGCATACCACATTCTTGATCTCGGACAACGGCACCCGGTTAAATCGACAAAATTTCGAGAGAATGGTGTGAAGAGCTCGGATCGAACAATAGTTCACCTCGGTTGCACACCCACAGCGATCGGTGAAGTGACAAACCGTGCGATCGTACAAGGATTGAAAAAGAGGCTAGATCGGACTAAAGGGGATTGGGTGAAAATCTCCTCAAGTCCTCTAGTCATACGAGCGACACCTCGGACTTCCCACGGTGAAACACCCTTGACCTAGTCTACGGCACGAGGCCGTAATACCGGTGAGATCGGTGCCCCAAGCCCAAGAACTCTTCACTTAGCCCGGTGGCAACGAGGAGAACTTACGAGTCAACCTCGATGCTCTAGAGGAAAAACGTGAGCTCGCCTTCATCAACGAAGCCAAGTACAAATGCCAGTCGCAGTACTACAACAAGAGGTGAAAGCCTCCACACTCCAAGTAGGCGACCTCGCCCCACGAAACAATGAAGCCGATAAATCCGGCGCCTTAATAAATTGGACCCCACATGGAAGGCCCATCTCAAGTCCCACGAGGACCTCGGCAAAGGGGCCTACAAGCTTGCTCACCTATCCGGTACACTTATCCCCCGAACCTGACATATTACTCACCTGAGGAGGTACTTTAAATAGCTGTTATTTCACGTCGGCATTATGTTAGCCCTCTTTTTCCCAAGGCACGATGTCATTTGCTTATCAATAAAACATCTTTTTTTATTATGAGTGAATTACTTCTTCGTGTCTTATATCTATGTGAAAATCCGTTTTCACCTCGGGTGGAACACACCTTACCTTCAAAAGGGGACGCCCTTGCGAAGATGACACACCTACAAAGTGGGTACTCAACTAAGCGCGCGCCAGGGGACCACCCCTCGACAAACAAGGTATGCATACAGATTACTCATTAATTTGAAACATCTACATGCAAACGACGTCCAAATCGGATCTCGTACAAGCAACACATATAGATTACTCATTAATTCGAAACATCTACATGCAAACGACGTCCAAATCGGATCTCGTACAAGCAAGGCATACAGATTACTCATTCATTTGAAACATCTACATGCAAACGACGTCCAAATCGGATCTCGTACAAGCAAGGCATCTGATTACTCATTAATTTGAACATCTACATGCAAACAACGTCAAAATCGGATCTCGTGCAATACTGAGATATACACTTGATTGCAAAGTATAAATACATTTACGACTAAAAAACCAAGTTTTACACTTCGGTAAATAGTCTAAATACATTTATGACTAAAAACCAAGTTCTAAGCTATACACAGATCACTCGGGTCTCTGAGCTGCACCTCGCCAAGACTCACTGAAGCTACACCAGTTCGAAACAAAAATCTCCGGGTCGGCGATGAATACCCGGGATGAACTCAGTGCCTTCAACCCAGTCAATGAGGTCGGCGTCACACCTGACCTACTTGGGGGGCTCTTTCAGCGAGCAGAGGTGCCCCGATCTGAAGAGGATACTCCTCGAGCCGAGGTCGAACCCCTGTCTCTCGATCTCGCCATCCTACCACGGCTACGACCTCGCCCCCGAGCTGACGCCATACCGCGCCGAACTCCCGACGATGGGGCCCGACCACGAGATGACCTTGTTGTCATGTCTGAACCCATTAGTTGGAGCACCTCGGCATGGTCCATATAGCCGCCGCCCACCTCAACTTCTTCAATCCTCACATCGGCTGGATCCCGACTGCGTGGCTCGGGCATAAGTCGCTTGCGGACGACCTCATAAAGCTGGAAGCATTTGACCAGCTCATCAAGGCAATCTTTAAAGATCTTACTAGTAGGGCCCTCCTCATCCCTTAGTACCATGCCCTCGGCTAGCAGCATTTGAGCTCGGTCATCGGCCTCGGATATGGTAATACCACCAGATCGGTGGATCATCGCCTCATATTCAGCATGTTCTTCGGAGATCCGCGCCAGCTTCTCTTGCGCCACTCAGTCGTCTTCACATTGTATCAGCGCCTGAAGGCCGTCGTGAGATATCCTCACGGACCTCAAGATGAATGATTCTCGGTTTAAGGCTTCGTTCTACGCGGAAAGCGGGTCACCTCGCTTGAAGTCGCTTTTGACCGATTGGTGATGCCGAGCTACCGACCCCAGCGACTTGACTATCCATGCTGTGCAAGGTCTGGGTCAGCTCGGCAGATCGGCTCCTCCAGAACACCACCTCCTCATCCTTCTCAGCTAAAGTACCTCGGACCTCTTTCAACTTGGTCAAAAGATCGTGATCTAGCCCGATGTATTGAGAAGACGAGTGCTAAAATAAGAGACAACACATTCATTTCAAAAAGGTGTATTTATTATTCACAAAGTGGGAATTTTACAAAGCTCGGGATCCTATTGACCCCAACGATCAAACCTATTACAATGGTCCACTGACCTGAGCCTCTGGACGGGGCTCACTAATGCCTTCCTGCTGGCCCCCTTCAGAGGGGACACTCGAGCTCGGCCCCACCTCCCCAGCTTCAGCCCGCACTTCGGCGAGGAGTTCCTGAAGCTCTGCATCTTCATCCTCCTCAGATCGAGTAACGGCCCGGCGTCGGAGAAAGTGAAGGCCGCGAAAGTCTCCAAGCAGGGAAAGGACCTCGCCTCGGCAATCACACGAGCGTAGTCCTTCTCCGGCGTCTGGGAGCGACCTCGACCCAACCGTGCACGACCTTGTCGGTCGGGCATCTCGCCACCAACTTCTCGTGTGGTCTGGACACCACCGTCCCCGAGCACGGCGGCCAAGTCCGAAAGGAAGGCGGAGAAGGTCTCGATTCGATGAGCTTCTTTGGCGAAGGCCCTCAAGATCGGCCGCACTCCGCCGGCCGTGCACTCTTCTCTTCGGCGAGCTTCTTCTCCACCTCAGCCGTCTCCTCCCACGCACCCTCCACCTCGGCCCGGGACACCTCCAAGGCCCGAGTCCTCTTCTTCAGGGTGACCTCAGCATCGGCCCTTGCGGCCTCGGCATCCACCCTCGTAGCCTCCGCAGCGGTTTGCGTAGCCTCGGCAGCGGCCCTCGCGGTCTCGGCAGCGGCCCGCTCCCTCTTCACCGCTTCATACCAAGAGACGCCCTCGACGATGTACCCGGCTATCCGTGCAGATCCCGTCACCAAGCCACGTCCGAAATTGAAACCATTAGAAACGCGTCGCGTAAGGAGATAAGAGCGAACACGAATAGAACTATACCGAGGGAAGGATATATGAGAGCTTGGGATCGGCACCTCGTACATAATTTGAGTACGAGTGTCCATCGCCGAGGTCGGATCTGACCTCGGCTGAGGTCCCATCATCAACAGGCTGAGGTCGGACACCACCTGGGGCACCTTGCTCGGCTCGTTTAGTCTCGCCTTCTTTTTTGGCCTCGGGCTCTGCGGCCGTCTTTGGGGGTGTGAAGCCGGCACCTTTGCCTTCTTGCGTGGATCGAGCTTCACTCACTACTACAAAACCACTTTTCTCTACACTTATAGACTACGGCTTTTTATCAAAAGCGTGGTCCATGTGCGAATTTTTGAGTATAGACTACGCTAACAAAAGCGTGGTGTATGTGCGTGTCTATAGTGGGTATAGACTACGGCGTGGCGTAGTGTATGTGCGTTTTTTAATAAAAAAGCGTAGTCTATGTCATAAATTAAAAAAAAAAAAAACAGGCGTATACTTGTGGCTCAAATCCCCTCCCCTTCTCGCCCTCAAGACCTCCCATCGCCACCCTCCTCACCCTCCACGCCGACCCGCCGCCAACCAGGTGGCTCAAATTCTCCTCTCCTTCCTCCACTACGGCCTCCACCCCATCATCTCCTCCAATGGCCTCCTCTACCTCTGGGCCTCCTCCCACACCTCCAGAACCCTTCAAAATTTTCAAAGCCCTCGTCAGATGCAACCCCTCATCGGTCGCTACAAACCCTACCCCGCTCGGCTCGCTTGGTCCCGCCACGACGCCGTCTTAGCCAGCTCCCACAGTGTCGTTCTCGTCCTTACCGAGCTTATCGTTCTCTATTACTCCGACGACGGAAACCCTAAAGATGACGATTTCACCCCCAATTTGAGTAATTGGCTAAAATTCTCATCCAATTTACCCTCCAAGCAACAAGCCCTCGCCTTGATCTCCGATTTCATCCTAACCCCATGCGACGTAGGGTCGCCGTGGAGGCGCGATGGGCTATGTTTAAAGTGAGGTTGTGGATATGGAGAAGCAATGCATGGGTGAGACCGAGAGGCGCGAGTGGGGATATTTTCGACATTTTGAAGGCGGCGGTCGTTAAGGCCGGAGCGATCGGAAAGTTTACATGGTTGGCGGTGAAGAGCTCGTCTGTCAGTAGAGCTCGTGCACCACAATCTTGATCTTGAGGCTGGACTTGGAGAGCTTGGAGTGGGAGGAGGCGGATGCCGTTGGAGATGTATAGGTGTTTCATGGAGAGTAGCAAGTTCAAGGTATTTGGTGGGGAATAGGTGTGCTTCTCGGCAAGAGGTGGGGAGGCTGGCTGGGAGGATTTTGCTCTGGCAAGAACGAGTGGAGGTGGGTGGATGATGTGCACAGGAGGCGAGATGTCCTATCCGTGGATTCATGTTTGAGGCCGAGCTTGTACTGCTTTTGTAGGTGGCGTGTTCTACTCTTGTTATGCAATATATGATTATGATTATGATGATAATTTGGAATGTTTAAAGGCTTCAATGTCTTGACAATTCAATGTGTTGTATTATCAATGTTATTTATTATGATCATCGGATTTCCTATTTATTTCTAGGAAATCTTGCCGAGTTTTCTTGTGTTGAATGTTGGTGATGATGTGGGATCGGAAAAACAAACGATTCTTTTAATCGGTGCTTGTACTTGTGTTACAAGTACAAATTTGTTACTTTCTATACAAGCACGGCTAGATCGATCGTTGGAGAAACAAAGATCTCTTCCTTGGAGAACTTGCATCTCATATCTCTCTCTGCTCCACATAATGTGAGTCTTTAATGAAATAAATTTTGAATGTTTGTTTTAGTATGTGTAGTGCTTGTCTTTATTCTTTGTTGTTTCAAAACGTTTTGAAATATTTTGGCATTTGAATGGTGAAAAGGATAGAAAGAAACATTGTGGCCTAGATGATATTTTGTTGGTCTTCATGTTCTTGTAGTCGATAAAGCTGCAATTGCAATTGCAATGCTATCTCATTTCCATTGTATTGAGCATGAATGTTACAAATCAAGATTTTACATCGAGCGTCAACTTACATATTTTGAAATCCCATAATCGCCTTCTCAAAATATTGTTGATTATGAGAACTTTTTGATCGTATGATTCCAGCATCTATGTATAGACCCTATTTTGATATAGAGAATTTTTCGGTGGAGAGATGATATGGACCGATCCGCAATGGGTAGAATAATTTAGTACGGTATACACCGACATAGTTCATAAGCTTGTTATACTATAGTGATATTGTATTGTGGGTTGTGGACCTAGGGTAGAGTAAACTCAACAGCATTATTGAATACATGCCTTCTTCACCGATCGTGTCCATGTTCATACGGTATCACAGTCAAGTAATCATTCAAGGATAGTTCTGAAGGTCGGCCTTTTTCTTGCCAAGTCAATGTAGTGGGAAGAATATCATTCAAGGATAGTTGGTATGGAGCCTAGTCATATTTCTAAATGCTCATCGATTTACCTCGATTTTGTGTGCATAGTACTTGTGACCTAGATCTTTCCTTCCATTTTGTAAATATGAGTTCTTTCGGCACGTATTTCTTGGTCTCGAGGTGCATCGTGTGACCTAAAGTTTGCGGGTCCCGCTTTTATCCAAAGGTTACTCTTAATAGGAAAATTTTGTTTGTCCGGTCATGTCGCGGGATTACTTAGCCTTTGGGATCGAAAAGCTTTACTGGGGCGAAGATGAGGCAGGTCGTAGTTTGGGATCGCTAACAGTCGTACTTCCTATGTGTATTTTACGCTTGTTTTATTTAGGATTCTACATTGTTCTCTTGTTTGCATTCTCGCAAATATTGGGGACAATTCGATTCAGAACAAATAATTTGAAGTCCTAAAATTCCATGTATTTTATTCCCAACCAAAATTGTTATGGATTAGTCTAATGGGTATAATAAAAGTGAGATTTTCTATGCTAAACTTTGGCGATTGAAAGCGGGTATTCTTTGCATTGCAAAGCAATCATGATTAAATTTAATCTCAATTACATCTAGAAATTTAAACTTGAACTTGTGAAGTTCATACATAAGCGTCGAGAATGAAGGCTATTCACAAAATTTTAGTCAAGTCGCTTTTCATACAATTTAGAGCACTAGAGCTCAAATTTGAATTTACCTATACTTTAGATACTATTATCTTACATCTGATCAATGTAAATCATTTTACTATAACTTCTTTTGTTTTTTGTATTCCATTTTTTTTTTGTGGTAATAAGAACATGATATTTTGATTTATTATGATAGTAGAAATTTATCATTATGTGACTTTATGTCATTATTTCTATTGTTTCAGAAAAATACAAGTTTTTATATATTTTA
This sequence comes from Salvia rosmarinus, assembly GCA_036937905.1. Classification (NCBI taxonomy): domain Eukaryota; kingdom Viridiplantae; phylum Streptophyta; class Magnoliopsida; order Lamiales; family Lamiaceae; genus Salvia; species Salvia rosmarinus. Next base: position 402,340 of record JAODLM010000608.1, read on the forward strand.
TCAATATTATCATTAGTTATATTATGGTAGGCAAGCTGTACCTATTAGTACTATTAGAGAAATCATTAACTAAATGATGATACGTAAATGAAATACAAAAGAAAAAGTTAAAGGTAAAACTTGTGAGTTTAAATCGCTATGATAAAGCTCGAGCTTTTTAGGAGGAAGTGAAATTGAGCTCGTAAATTTTTCATTTGCGTTTTGGGCTATGAACTTTTTTTTGAGCTCAGAAATTTTTCATTTGCGTTTTGGGGCTATGAACTTTTTTGTTGCCCATCTAGTCGTAATGGTTAAAATTTAAGTTGCTTTATCGCCTAATCGCCTTTTATAACAGCTGGCAGGCTTAGTGAATATGGGATGTTCAGTGGCCTGTATGCTTAGTGAAAGTCCATGGGTATTCGTGGGTTTGATGACAACTTGGGATATAACGTTTGTTGGTGACTGCCACTATCATAGTTATTACACGGTGGTTTTGGACTCTGAATATTCGCGTTGTTAATGTTTGTTTTTGGTGTGATTTTGTCTACTTCCTTTTAAGTTAAAGTCTTATTGCAAAAATCTTGATATGAAGTCTACCGCAACTATGCATCAGTATTGCATTCTATTTGCGAATTGTTTCGAATGTGTACATTCACGGTGAAATGGACTTTGTTGATTTTGTTGATAGTACCACGCTTATATTATCCGTCTGTTGAGTTGGTTTTGATGTGAACCTAGCTACGCTAAGAAATGGACTTTGTTGATTTTGTTTGTAAATGAGAAGTCGCCCATTTCTACTTTCGGTTGAAGCATTGTAAATAGTCGTATGAATGAAATCAATTATTTAGGGCATAGACCACGAACCTCAAATTGAGGCATAAACATGAATACCCAAATCACCGCCTGGGATAGATAGGATTATTAAGAGAAATTAGGTTGTAAATAGTCTCGTGTACATGAAACATGATTTAGTTTGTTGCCTTCTCTATACAAGCATAGCTTGATTCGACTTTGGGGATAAGAATCAAAGATATCCCATTGATGTTGTTCTTTGCATTGCCATGAACATAATGTTTGAGCATTTATCGATCTTCGTATTGTACTTTGAAATGTGTGTATTTGTGGTAGTATCTAATTACTATTAATTGCTTGAAGGGCAATTTTATGTTTAATGCAAAATTGGATGGAAGAAGCGACCTACTTGGGAAATTTCCAATAAATACTATTGAAATTGCTTGAAAAGAGGAAGAAGCAACCTACTTGGGAAATTGTAAAGGTATTTTCATTTATCAAATCACATTTGTTTTATGTTGGATTTCATATACATCTACATCTTGCTAATATTTGATATTTTAAAAAGTGTCCAAGACAACCCGATTCCAAGCAATGCGGGTTCTTTGTACTACGCTTCATGAAAGATATAATTGAAGAAGTTATGAAGAGTGGTTCCATTTCTTTACGTTCACATGTAAGATAAACATTTCTTTCTTTAATATAATCATTTTTGTTACAAGAGTGCTAATATTCTATTTTTGAATTGTTAATAGTTTCAAAATCGGTCTTACTCTCAAGAGGACGTTGATGAAGTTCGCATTGAATGGGCAAATTTCATGCTTCTTCACATATAGTCTTGTGATGTTTTAGTTGTAAGTTATTGATCTTTTGAATTATTTTGTACTGTGATATGGGGGATACGGTCTTATTGTTTTGTTATGTGATGTGCATAGTATTTTGTATAGTGATTTTGTAGTCGTAATGAAAACAGTTGTATATTTTTGTATAGTGATTACATAGTCAGTAATGAAAATAGATTGTATATTTTTGAATAGTGATTTTGAGCGTAGTCGCATGTATATTTTAATCTCATTTGCTTGTGCGTTATTAATTATATGAGGTTTAAATAAAGAAATTAACTACGGTTGAAATTGAAAACCGTAGTTGTTATTAAATTGACTACGGGTTGTAATAGAAAAGCGTAGTAAATTTGGCATTAAAGCGGTATAGACTACGCCGTGGCGTAGTCTATGAGAAAAAGCGTGGTCTATGGTGGGTATAGACTACGCATAAAAAGCGTAGTCTATGTGCGAAATTTTGTGTGATGCATCAAGATATGACTACGGCGTAAAAGCATAGTCTATGAGAGAAAAGCGTGGTCTATGGTGGGTATAGACTACGCATAAACGTAGTCTATGTGCGAAATTTTGTGTAGTGCATGGGGTATAGACTACGGCGTAAGCGTAGTCTAAGTGAGAAAAGCGTGGTCTATGGTGGGTATAGACTACGCATGCGTAGTCTGTGTGCGAATTTTTGTGTAGTGCATGGGGTATGGACTACGGTAAAAAGGCGTAGTCTAAGTGAGAAAAGCGTGGTCTATGGTGGGTATAGACTACGCATAAAAAACGTAGTCTATCGCCGCCTAGTTTTCTACACCACTTTTGTCTACACTCCAACACGCACATAGACTACACATATTATGTGTAGTCTATCTTGTTTTTCTAGTAGTGGATGCACAATAAGAAGAAAAGTCCATTAACACAATGACATCAGACATTTGAGAAATAAGGAAAATGGGGTGCCTCACCCCGATCCGACCCCGATCCTGAAGCCTTCGACCTATATATGCTCACTCGGCATCATTCAGTCGTCCTCGGTGAAATCACAAGATATTTCACCGAATGTGTTGAGCTCGCCTCTATGGCACCCAAGGGCTTGACCTTCACATCCTCATCTTGCCTGGACCCACTTATAACTCTACCGCCCAACAACCCGCAAAAGAAAACTTTCTTTGCCAGAGGCAACTTGATGGCAACACCTGAACGATCGCCGGGTGACAAGTAGTATACACTTGTACTCTTGACGCTAAAAACGCATCAAGACTTCAAAGAGAGCTTCTCACTAAGGTCAGTATAGTAAAACCAGTGACCACCCACCTAATGGAGTTCGGGTCAACCGCATATCGAATTTGAAAATATTCTGAAGGCTCAAAAGATGGGGCGAGGGAACTGAGACCGCCTTCAAGGCGTCACATATACGGTAATAAACCCTCGGTGGGGCCATAGCTCTATCCCGGGTTGCGGCGAGCACCACCATGCCTCCGCCGGAATGTGAAATTCCTTCGCTATTCTACACAAATCGACGGTCGAAGACGAACTAGCGTCCCCGACCTTGTACTCATCCTGCATTTGAAGATATCGTTTAACCTAGCGCTAATACCCTAGATTTACCCATCAAGGTATGGCACATATAATCCTTAATCTCAACCTCACTATCGGGGGAGGTAGATGATCGGGCAGATCCCGACAAAGAAGAGGATGAAGAAGACATACTTACTTTTCAATGAGAGATGTTGCTTCTTCGACGAAGTTCTGAAAAAAGTTCTGAAAGAATTCTGAATTTTTCCCTATGGAGCAAAATGGATATGGAAGGAGATGAACAGTTTCTCTTTTCTCTGATCTATTTAAAGCGACGAAGGCACCCCAAAATTGCCTATTCCACTTCCCACGTGTTTAACCATGACTTGACGTGAGGTAGACGCGCGCGCGTGATTCAGGCGTCAACTAACCGTCTGACACACGTGAGATAATATCCTACGACGCTCAGACGTACTAGCCTGATGGCACAATCATCACATCAACCCTAGGTCGGTCAACCACCTCGGCACAATCATCACATCAACCTTAGGTCGGTTGACCACCTCGGCATCCTCTTATTCAAGAGGACGTTCGACTTCGGTCGGTCAACCACCTCGGCATCGTCTTATTCAAGACATTCGACTTCGGTCGGTCAATCAACTCGACATCCTCTTATTCAAGCGTTCGGTTTCAGTTGGTCAATCACCTCGGCATCCTCTTATTCAAGAGGACGTTCGACTTCGGTCGATTCGATCACCTCGGCATCCTCTTATACAAGAGGTCGTTCAGCTTCTAGATCGGTCAACCACCACGCCATACTCTTAAAAGGAGGATATCGCCATCCAACTTCGGACAACTTAGTTTGGACCTCGGCAAATCATCAACTCCAGCCCCGACATCAAAAAGGCAGGAAGATCCTCGACAATGACATCAGCCGAGCAACAACCAACCTCGTCAAAATACATCCCTCACCTTACCTCGGTGTAGTTGTTACTCGACTAATTGGGGGGGGGGAGGGGCTATGATGGGATATGGCCTAATCGCTCAAGTCCAATAGCAGGCCCACGTGGACTGGGCCTGACCTAGCTACTTCGGCCTACGCGGTTTGGCCCAAAGCCCATCACCTAAACCCTATTTAAGATCAACCATATCTTATCAGATATGGCAGGAGATATTCAAGGATCAAGTTAATCTTCAGAGATCGGATCACACAAGGCAAGAGATCCATAGTAATCTGTAGATCTCCACAACATGTATAAATAGATGTTAGATTGAAGGTAGAAGGGTTAGCAACTATTTGAATACTAGAGCTCTTAGATACACTCATTGTAATCGCTTATAGTGAAAGTATTGAAGAATCACTCCTCCGTGGACGTAGATCTTTCTTTTGATCGAACCACGTAAAAGCCTCTCGTGTTCTTTACTATTTTCATAAATCTCGCACACACAAGATTTATCAGTATCATTTTATCTCAGAATGTATTGCCAAGGAGGATGTAGTTGAACTATGTGAAAACGCAAGACCAAGTCATCGATATTTTCACAAAGGTACTGAAGTTTGAAGATTTTCGAAGACTTAGAGTTGTGCTTGGAATGGAAAAAGAAATGTCAAATTAAGGGGGTGTTTTGAGATATTAATTTGACATTGTCCATATTGTCTTTTGAACTACATGCGTGTTTTGAACTCATTGTTGATTCATGTAGTCAATTCACATTTAGGTTAGTCGAACGGTTATATTTTCCTTCACCAAAACTGTTACCATCTTCTAAAATTTTATCTGTCAAGAAAATCTTATTTAAGTTATAACGAGAATAAAAATAATAGTTTCTATACCATTACAATTTATTAATTATGATTTGCTTCTTTGACCCACTTCAATCCATTTTATTGTACGATTTATGAACATACACAATGATTTTATCATTAATGTGGATGTCATACGTGACAGGAAAAAAAAAAATCCACCTTCAGCTCACTCATCACACAAATTTGATGGAAATAGGCATTCTAACAGCGCGTCACGACCGCCAAATTATTGCTCCTTCACCGTAGGTGAGATTGAGTAGAGCCATGTCTGAAGAAGGCAATCTGATACGTCTTTGTTTGATTCACTTCCCCAAACCAAAGATCAGCATCCATGCTTATGCCGATAGGTAAAGCACCGTGAAAATCGATCACACTCTCATATCTCGAGTTCCCTTCTCCCACATTCCTCACCGTCCTCGTGAACGCTTGCGACGCATTATCAGTGGCAAGCTCCACCACCAACGACGGGTAATTTAGCTGCCCTTCGGTTATGCTCGTCACGTTCGCGCAGGCGACCGGCTGTTGCACGATCGCCTGCACTTCCTCATCCGTGTAGTTCAGGCCGCACAGGTAAGGAATGTAGTCTTCTGGCTGGAGGTCGTAGATGAGGCCGGGATCGTTCGCGCTGGGCGGGTTGACGTGGCCTGCGCCTACGGCGAACATGTCGGCGGGAGGTTCGTCTCATCGACTATTGGTTTGCCTCCGAGATTGGACTGCGTAGCAGACGTCATGATGGCGGATTTGATGGCGGCAGGGGACCAGTCAGGGTGAGCGCTTTTGAGCAGCGCCGCGACGCCGCTGAGGTGGGGGCACGACATGGAGGTGCCGGAGATCATGTTGAAGGGCGCTTTCTCGTTGGTGAAGTTGTCGACGGACACGGGCCACGCCGCGAGGATGCTGACGCCGGGCCGATGATGTCGGGCTTCAGGATCCTGGGCTAGCCGAGCTCGGCCCTCTCGAGGAGAAGGACGCCACCGTGGGGGCGAGCGGGTTACCGATGACGGTTCCTTTGAAGGCGATGGTTGCCGTCGGGGCTGACGTGGAGTTTGCGTATGATCTGATCTTCATTCCGGCGTCGTAGCTCACATGCGTGGCTGGGAGGACGTGGGGATCGGCTATGGTGCTGTACGCATCTAGCTCGTCGTTCATCAGAATCATGGCAGCGCCGCCGGCGTCCTTGACGGTCTTTCCCTTGGCAATTCGATCTATCCCGCCGCCTCTCTGGCAGAGCACGACCTTGCCTTTGACGTCAAGATTTGCTAACGCGCCGGGTCCGCACAGCGCGACCGTCTCGTTGTCGCCCGCGCCGGCGTCAATGAGAGGCAGGAATTTATCAGATGGGAAATCACTCGGCTGAAAGAGCGATTCGCCGTCATATTTGGCCGAGTTTCCTAGAACGGCTGTAGCAACTATGTTTCTGTCGATGGTGCTAGCACCAACCGTGAGAATCCATGGTGCTTCGTTCGCCAACGTAGAGGCTGTAGGCCCAGAGTTGCCGGCCGAGGCGCTCACCAAAATGCCCTTCTGAGTAGCTGCAAAAGCACCGATAGCAATACCATCGGCGTAGAAATCAACTGAAGCTCCACCGAGAGAGAGGGAAAGCACGTCGACGCCGTCATCAATGGCGGCATCCATAGCCGCCAATATGTCAGTCTCGGCGCAACCATCGGCGGCGCAAACTTTGTACATGGCCAGATGGGCTCGCGGCGCTATGCCCACCGCCGTGCCATTAGCCATTCCGAAAACGGCGGCTCCCGCAACAAAGTTTCCGGCGGCTGTGCTGGAAGTGTGAGTGCCGTGGCCTTCGTCATCGACAGGCGGCCCCGAGGTGCCGCTGATGAAATTCCTAGCGCCGATGAGCTTGTTGTTGCACACGGTGCTGTTGAACTCACACTTCCCTTTCCATTTTGCAGGTGGCGGAGGCATATCCGCACCGTCGAAAGAGGGGTGGCCCGGAGTGATTCCGGTGTCCAAGACTCCGATAATCACACCTTGACCATAATTCGTGCCGTTCCAAACGCCCAAGTTCATGTTCAGCCCCAAGAAATTAGGACTGTGAGTTGTGTGCAGAGAAAATCTTTTCTGAGGCCTCGCAGAAACAAAACCATCAATTTTCTCCATTTCTTTCACTTCTTCCGGTGAGAGCTTCGCCGCGAAGCCACTAGCGACGTGCCGATATGAGTGAACCAATCGGCCAGAACCGGCCTCGGCTTCCGGCAAGAAGGACTGATACCAGCTTTTCTGATCGGAATCAACTAAAACTCCGCCGTTCGGCAAGTTTACGCGGACAATATAAGTTTCTAAGCTACTGTTTGGTGAATTTTCCTCAGCTATAACTGGGAAAGAAAGCAGCATGGAGATGATGGTGAACATGCACATGACCGGAGCCATTTTTGAGATTGTTCTAAGCTTGCTATTAGCCATGTATATTGTTGAAGAATTAGTCCTTTGCTATGATATATATAAACATACAGGTACAAACAGACAAATTCAGGGAGCGGCCAAGAGTGATGAGTTGCCGGCTTATACAATGAGATTGCGTTTTCCGCCGAATATCCATACGACAGGTCGGATTAACCAAAGATCGATTGTTTTTAAGTTGATTTGCTTATGTTTAATATATATTTTCACTTATATTTGAAAATTTGCAAGTTATAAATTAATCTTTGAATTTATTCAGGGAACTAGCTGTACGAGATATTAAAGGTGTCTCACGTGCCTTGCAGAGTGCAAAAAGTCATTATTTTCAAATAAATAAGTGTAGAGTTAGTGGATTTGACCATTTCGAAACTATTATTTTTCATTGAAGATCATCATTTTATCTTGTATTCTTTATCGTTTTATAATTATGGCTTTTACTCATAGTACTCGATCATTGGATAGTATGTAATACCCAATCAAGATCACACATTTTGAACATGTGATGCACTACAAGCTGACATGATAATCATTTTTTTTTTAATTTTCATAAGAGCAAAATGGGGACAAATTCAACATTCTCCATTTTCTTACATCTTCTTTTCCTCGATTTCTTTTTAACGGCAACAGCTACGAACAATAGTGGCGGCGACGGTGACGGTGATAGTGGACAGTAGTGGCGACGACGAACGGACAGCAGTGGCGCGGACAAGTAAAAAAAATCTTGTCAAAACAAGGTCATGCATATAATATAACAAGTTCATGCATATAACAAAGCATAAAACTGCATGTGTAGCCAACGAGCATTGTGCGTGCGCAAGAGCGATCTAGGGCTGCGCGAGCGCGCGTTGTATGTTTCCGTGCCACGAAACATACTCATGCATATAAGAAAATAAGTTCTTGCATAGAACAAAACAAGTTCATGCATATAAGAAAACATAAACATACATGTTGGTCAACGGGCGCTCGGAGCACGTCATAGACATGTGTTTCCAACATACATTAAAATCGAAACTCACATTTATAACTATGTTGAACTACATGTAGTTTTATGTTCACTTAAATGCATAATTTTGTTCAACTATATGCATGATTTATTTTCTATATCATTTAACAAATCAAATTACTAATCTACCTTTATTATAGCGAAATATGCGAAAATAAGTTTAAAAAGTCCAAAAAAATCTCCACCATAGGACCTATAATATGAGTGAATGAGATTGAGTAATATATACTATCTAAGACTTGTGTACTATAAGATTCCAATTCATCTAGAGATAGAATCAAATGGGAACTAAAAACTAATAATCACCCTTATTTTATTTGAAATAGACAAAAGGAATTGCACTACCCTTATAATAATTTTATAATAGAGCAATAGTAGCCACTTTTATGTTAATTGACCTATTCACCCTTAATGATTTTAAATAAAAATAAATTCACCACCCTTATAATAATATAGCAATAGTAGCTATTTATATATTAAATGACTTATTCACCCTTAATGTTATTAAATAAAAATAAATAGAAAAAATCCCTAGTTCTCCACCCTTCACCCATTTGGGTGCTATACACCTCTCTTTCTCTCTCCTGATCAATACATGGATCCATCACTCCATTCACATTCCTCCACTGTCACAACCCTCCACATCCTTATGTTAACCCTTTGTCACCACCCTCTCTCTTCATTTGCACCGGGGATTTCCAATTTGGTTAAGATCCAGATCCCTCCATCACTCATTTTTTCCCCTCCACAACTGTCACTCCTCTCTCTCTCTCTCTCTCTCTCGATCACGCGTACTCATCCTCTATTTCTACAATTAACTGCAGTTGAAGATCTTCCACTTTGTCTCCATACACCTCTCCCTCTATCGAGTTAAGTCGCCACCTTATGGTGAATAAAAATCGTGAAATCATGTATTCTGAAATTGTGTAACTGTGTATTCTTTTGTTTAGTTGTATTCTGTGTTTGATTGAGGTTTTTTGGGGCTGAAATTTGGGTGAATCATGTTTTGTATTGAATGATGGGTTTGGGGGCTAAAAGTTAGCTGCTATTGTTGCAGCTCGATTCGAGAGGCAGTGAGCTGATGACTTTTTCTTTAAAAACCTTTTCTTTACACAAGACTTGACTGGCTACTGACTGTATCTGGTCGGATAACTGGTAGTTCAATACTGGTGTCAGTATTGCTGACTAATTCGGTTAAAGGGAGTCTTGTACTAAGTGATATTAGTTAGTAAACTTCTTGATCTTTGGCGGTAGTAAGTTGGACGATAATCGATGTGCATGTGGAGCGTTGTAGTTCTTGTATTGCCTTATTGAAAACTTAAAGCGGTTTGAAAACACTTAGTCAAATATTGCTTAATCAGTTTTAGTTTATCTATCCAATATCAAATTGATACTAATAGAGTGATTTGAATCGATGTTGTGCTACTGTGTGCAGATAATGATGGTTCAATAATATGCAATGTAAAATACATTACTGATTGTAAAGAACTAAAAGTAAATGACACTTTAAGTTTTACATAGTTCGAGAGATCGACTCCAGGTCCACGGATGATTGCTCGGTCAATCTACTAACTTTAGATTCGGTCTTGTTTATGGGTATAAGAGTAAACCTAGATACAGAGTTAACCTTACCGTGTCCCGCCTAACTTGGTGTTCCTCCTACGCTTACAGGTGCTAGGAAATCTCTTACTGCTTACGGATGTAGTCGACCTAATCATTTTGCTTATAGGTACAAGACAACCAAGCTTTCAGTAACTAACACTTCGTTACCTACTTGCCCAAATTTCTACTTAAGCAGGATATTTTTGTAGAGGGTTTTCCAACTAATGTCTAAGATGTCACATACGACCAACTCGGTATGTACAGGCTTGAGATATACAAATTGTGGTATCCTAGACTTAAGGAAGATTATCTTTGAAACCTTGGTGATAAGTATTTTGAGCTCGAAGGTTCTTGATAATATTGTGAACTTCCTTCTTCAAAATCGTTGTTTGATAATTCTTGAGTTTGAGCTTTGAATTCTTTAGATAATAACAATTTGCGTGTTTTGGTAACCTTCATAGGTTGGATTACACGTATTTTTAGAAAAGATAATAAATAGTGTCATTAGAGGTGTACCAATCATGTTCTTCTAATTGTCATTTGAATTCTTCCCGTTTCAATCCTCGTACATTACTGTTAGGGTTTGCATCATCGTACACTGTAACTCTATAACTCTAAAAAGGTCTTCTGGCATATCAGGGTCTTCTGAAAATATGCTACGATACGTGGCAAGTCAAACACTCGAGGCTTAAATATTCTCGTGTTTCTCCAGGTGAATTAACTCCATGTTTTATCAATACGTTGATTCCAGGTTGGGCCAGTCGAGGCTACTCCATCTTTTATCAATAGGCTAAAATCCCATCTTTTGTCAGTTTGAGAATATGAATCAGCTTGATGCTTTCAGCTTGACGCATATATAGTCAGCTTTGACTTTTCATCAGCCAACTTTGACTTGGTATTGTCAGCTTTGACTATGCGTTATCAGCTTTGACTATTGATAAGCAACTTTGACTTTCAATCGCTATCTTTGACTTCTACTAGCCAGCTTTGATTTTTGGTTGCCAATTTTAACTTCCCAGTATAGGCAGTCAGCTGCCTGCCTGACACTTAATCATATCCTGACTCATTTGCTTCTTGAAGCGTTGAGTCTTCATTCTCCGATCTTAAGTCTTTCGACGTCAGTGTTCAGTCTTCGACTTTACTCCAGTAGCTCTGTCCATCAACATCATTATACTTCAATCTTCAGACATCAGTTGGTCGGACTTTAGTCTTTAGTACGTGATCCATCAATTGAGCTTCTATCAGTTGTGCTGGTACTGATACTTCTATTAGTATGGCTGGCTTCAATACTGCTTGAACTCCTTCAGTCTTAGGCATGTCCAAGCTGATAGTTCTTCTGCTGAGACCTATAACAAAAACCCCTAACTCCAGAACAAGTGAGCAACATGGTCCACATATTTTCTAGCAGACCATCTTCTTCTTGAAGAATTTGGAGTTTTTGTATCCTCAGCTTCAGTCATAGCAATCATCTCTCGGTCGATATCATTTTCTCCACATTCTCGAATAAAATTCCTTAACATTTGATCAAGGCTCGGGATATCATCAGCGTTTTAGAAAATGATAAATGAGAAAAGAGATAGCTTATGATGATTTTGACAAGATTGGATGTGTTATATAGAACAATTGGCAGAAGATTATATTCACTTGCAATTGGGCGACATATTTGGTAGAAGATAAGATAAGAAACAATGATTAGTAATTATCAAATATGACATACAATATTGACCGGAGATAAAATTGATACAAGATAACACTGATAGATAAGTTTGGCCAGTAGATATTCGCAAAAAATAAGTTGAGAATAAATTCATGATTGCCTGGCAACAAACAAATTTATTAATTAGAATTCATAGAAGATATGATATGAATAAAGTCATGATTATTTGGCAAAAGTCATATTTGTTAACTTAAATTCGCAGAAGCTACATAGTTAAAATTTGAATTACATAACTTGTAACAACCCACTATCCTTATGGATGGCTTAGCCGAGACTATTACTCAGGATGTGGATTAAGAAGCAGGGAAGAAAGGGTTATCGTGATATAAGACATACATTAAGGAAACATCCATGAACATCAAGATCATGAAGATCAATGTAGACATAACTTACATACAAGAAACTAGTTTATCGATCCTTAAAAAGAGTTCAACCGATGCGAAAAAACCTAGTTCTCTAAACAAAAATATAACTTAGTGTTCTTGCATCGAATAACGTGTGAGGTACACATGTGAAGATGTGCACTCGAGGTTCTATCGATCGGACAAAAATTTCCTCTTGCTCAACACTACTCCATTTCATCACCCGCTCAAATTGCACATTTAAAACCAACATGTAGGCTAACTACAAAGACTCGGTGGACATATACCAAACACACGTCATCATTTTTAAATTGCTCTACCCCATCAGTAACACACAGAGTTTTATTTAAAAGTTCCATGTTTACTAAACATTTTCAGTCATTTTTCCATAAAGGTTGTCGGCCAAACACATTTTATGTCTACATGATCTATACGTATCATCGGTGCCATAGAAGGAGGCCTCCTTCCATGAGCATTGTGACCGATCGAAAGAAACTCTCGGTCACAATACAATCGGTGTACACATTAATCCTAAATAGAAATTCTCCATCTAGGATTCAAATTGATTACATCAAGTTGGCGAACCAACATAGATAGTACACGTAAATAAAGCATAAATATCTTGGGCGCACAATTAGCGATAAACATTTGATCATCATTTTATCAAAAGAAATGATCATAAATAAAAGGTTTGTCATCTTCATTTTATCCTTGAGGAGAAAGCCCACCTGGTACATTTTCCTCCTTAGCACGGGTCTCCTTTCTCTACCGTTGTTGTTCACTTCCGTGCTCCACCATTATGTAAGAAACTAGTTTAGTACGTCGGCTGCATCTTTGGTAAACGTCAAAAGGTAATGGAACTCGATAGCTTTTTAGAACTTATTAAGGTTGATTAACTAAACGTAAATCCTTTTAGGGTTTTTGTATCTTTAATCAATTAGGGTTGTAGTTTCGTCGGGAAACCCTAATTTATAATCTTCTCGATTCTAAATGAGATTAAGCATTGCTCGGATCTCATAAAAATTTAAGTAAATATTTTGGATTAAATCTTAGCCATTCTCCCAGGTAGAATGATTTCGGTTATGAAATAAGATTCATATAAATGAGATATTGTATACCTCTAATTCGTTTTGTTCGAACGTAGCTAAATTACCATTTTCATTCTTAGTAAATTTATTTTCCTCGTTTTTGAATCCTTATTAAGAAACTAAGCGTATACTCTCCATTATTAACAGGTATACTAAAGTCGAGTAACAAAAGTCCAAGTTTTGAGCTTAAGAATTTAAGTTATGTTCTCGTCTCACACGTCCTAGTTTATCTAACCAGAGAAACCCATATTTATATTAGGTGTAAAACATAACTCTGTGCGTTTACCACACAACATGGTTACAATTAGTGAATTTAGTAGAGTGATATTTGTAGACTACAAAACAATTTGTATAGACAACAAAGTACATGCTTTATATTTTTTGGAAAGGTATAGATGTACTGTGGACACAGGAGTTTTATAAGTTTCTTCTACAACTAAAATAAATAATAAAATTATTGAAAGGACATGATTTATAATTAACTTCATATATTAGTATTTATGTTGGTCACATTATCCCATTTTATTTATAATGACTATGGTTGATGAAATATAATATTTATCTTAGTCGACTATTCAATTGTATGATTGAATTAAATTATACAATTATTTGTGTACTAAACTAAATCATTTTTTTTAGTTGGGGGATGAAGGGATTTGAATTTGTAACATAGCCATCTACCCTTACAAGGAGATGAATACTAGTAATCTATGACGTTCGGATTGACTAAATCATAGTTGATTAATCAACTTATGATGTGATAAACTTTAGTATAGTATTTAGTATAATTTATTTTAATTTATCTCGATATTATTCTATGTATTGGTAATTAGCTTACGGATTAACTCTATAAATATAAAATTTCTACAATTATTTATATTGTGCATCACATGTATAACACTAGTATAATATAAATTCTCTGTCCGACAAGGATCCACAATATTAGCTCGATTTGTTTAGATATTTATAATTATAAGGATGGATGTGTCCCTCCTTATTTACTAACACTGTTGATTTTTAGTTTATATTAATATTTATTATTATTATTTTAAAAGATCAAAATTGTTATATAATGAGATTATTAAATTTATAAATTAACAAAATTGAGCTCGATTTATTTTTTATTAATAACCCGAAGTTAAAGTGGAGGAGATAAACAAGCTTTGAATTTAATTACATAATATGTAAATTTATCAGTACCTTTTGTTAAAATCACATTACTCATATCCAATCACATTATCCAAAATATTAAATTAAATCGAAAACATATACGCCATAAACATATCAAAAATCACATTATCCAAAATATCCACCAAAATATATTTAATTAAATCGAAAACATACATACCATAAACGCCATAAACATGTCCTAAATATTAAATTACTCATATCGAATTACATTATCAAAAATATTTAATTAAATCGAAAACATATACACGCCATAAACATATCAAAAATCACATTATCCAAAATATCCACCAAAATATATTTAATTAAATGGAAAACATACATGCCATTAATGCCATAAACATATCCAAAATATTTAATTATTCATATCCAATCACATTTAACAATATTTATTCATATTTATCCAAAATATACACGCCATAAACATATCAAAATCGTATATCTATATTTATTCAAAATAATATGCACGAAAACATACCGATAAGTTCGACATATTGTCACTCCTTCCTTCGAAAATACTTAGCAAAATATGGTTTCGCCCTAATTATTAGAAAATTGAATCAATACCTAATTATTAGAAAATTCAAATAATACAAACGTTGTGCGTAATATAAAGTGAAAATTCTGGAAATTGAAAACTCAAATAATACAAATCGAAAATACTCAGAAAAATATGTGCGTAATATAAACTGGAAATTGAACTATTTTTCTCTCTCCGGTCGACAAACGTTGTCCCCGGTCGAGGAAGGCTTCTCTCCGTTCGAATATAACGCGTTGTTTTCGGTTGAAATTCGTTGTCTCCGATCGATCGGAGACAACGAATTTCGACCAGAAACAATCTTCTCCGATCGAAAACATCATTTTTCTCGACCGGAGATACCTTCTCGATGGGAATTTTAATTTTATGGTGCAAGAAATATTTACCGAGGGTAACTTCTAGGAAATAAACTACGAGAGATGAGAGAGTCTTCTTAGGGTACGTTGGTTGACGAGAAACAGACGAGGGAGAGGAAAGAGAGAGTTTTGGTGCGATTTTTGTGCGAGATGTTTTGATCTGGATATTCTAAACGATGATTATTCTTGTTTTCCTGTAATCGAGCAATTTGGCTATATCCCTCGATTCTATCTACCTCTTTAATCATAAGATTATTGGTCCTGCTCTCGATATGGTATCAGAGCCATGATGGGGATAGTTGTATAGTGAGGATATAATTTATCACATATCTGAATTCACATTAATTTAGCAAGAAGAAAAAATACTGTTAAAAACAGTATGAAAGAAGAATATGATATAATAAAAAATTTAGAATTATTGAATAAATGGACAATTTCTAAAGTTGAACCAAGCATGATATATAAACTTGGTACTTTTGAAAAATTGGATTAAAACAAATTGTTAAAACTACGGAAGAAACAATAGCTTATGATGAAGAATTGACTCTAAAATTGCTTCAAGATAGTGTAATGCCTTATAAACATTCTCATAAATTTATTCATATAGGATTAGTACAAATTTCCTTTAAACCTTTAACATTAGGACTACCAGAAAGCTTTATAGCAGCTTTAAGAGATGAAAGATTTTTAAATTGGAAACAATCTTTAATGGGGAAATACAAACCAGTTTAGCACATGGTCCAGAAATGGGGCATCTACATCCCAAATTTCACGCCATCTAGGGCATCTACATTTCAATTTTCTCTATCTTTATTTCTATTATTTTTACATATAGTAGAATACATTAATATCCTATGCATTGTATTATGTATTTGTTGATGTATAAATCCATCTATATTCCATTCATAAATATGATGTCCACTATAACTATTTGATACTATATCATTTGATTCTTCTATAAGAACATCTACAGGTTTTGGTCTTGAATAATGATATTTTTCTGTAGTGGATTTATCAGCCTATTTTGACAATTTATTAATTTGATTATCATAAACTTTTTTTTATAATCAGAATTCTCTATTAATTCTTCCCTTATCTTTTTATCTAAGGTACTAATTTTTAGATCCTTAAATTTTTCTTCAAGAAATACTTCTAATTCTTTCATTGATTTTAATTTAAATTTTTTTTTTTTGAAATTTGAATAGTTGGAGTAGTAATTTCTACATTCTTTTCTTCAATAATTTCATTTTTACTAACTTAATAACATTTATAATCTTTATTATTTGTTCTACTCTATCATATAATGATGTAATTTGTTCTCCTAAAATATTTAGGTATAAATTTGTATAATTATTTTGTTCTAATATTGTATTTATTTGTTGACATGTTACATGCAGAATATTATTTTCTAATAATTTTGCAAATGCTAAAAATTATGAATTTTTCTTTCTTTCGATTTGAAATAATTGTTGGTGGATAAATTTGATTTAAAATATTTCCATTATTAAGTTTATAATTTCTTTCGAAAGCAAATATATTGTTCCACGTAAGTTGAAATAAAACTAACGGACAAATGGTATTAACTTATTATTTTTAAATGCAATTTATAAAATTCTTCTTGAATCGATACTTTTCTTGAGGTTAAAATTTTCAAAAATCATTTTTAAATGGTTCCCATTTGGATGTATTAAATTCGATTGTATAATTTTTCTTGCCTCGAACCAAGACTAAAATCTCATACTGTTTCTAAAATCATTAAATATTAAATTCCATTTTGATTCGATTATATACGCTCCTTTAACATTATTATTATTATTAATAATAATTCATTTTACAATATTATTTTTCTTTATATATAGTTTATCAATTTTATCTTCTTACGAAATTTCGATTCTTATTTATCTCTTATTTGGGATGTAGATGCCTAGATGGCGTGAAAGATTGTTCTACCTTATAATCTAAAGGTGAAATATGAGAATACATATTTAAAGACCTCTCAATTTGGATGATAATGATGGTCTACTATCTTCAAATTATAATATTACGAGATCCTTCGGTGTTTGTTTTACTTTTATTAAGTTATTTTGTACTACTGATTGAGATGTAGCGCTTTTCTATAGTCCAATTTTACGGAAAGTTATTTCTTCCAATTTTATTTTTCTTCTTATATTAATATTAGACTTACTACCATTACTATAAAATAAGCTACTAATATAAATGATTTATTATAAAATAATTTATGGATAATGTGTATTTATTTATTTATAAAATATAATTTTCAATAATATCAATTATTGAAAAGAGTTGTTTCATGTCATGGTTATCAATTGTCATAATTATCTTCTCAATATTTGAATTAACTTGTTTGGAAGTTATCAATTTATTTGTTTAGTGATTAATTTAGATAGGTGAATTTGGTTGAATTTAGGTGAATTATCTTGTTTAGTGATCAATTATTTTCTCTATATTTGTAACTGTCCACTATCCCTAAGGACGGCCTAGCCGAGACTATTACTCGGGATAAGAATTAAGAAGCGGAAAAAGAAAATGGGATATTGAAATATGAAACATGCATCAAGAAAACATCTATAAACATCAAAGTCATGAAGATCAAAGTGGACCTGATTTACATACAAGAGATTTTCCTATCAGATTCTCAACAAAAATGCTCAACTGATCGAAATGAGAATCTAGTTCTCTTAGTCAAAATATAACTGAGTGTTCTTGCTGCGGAAAAATATATGAGGTATTGTCACAGCCCCTAAATCTTAAGTACGATTTAGTAGGGATTGTAACTCTAAACAGGGATAAATAAACAGTGAGACCCTTTTAACATTAAACTGTAATGCATGTCACGTATGTTTTTGGACTTTAGTACATAACTTAAGTTCTTGCAGCGGAAAACATGTGATATGTACATATGACGATGTACTATCAAGGTATAAACTTTTCAGCGACAATATTCCTATTGCTCAACACTGCTCCATCCCTCATCTGCTCAACCTGCACATTTAAAAACAAACATGCAGGGCTGATTACAAGAATGCACTCAGTGGACTCATGTCAAAAACATTTTTATCATTTTTAGATTACACTGCCACATCGTGGTAAGACACAAGGGTTTTAGTTGAAATGCCTTGAGCTTACTAAAATCATTTTCATCATTTCTCAAAATCGTCGCCTGGCCAGGCATTTTTCTTGTGTGTATGGTCCATATCCCTTATCCTTTCATCATAACATCATAAATGGGACGTCGTGAAGGAGGCCTCCCTCTACGACGTCATGACCGGCCGTGAATTTTTCTTACAGCACACAGTCACCTTAGGTGTACACGTTAATCCTAGCTGTATAGGCCTTCCCATAGGATCCGATATCGATTTCATTCTTAAGTTGGGGCGACCCAACACATTCATATCATTCATATCATTCATTCGGATAGGATACATACACAAAACATAAACATTTTTTGCAGGTAATCTTGTAAACATTTTATCAACAGTTGAGGTTTTGTAGTTGAAATATCCATCGGGTCTTAGAACCCATATTTCTACTTTAGTGTATATCATGGTATGATATACAATCAATTGATCATGTAGTAGCACTAGTCGAATATTTCACGTTAAGGCATGCTTAGTAAAAATATCATATTGTGTTGTTTTATTATAAATTCGCATCTTATTAATGCTCTAACGTACCTTGCGACATATCATAATGAATGCATCAATTAATAGCATGTTAGTCACATAAGGCATATTTCACATAGGGGAGTTCCAACACTTAGTCAAATTTCAAGTGTTTATTTTCATCAAAACAGCTTAAAACAACCCAAGTTTCATACTTTGACGATTCATAACTCTCGATTCAAAATACGTATGGACGCACAAAGATACATTCGAAACCTCTAAACATGTACTACAAGTTCGAGAAGGAAGTCGATCCAAAAGAGTCGTGGTTCTGGAGATATAGGGTCTCAAAGTGGGTAACTCGAGCCGACTTCTATACTTGGAATATTTTTCAGGATTTCCAGATTTAGCTAAACGATGAGGGATTTTGCGAGGCTCGTAACTTTTGACTCACAACACGAAAATGACTGAAGGATACCATTTTCGAAACCTTGTAACAAGAAATACATGTTTCATGAAGAAAATACTGTAAGATATCTGATGCATCGAGAAATACATAAGTTCAAAGTTGACTAGTTGGAATGGACAAGTTTCAAGTAGGTGACTTTGGGTCAATGAAAAGTATACCTATAAGACTTGGTTTGGGATCAAACTTTCCAGATCAAAATAGACATGGTAAAGAACATTTCTTATGAAGAAACCAAAGTCAAAGTCGGACTACAAACGGCTTGAACATCTCTCGTAAAATACAGACTTGAAGAGCTTATTAAAAAAAAAAATTAGACTTAGGCAGTTTGACAAAAAAACTTACTGTAATGCATTAACTTTAAAAATTCACTGAGAACTTATTATAAAGAATCTGGAAATGCAACCCATCAGATTAAAAATCCACTTAAGTCTAGTTTAATTCAAAAAAAGCCTCACTCAACGATTCAAAATAGATTGGGAGATAAAAATATTTTACTACAAGCTATCGCTACAGTGACAGCTTTGTGCAGTTCGTTTGTAAAATTAGGAATAAATAGTAAACATTTTTAGAAAATTCTGAAAATTTCCATAAATCTTCTAGACATGCTAAATTATGTTTATGCCCAATTTTATAGTTTTACCATTATCCAAACTCGAAACGAAAACCATGAACCGTGGGTGATGAACAGGGAAATTTTACAGATTTGTGCAGTGTCTTTGAAAAATACAATTAAAATAGTAAATCAAGTTGGATTGACTTGAAATTTTACAAAGCCGTCATAGATATGTTTAATTTCAACATAGTAAAATTTCACATTCATCGGACCACTTCAACTTAGTTAAATAAATTTATGAAGTTACTGTTCGTGCAGCCAACTTCCCGTTTTCATTTAAGCTTATTCTTCTTGTAAGCATTTCGTATAACAAACAAAAATAGTGAATTTATCACCCCAAATCACCACCAAGATCATCAATCTAAGCATGTAATCTATTTCAACTATCATATAATAATTAAAAGTCACAAATCTACTTGTTAATTCAACATGCAATCACTTTCAAGCATAGACCCAACACCATCAAGCATATTGGTGAACATGCATGTATATATTTTGACCAAAATAAACTTATGGGTAAAGGGCCTTTACCTTGGATCAAAATTTGACAAGGTTGAGAGAGATGGAGATGCGACAGAGCTCATGGCTCCGGTTGAGCCTCGGTCCATGGCATATCTCGGCTTGGTCGAGAAATAGGGAGACGAGAGGGACGAGAGGGTGGATAGTTGGAGAGTGCACATTACACTTTGATGATGGGTTTGGGGCTGAGGTGCTTCAGTTAGGAGGAGGGGGAACGGCTGAATGAGTGTAGGGAGATGGGGTGGTGTTGGGTGGTATGCATGGGTGACATTTGTCACTACATTCCCATGCATATCTACACTTGTCACACACATGCACAACTCACACTCCTCTCCATACACATATACACACGGCACTTATATATATATATATACATGTATTTAATTATTTAGTTAGGCTATATAATTTATCACATTGTCACTTAGAAGATACAAGTAATAGTGGGAAAGTCAACAACACACTTTGTTACACATTCAAGAGTTTTCGGCTATTACACATAAACCATAGGTCCAATTTTTATTTTTCATGCCAAACATTGATATATGTTATCACATATAGTTTAGATGATAGATAATATCATAAGATAAATTAATGACATCATTTTATGTGATAAAAACTTAGTTCGAAAGTTAGGGTTTTTCGAACGTTTGAAAAATTGATCACTATCAAACCTTAATGATCTAGCATTGATTTCATGCTAAATAATACTGTAATTACATATAATAA
This sequence comes from Salvia rosmarinus, assembly GCA_036937905.1. NCBI lineage: Eukaryota > Viridiplantae > Streptophyta > Magnoliopsida > Lamiales > Lamiaceae > Salvia > Salvia rosmarinus. The sequence continues at coordinate 423,482 of JAODLM010000608.1, forward strand.
TCATAGGAAATTATTTACTATAATTCCCTGATCATTTAACTCGTCTTTCATTTCATCTCTAAACGTTAATGTTTCAAAACGTTAATTATCGACTCATCTCGAAATGGTCATAATAAAGTCGTAATCACTTGATTAAAATTATTCCATTAATAATGAAATTTAATTCTAAGCTTAATTGCTTAAAAAATTTTACGACGTTTTAACTATCGATCTGAAATCGACGTTAAAGTAATAATGTCGATCGCTTTATAAACTTCTATTTCTAAATTCACAATTCTCGATGAATATTAAATAGAATTCATTCCTTCAGTAAACAATCGAAATCATTATTCGATATCTTCTTGATTGAATCATCTCGGTAATTCCTAATTTACGGGTTTTAAATACCGTAATTAGGCATCTAATTGCGGGATATTACAGTACACATATGAAGATGTGCACTCAAGGCTCTACTATCAGTGATAAAAGATTTCTAATGCTCAACACGTTCCGTCTCATCACCACTCAACTCGTACATTTAAAACAAACATGCGGTGAGTACAAAAACTCGATGGACTTATGCCAAAATATACATCATAAACTTTGAATTGCACTACCCTATACATAATACACGGAGTTTTATTTGAAAGTTTAGTGCTTACTAAATATTTTGTCATTTTTCATAAACTTATGCGGCGGATATATTTTAAATACGTATGATCCATATCTAACTCATCTTGCGTAGTAGAAGAGGCCTCCTACCATGGGCGTGAGCGACCCGGAAAAACCTTCGGCAAGACACAAATCGTATGTAATCTGGTGAGCAAACCTTTCAGCAACATAGTTACCTAGTGTACACGTTAACCCTTGCTATGAATTCTTCATCTAGCATAGGATCCGAATTCGATTAAACTTAAGTTGGCGAACCAATACAGATAGGATCCATACATAAAACATAAACACTTTGGGTAAGCAATTAAATAGTAGCATTTCATCATCATTTTCTCAAAAGAAATCATCGTAAATAAAGATTTTTCATTTTCTTGTTATCCTTGAGGAGAAAAGCCCACCTGGTACGATCTCGTTCTCAACACGAGTCTTCTTCCTTTACTTTCATTGGTCACTTTCGTGCTCCACCTTTATGTAAGAAACTAATTTAGTACGTCGATCGCATCTTTGAAAATTATCAAAAGTTATTGGAACTCGATAGCTTTTTAGACCTTATTAAGATTGATTAACTGAATGCAATCCATTTTTAGGCTTTTGTATCATTAACCAGTTTGGGTCATATTTTTATCGAAAATTCTAACTTATAAACTCTCGTTTCTAACGAGACGAAACGTCGCTTCAGACCTCGTAATAATAATTTAGGTCAATCCTTTGAATTCGTATTAGTCATTTCCTGATAAAATGATTTCAATTATGAAATCAATTCTTATAAAAGAGATATTGCTATACCTAATTCATCTCACACGTCCTAGTTTATCAATTCGAGATAAACTCATATTTATACTAAGCGTAAACATAACTCTGTCGTTAAACATAACTCTACTCGAGCACTTACATGCTTGATGCATTTTTACTTTAATCAAGTCATCACACTTCAAACTAATTCATTGCTCAAAATTTACATTTAGAACAATTAATTTGCATAATATCTCTAATTCTAATTTATTACTTATCATACTCCAATAAATATCATAAATTCACTTTAACATTCAATCATGTCCAAATATATATATACATATATATATATATATATATATATATATATATATATATATATATGAAACTAATTTATGCATAGTACTTTATATTTCAAATTTCTACATCACTTAGCATTGACTAAGAACAACAAAGATTATTCTTGAAGAATAAGAAATAAAAATAATTAGTTCGGTGGATATAAAATAAAACTAAAATAAATATATCATATATTATAAATATAGAATTTTAATTGACTAAAATCTATATGTAGTTTGTATTATAACCACCAATTCGATATTATTAAACCCCTAACATTGACTACACTAAACATAATAAATATAGTTTCTTGAGATATAAAAAATATAGAAAAAAATTAAAAATTAAATATGATTGCAACTATATTCAATAACAGCTGAACTTGTATAACCTCATTACTAAAAATACATCTTTATACCCGTTGGCAACAAATATAGATATCTTCTATAATTTCTTGTATACATAGTACAATAAAATATCCATATGATAAGTATAAATTCAAAGAGTGAAATCCAATAGAAAAGGAAAATAAAATAAATAATTTATCTCTAGATGTTTATAAACAATTAAATATTTTTCATTATGCTTCTCAATTATGTTTAGTGGATATGTAATAATTATTGTAGTAGTTTGTTGGTTTGTTGTACGTTATGTAATATATGGTATTGATATAATTGTAGGTCGATCCTGTTTTCTTGAGGCCTACTACGATAAAAATTGTGGCAGATGTGAATACATATTATAGGACAGCATATTTTAAGTATATTAAGAATGTATTACTAGAGAAGGACGGCCAAGAGTTGCTCAATATATTTATGAGAGGGTGCTTTGGTCATATCATAGATCGAGTCCAGAGCCTAAGTCTAATTATCTTTGCACCATATAGTCTCCCGTCAAATAGAACCAACCCAACCGAAAATGTGGTTTTCATCAATGGAAGAAATATATGTTTTTCATTATGGATTATGCTCTAGTCACCGACCGCATTTGGGACATCATCATTTGACCCCACAATAGACCATGACTTGCATAACGTTGAGGTATATAGGAGTTTTGCGAGCACCTGAGATAACATTAGGTAATCTATTAGATATATTTTGTAGTGGTAGTGTTAACGATGTAGAAGGTGGTTTACATTTACGTGTGGTCCACCTTATTATCCTTTATGGATTTGTATTTGGATACAAGACGGACAAGATCATAGTTGATTTGGTTTGGGCATTGGTTGATGATCTGGATGCGTTTTGTCGATTTCCGTGTGGGGCATACACTTACCAGATCTTGAGACACTATACGACACATTGTCAACCAAATGCTCAGTGCCACTTTTACGGACCAGTCTGGGCATTATATGTTTGGTCACTCGAGATCATACCAGACTTGGGAAGTATAGTTGGGAAGTACGTCACCCCACAGTGCATCCAAGATTCTTGAGGTGGAAGTTTAAGAGTAGGCCCTCACCGGTAGTTGTACAACTTTTGTTTGAGCAAGAGGTAATGAATTTTATTAGAATTTTAAATCATGTATGAGGTATTGTATTTATTATAATATTAAATAATATCTTTCAATTTATTGTAGGTCGATTATCATCCCACTACGATCATGCCTGATGAATTCGAGCTTAACACCATTTAATGGGCGTCTGTCTCATACCCCTCTCCACTCAGTGTGCATTTTATAACACCGTCAAATGCTTTGAGGGAGGGACGATAGTTCCCTTCTCGTCGTGCTGTACCGGTGGATGAGCCTCGGCGTGAGCGTCGAGTTCGAGAGAGGATCCACCGTGCATGCGGGATCACGATATTTGAGCCTCCATCGGGCGACCACCGAGCCACGTCGATCGTTAGAGGCCCATCATCAAGATATGGGAAAACATGTTCAACATCCCACTACTTTGTCATCGAGCAACGATGATCACTATTTACGACGATGAGATCGATAATTTTTAGAGAATCTGGCCGAGAGGACTTGTGACAGAGTAGTAGAGAGGTGGATGCATTATCGAGAAAGCATATGGAGGTATGGAAGGCGTCGGCGATGAAGGTGAAGGGTGGTTTGATGATATGTTGGGCGTATTCGTTGTTCGGTTCACGGCGCTCAGGCATATTACATAATACCCGTCTTTTTAAGCTTACATTTTGCACGGCACGTTTTTGAGAAAAGGTCAAAGGTTGACTTTTGTTTGGTGATCGACCATCACGAAACCTCGAGCGTTGTGAAGAGTGTCTTATGACGAATTCATAGACACTAAGTATGCAGTTTTCGACCACCCATGAAGGTTTGGCACTCAGGGAAGTTATCGGCAGGACTTTTCATTGATCTTTTAAAGCATATCTTGTTTATAGTCATTGTGTCCGTATTTTATTTCGTGTCCATGGGTACTAAGTTTGCTAAATTTGAGTCCGTTTGCAAAGTTGCGTCGCTTTTTAGCGTTTTCGAAAAAGGACAGCTTGTAATGACTGTGACCACTGAATTTTCCTATAAATAGGAGGCTAGGGCCTTCATTTTCAACGTTCATTTCCTTCGTCTCTCGTGTTTACGGAAGAGCGAGCGGCTCAGTGCTGCTGGAGGCCTGGAGGAGTGGGGATCGGCAGGGAGGCTCGGTGGCGCCCATTCTTGTATCTTTGCCGAGCTACCACCGATCAACCACCCCGGCAGCCCGTTTTCTGTTTTGTCCTTTTCATGTTTTGATTCCGCCTTTTAGTAGATCGTATAGCATAGAACTCGGGATTCTAAAGGGACAGGCGAGAAAATGGGAGGCTGGCCATTTCGGCCAAACGCCGCCGCCGCCAGCGCTTGCCGTGGGGGCCGTTGGCCGCCGTTTGGTGGCCGACGGACCACCTTTACTACGGGTCCTTTGGGTTTTGAGTTCAGGGCTATGCATTCTACTAAAGTACCGATCCGTTTTACGCTTCGGCGTTTACGCATGTCGGGATGTTTTAGTTGCTTGAGTTTTCTAAAGGAAGTACATGCGGGTTATCCATTTTCAACGTCGTTTGTCATTCCATGTTTGTCGTTATGCATATTGCTTATGTTTCCATTTTCATGCATCGATTTTGGATGGTTTATCTAGATCGAGGATAGGCATCGATTTTTGAAGCTTCTTGTTGCTAAGATTTGAGTCGACTTGCATGCATGCATATTTTGAAAGTACCCTATTATTGGTGTTGATGCCACGAATATATTTTAGATTCGCATCGAGTTGATTTGAAAACCGGAGAGTGCCAAATGTGGGTTGAGAAAGTCGAAAACCTAATTTTGCTACGATCGTCGTTTGGATCACGTTGTTGCTTTGCTTTATGGGATGTGACCCCAAAAGTTGTTCCGTCTTGTTACGGTACCTACCGGTCGATCGGTGAAGTCATCGGATCCGTAGATATCTCTCGGTTGGCGTTTTAGATACTGCTCGGGTTGGGTTATATATGCTATTTTGAGTTATTTACTCGATATTTCAAAATAAAACATGTACGCCGTAAAATGTTTTGTGAAATTATTCTTGTTCTACGATCGAAGATATGGTTCTATCATGGTTGTGCACGGATCTCTATTCGGTGGGTTGATCACCATCTTGAGTATTGATCATAAGGGGATAGACCCGAACACGTGGTTATGGTTACGAGGGATAGAACCGGGAAGTCCACACCGAAAAAGGTAATGAGGTGGTTATGGTTACGATGGGGATTTGACCCACAAGTCCACACCGAGTTAGCCATTGAATACGTTCGGCGTGGGCATTGGATATGTTCGGGCGAATGAATGTCATGTGATGGGCGGGATACGTTCCGAGCCGTGGTTCATGGTTCTATGATGGGAATGCTTGTAATAACGGATCGGTATCGAAAAATGAAAAATCTATTTTGCTTACTTAGAAGTGGTTACGTTTAAAACCTTCTAAGGTAAGTGCTCTAAACACGACCTCATGATTCTTTTGATTTATGATAAAACCCCGACTAAGTGCGCTAGTACTCACCCCAAACTCTTTTTCAAATCTTTTCACGGATGGAGGAGAATTTTGAATGGGCGACGAGGGTGGAGTTCTGAGTTCTTCATGCTATGCTTCAGCGATGTTGTGTTATATCGTACTACGATAACTATATTCTTGTCCCTTATTTGCTTTCCGATTGGGAACAAGATTTGTTATGTTATTCTGTGTGATCCGTCTGAGCATGCTATGTGGTTGACGGTCTAGTTGACGAGGATGTAATGCTATTTGCCTTCTTGCATTACTTATAATAAACCAAGATCATGTTTTCGATGTTATGATATTGATATTATTACATTGGTGGATTGTTTGTGCACCCCCCTTCGTGATATGTCTAGTTATAGAAGAGATCTTGCCCGATTTCATGGTCACATCTTCTTATCATGTATGTTATATGTATCCCTTTCCTTCTTAACCCCTTGCCCTAATCACACCCGGCATCCGTGCCTTCCCTCGGGAATTAGGGCGTGATAGATTGGTGTCGAGGCGGTTTTCACGGCATTGGGTATCTAAGTTATCGATACCGACTTGGTATCGAGCAATGGTTCTTGGCTTTGACCTCTAGCTTTGTTATCCGATATCAAAGCGGTTTGTTTGCTTTATATCATATACGTTCTTGAAATTGAGTGTTTAGAACTTGTTCTTCCAAGCTGTTCATCGTGCTTGCTACCCTCTCGCCACCGTCGATCCACCTCCTTTAAAAAGGGATGAGGTATGTGTTTATTCTTGATGCTTTATGTGGCTATGTGATGCTTGATGTGATCTTGGTTTCATGTGCTTTGGCACGGTAAGAGTTTACGTGATGTAAGCGTGATGTAGGCGAGATGTGGATGAATGGTGATGTGGATGTGGAAGTGATTGTTGATGGAACAAAAGGGCACGTATGTTTGTGATGTGAAAATCGTTTATATGATATGATGTGATTGATGTGATCACGTTATGGTTGATGTAAGTCTATGTGTTTACATAGCAACATATTGTTGATTGAAAATCTTGTTTATTTTGATAAGCGAGTGCTTGTAAGTGAATTAGTATTTGCTTACGTGATTATATCGATATTGATATTAATATGTGTTGAAATGAACATGTGTATGAGACATGATTACCGGATATTTGGGATGGTAAAGGAAGCGTGAATATTTGTTGTTGTTTTATGGTGAACTAACATGTAGATTTATGGATATTGATGGCCCGGACAACGTTGGTTAAGATCTCCTGAATGGATGAGCATATCAAGTAAATTAGAATGTGCCGGAATATTCATGAGCCATTGGGAGTATTTTGGGAAGATTTGTTGGGTTATGGAGAAAGGTTCGAGGCGGTGGGAAAGTGTCGAATCGAGGCCTACTATCGGATGGCGAAAGGCTACAAGCGGGATGGCGGCCGTGGGCGGCGAGGACATGTTGTTGGGCGAGATCCTATCACGAGGCACCTTACATTGGACTTTCTTGAGTTCATTGCTTTCGAGTATGGAGACGTGGACAAACCACCGGGTATACCATCGAGGAGGATGTGGTTGCGAGACACCTCGAGGACCGATCGGATCGATGATAGGGATGATGTTCCCGAAGAGCGTTGGAGAACAACCATCAATCGAGCGATCACGGTCGCGATAGGATACACCGGTCACTACACCTCCATGACGATCCTTACCTTCCCGGAGGATTCAAAGCGACTTTGAGGCGGAACTTCGGGGCGAGAGATATTGTCCGTCCGGCGGTGGCAATGAAAAGCCTGAATCGGGATCTTCATGCCACCGAACTGTCGGTGGCATCCGGAGAAGGTGACTACGAGGAAGAAGAGGGACCCGGATGAGAACGAGGAGGATAGTGAGGATTCGGAGGACGGTGATCCGTGATAGCGATGACTACGATGAGATCGGGCACATTGAGGAAGGGCGGCGCGGAGAGACAGGGAATCGAGCCGGGCTTTCACGATACTCGAGCAATCGAGCACGCGGCTTGGATGGGATCATACCCAGAGAGCTTGCTTCCATGCGGATCGCTTTTAAGCGGCCATCAATTCAACGATTGGAAGGAAAGAGAGGATGAGGAGGCGAGATGGAACCCGGCGACGACGGCGGGGAATAGTGGATGGATATGGAGGGCGAGATCTAGGTAGTCGGTGTGTCGATGGCGATCGCAGATCACTAGAAGCGTGGTCGAGCGGCATCTTTTGACGATGGCCAGTCGATTCTTTGCTCACATCGACCTTTTGATGACATACCTTGATCTTGTATTTTGACGGTCCTTCATGGACACTTTGAATATTCTTGATACTAACGCTCATATGACAGGATGTTTATGTTTTGATGCTTATATGTGATATGAGCTATGCCGTGATATATGATCTATGTGATGTGTGATGATAATGTTATGTGAAATGCATAACGATGATATGTTGACAGATTGCATGATTATATGTGATGCGTGCGTGATATGTGGTATATGTGATGATATGTGATATGGGTGATGATATATGTTATGCGATGATACCGGTTATCTATGCGATGCGTTTCTAATGTTTCAAACGTCGATGCAGAATGCCGGAACAAGGAATCGGAGAACAATAATGTGGAAGAAGCCGGGAACCACCTTTGGTTCAACGGCATGCGATCGAGTTTTCGCAGCGAATCCCCGTTCGACGGTCTCGGCGAACGATCGGCAGAGAACCGGATACGATCCACCGAAAGGATCTTGAATCGTCGGCTACGAAGCGAGAAAAGCTGAATGCGCGATCTTCGCCTAACCGATGAGGTCGATTTACGGTGGGAATCCGTGAGAAGGACTCTAACACCGTGACGGTGGGCAAGGTATACGTGGGAAGATTTCGCGAAGAACTCATGGAAAATGCGTGCTGGCGCTATAGCAGAGCAGAAAAAAACGAGTTACGGAATCTTCGTCGAGGAAGAAGGGCGGTCACCGAGTGCGATCGCTCGTTCAATAAATCATCACGTTATGCTACGTGCACTGTTGCTTGGTATTGCCAGGCGCAGCGTTCGAGAGAGGACTCGACCGAGATCGAATTTCGCTTGTCGATCGGGGAGATCGGCGTATCAGCGATCCTGAACCGGGCATTAAACATTGAGTCGATGTTGCCCGGAAAAAACGATGCCACCGGACAGCCATCCGACGGAGGAAGAGGTAAGAGGAAATGGGAAGATCGGGAAAGGCAATCGGTGTTCGAGGAACGGAGGCGGTCGATGATTCCAAGGAATCGGGCGTTCAAGAGAGAGAAAGCGACCTTGGGGAAGGAATTTTCAACCCATGCGGCGTGTGAAAACCTTGGTGCCGTAAATGCCAAAGGAATCATTTCGGCGAGTGCGAGCAAGGTAGCACAGAGTGCTATCGTTGTAGAAATCCGGACATTACGCTCGAGATTGTCAGTTAGGAGGCCAAGAAGGCGGTCGCGGAAGGCGATGGCGGCATCCGGCTCATGAGGCGAATCATGCTCATGCCGAGACAAACAGCGGGCGGAGGTCACCTAGGCGTGACAAACCAAAGCGTCGCCGCAAGCAAGGTGTGCACTGAATCGCCAGGGTAGCTCAAGCTCCCGGAAATCTTGCGGTATAATCCATATGGTGGTATACCGTTTTAGCTTACTTTGATCGCGAGCCTCACATTCTTTCGTTTCGAGAATCGTGTGAGAGGTTGGGTTTGGTACCCAAGAAATCACAAAGTACCTGGAAATTAGCATCCCGTCGTGGGAAGTGCTAAAGGCAAAAGAGATTTGCGAACCGTGAAGTAGAAATCATGTGAGCGAAGGTCCTTGTCGATTGCATGTCATCGAATGGAAGATTCGATGTCATCTTTAACATGGATTGGTTGGAAAAGCACATGGCAACTATCGTTGTCTCGAGAGAAGTTGCTTTTGAGCAGCGAAGGAGTGGAAGTTTGTTTCCACGGCATAAGGATGGGTGTTTGCGTGCAGATGATCTCAAAGACGAAGGCGGTGAGGATGATCGGGAAGGGCTGTCAAACTTTCTTGGTAAGTTTGACGGGGCACAATGAAACGGCGCAAGGAAATGCAAGAGGAGCAGTGGTGTGAATATCGGGACGTGTTTCGAGGACTTGCTGGGTTTACCACCGATAGACAAGTGGAATTCACTATTTATTTGGAACCGTGAGCGGCGCGGTGTCAAAGGCACCATATAGAATGGCACCTAAAGAATTGCAAGCTGAAAGCGCAGTTGCGAGGCTGTTGGATCTGGGTTTTATCCGACCTAGCGTGTCGCCGTGGGAGCGCCGATTCGTTCGTCAAGAAGGATGGGTCGATGCGGATGTGCATTGACTACGAGAGTCTGAATAAGTCGATCGAAACGAGATATCCTCTTCCAAGGATCGGCGATCTTTTGACCGGCTCGAGAGCGAGTGTCTTCTCTAAGATCGATTTGAGTCGAGCTACCATCAGTGAAGATCGAAAGGAGGGCGTTGCGAAGACCGCGTTCGGGGCGACGTATGGGCACTACTGAGTTCATCGTGATGCCGTTTGGTTTGACAATCGCCAGCGATCTTCATGGATCGATGAATCGAGTTTTCCATCGATTCGACGGTTCGTCTTGGTTTTTATCGATGATATTCTCATCTATTCCAAGAATGAAGAGTTGCATAGAGAACACCTCCGTGCCGCTACGGAAACGTTACGGAGCAGAGAGGTTGTATGCAAGTATAGCGAGTGCGAAGTTTTGGCTCAAAGAAGTGATGTTCCTTGACACATCGTGTGCTGAAGGAATCAAAGTCGACCCGGTGAAGGTTGAAGCGGTAGTATAGCGGAAGGTTCAGGCTAATGCCAATGAGGTTCAAGCTTTCTAGGCTTGCGGATATTATAGACGTTTCATCGAAGGGTTTTCGGTTAGCAAGGCCGATGACGCAACAGCTCCAGGAAAGGAATCAAGTTTTCATGGTCGAAGCTTGTGAGCAAGTTTCGAAGAGTTAAAGAAGAAGCTAACAACCGCTCGGTGTTGGCCGTCTTTGAAGGGAGCGATGGGTTTGTGGTCTGCACGTGCGTCAAACTTGGTTTGGGTTGTGTTCTCATGCGAGCGGGAAGGTTATAACTTCAGCGTCTTGTCGATTGAAACCGCACGAGTTGAGCTACCCAACTCACGATGCGAGTTAGCGGCGATCGTTCAATGCGTTGAATTTGGAGCACTATCTCTATGGAGTTAAGTGTGAGATCTTCACGGATCACAAGAGCCTCAAGTATTTCTTTGAACAAAAAGAGTGAACATGAGGCAAAGGAGATGGTGGAGTTGGTGAAGGATTATGATTGCTCCATGGCTTATCACTGGGAAAAGCGATGTTGTAGCAGATGCCCTTAGTCGCAAGTCGAGGCGAAGTTGGGATATCTTCTTACGAGAGAAAGAGCTTATTCGAGATTTCGGAAGCTCGACTGGAAGTGATTCACCGGGAATCGGTGCAAGGATTCATCGCATGACTTTAACGACCGGGACACGAGAGAAGCCATCGTGAGTCTTGTGAGGAGGCAATTCACAGAGAAGATGCGTTTGAAAGCAAGGCTAGAAGATAGCAAGGGTTTCACGGCGAAGACAACGCTACTATTACGAGGAAGGTTATGTGCCACTCGATAGGAATTGAGAGATAAAATCATGAGTGAAGCTCACGAGGCAAATCTCTGACTCGTCCGGAAGCACCAAAATGTCGAGACCTTAAGAGGAACTTTTGGTGGGAAGGGATGAAAAAGGATGTAACGCGTTTGTGGAGCGATGTTTGGCTTGTCGCCAGCGAAAGTGTACACCAGCGTCCGTCGGGATTGTTGCAACCGCTACCAATCGAATGGAAATGGGATCATATCGGTATGGATTTTGTGGTGAGTTTTCCAAGGTCGTGAGAGGAAACACCGCTATATGGGTTGTCGTCGATAGTGGCGAAGTCGACTCATTTCTTACCGATTCGGATGACGTCGGGTTGAATAAGCTCGCTCGACTACGTCGAAAATAAATGCGGTTACATGGTGTGCGGTATCGATTCGTCGGATCGTGACCCGAGGTTCATCAAGGTTTTGGAGGAGTCTACGAGGAAGCCGTGGGGACGGTGAATCTTAATCGGCGATTCCATCCTCAAGCGGACGGTCGATCGGAAGAGCGATTCGAGGTTTTGGAAGGCATCTTTGCGGCGATCGTGGCCGACGGAAGGTGAAGTGGGAAGAGATACTACCTTTGGTAGAGTTTGCCTATATAACAGTTATCGAGCCACCATAGAATGGCTCACCTATGAGCGTTATGCGGAAGGAAGTGTCGATCGCCACTTTATTGGGACGGGGTGGGCGAGAAAGATGTTAGGACCGAAGATGGTTCAGCAGGCGGTCGAGGTTATCGATCGGATCAGCGAAGGATCAAGGAAGCGCAGACGAGCGAAGTCCCATGCGAGACAGCGTCGTCTGGATCTTGATTCATGATCGGGAGATCGCGTTTTCCTTAAGGTTTCCGAAGCGAGAGGTCGTTCGTTTTGGGAAGCGAGTGAGTTACGACCGAGGTTCGTTGGACCTTCAAGTTCTTGAGAGAATAGCCCCGTTGCCTATAGGTTAGCTTTGCCGCCTAGCATCGGAGATGTTCATGAGCGTGTTCACGTTTCTCGGTGAAAATGCGTGTTCGACCCAAAACACGTGATCAAGCATGACCAGTGATTCTTGCTCGGGATCGAGTTCGAGGAGAGACCGGTGGCTATCTTGGAGCGAGAAGTCAAGGAATTGAGGAACAAGCGTTCCGTTGGTGAAGGTTGTGGAATCACCACGGAGAGGAGGCTACGTGGGAGTTGGAAGACAGTTCGGGGCTCAGTACCTGAGTTGTTTTCTCCACGTGTTTGAAATTTCGAGGCGAAATTTTTATAAGGAGGAGGATGTAATACCCGTCTTTTAAACTACATTTTCTTGGCGACGTTTTTAGAAAAAGGTCAGGTTGACTTTTGTTTGGTGATCGACCATCACGAAACCTCGAGCGTTAATGAAGAGTGTCTTATATTTAATTCATGACACTAAGTATCTGAGGTTTTACCACCCATGAAGGTTTGGCACTCAGGAAGTTATCGAAAATCGGACTTTCATTGATCTTTTAAAGCATATCTTGTTTATAGTCATTGTGTCCGTATTTTATTTCGTGTCCATGGGTACTAAGTTTGCTAAATTTGAGTCAGTTTGCAAAAGTTGCGTCGGCTTTGCGTTTTCGAAAAGGGCCGCTTAGCATGGCGAGAATTTCCCAATTTTCCTATAAATAGGAGGCTAGGGCCTTCATTTTCAACGTTCATTTCTCGTCTCTCTGTGTTTACGGAAGAGCCGAGCAGCTCAGTGCAGCAAGGAAGCTGGAGGAGTGGGGATTGGCCAGGGAGGCTCGTGGCGGCGCCATTGCGTTCTTTGCCGAGCTACCACCGCCGATCAACCACCCCCGCAGCCCCTTTCTGCTTTTTGTCCTTTTCTTGTTTTGATTCCGCCTTTTAGTAGATCGTATAGCATAGAACTCGGGATTCTAAAGGACGGGCGAAAACGGCCGGTCGCCATTTCGCCAAACCGCCGCCCATTACCGCAGTGGGGCTGTTGGCCGCCGTTTGGTGGCGACGGACCACCACCTTTGCTCGGGTCCTTTAGGTTTTGAGTTAAGACTATGCATTCTACTAAAGTACCGATTCCGTTTTTCGCTTTCGCGTTTACATGTCGGGATGTTTTCCGTTGCTTGAGTTTTCTAAAGGAAGACATGCTCGGTTATCCATTTTCAACGTCGTTTGTCATTCCATGTTAATGGTTATGCATATTGCTTATGTTTCCATTTTCATGCATCGATTTTGGATGGTTTATCCTAAATCGAGGATAGGCATCGATTTTGAAGCTTCTTGTTGCTAAGATTTGAGTCGACTTGCATGCATGCATATTTTGAAAGTACCCTATTATTGGTCTTGATGCCTGAATATATTTTCCTTACGCATCGAGTTGATTTGAAAACCGAGAGTGCGAATGTGGGTTGGAAAAGTCGAAAACCCTAATTTTGCTACGATCGTCGTTTGGATCACGTTGTTGCTTTGCTTTATGGGATGTGACCCCAAAAGTTGTTAGTCTTGTTACGGTACCTACCGGTCGATCGTTGAAGTCATCGGATCCGTAGATATCTCGGTTGACGTTTTAGATACTGCTCGGGTTGGGTTATATATGCTATTTCGAGTTATTTACTCGATATTTCAAAATAAAACATGTACGCCGTAAAATGTTTTGTGAAATTATTCTTGTTCTCGATCGAAGATATGGTTCTATCATGGTTGTGCACGGATCTCTATTCGGTGGGTTGATCACCATCTTGAGTATTGATCATAAGGGGATAGACCCGAACACGTGGTTATGGTTACGAAGGGATAGACCACGGAAGTCCACACGAAAAGGTAATGAGGTGGTTATGGTTACGACGGGATTTGACCCACGAAGTCCACACCGAGTTAGCCGGCCGGATACGTTAAGGCGTGGGCCCATTGGATATGTTCCGGCGAATGAATGTCATGTGATGGGCTGGCGGGATACGTTCGAGCCGTGGTTCATGGTTCTATGATGGGAGTATGATAATAACGGATCGGTGTCGAAAAATGAAAATCTATTTTGCTTACTTAGAAGTGGATTTACGTTTTAAAACCTTCTAAGGTAAGTGCTCTAAACACTGACCTCATGATTCTTTTGATTTATGATAAAACCCGGTGAAAAGCGCTAGTACTCACCCCAAACTCTTTTTCAAATCTTTTCACAGGATGGAGGAGGGCCGGACGGGCGACCGAGGGGTGGGCTGCGGGTTCTTCATGCTATGCTTCAGCGATGTTGTGTTATATCGTGCTACGATAACTATGTATTCTTGTCCCTTATTTGCTTTCGATTGGGAACAAGATTTGTTATGTTATTCTGCTGTGAGTCTCGATCTGAGCATGCTATGTGGTCGACCGGTCTAGTTGACGAGGATGTAATGCTATTTTGCCTTCTTGCATTACTTATAATAAACCAAGATCATGTTTTCGAAGTTATGATATTGATATTATTACATTGGTGGATTGTTTGTGCACCCTCCCTTCGTGATATGTCCTAGTTATAGAGGAGATCTTTGCCCGTTCATGGTCACATCTTCTCATCATGTATGTTATATGTATCCCTTCTTCCCTTCTTAACCCCACCCCTAATCACATCCCGGCATCCGTGCTTCCCCGGGCATGACATATTCGCCGGCCTCGCCACACTCCTCGTTCGGAGGTCGGACATTCTATTGATGTACGAGGAGGGGCCCGATGAGGTGATGACTTTGGCGTGCTTCATGGTGAGCCATCTGAATTCATGGTGAGTCGTCTGATTCCACTCGACATTCTATGCACGAGTTTAGAGCGAGGCCATACTTGATACTCATCGGGACCCACCTCGTAGATTACATGCCCGGCCGACCATTTATGCCTCAGAGATTTTTGACTTGTTTACTAGTATTGGACAGGTAAACATTTGACATCATAATACATATTTAATATATGTTCTAATTCGATTTTTATTTTCAATAGGGACAAGAGTCGAATATGGGCAACCTGGACATACCTCGAGATGACCTTAGGAATGGCGAGTACGTGGTGACACCACGTGGCCCGCCTGCACAGTCATCGACAACGGTTACCATCAACCACTCTATCTTTCCCCTACATTGCTACCGATGAACCACGCATACACTCAGAAATAATCGTCGCTCGATATAAGGCTTACCTAGCCGCAAAGCATCCACGGAGTCGATTCTCCTGAGAGTCACGGTACTAACACGAAGTTTTTATTGATATTGAAAATCCGAATATCAAATTTTCTGAGTACGTAAGTGCTTCTAATTTTATAAGTATTTTCAATTTTTAAGCTGAGCTAATTTTATGGTCTTTCTTGTAGGTTGTTGATTTGTTCATGATGACTTGTAGAGCGAGACTCATTAGGAACGATCACATACTGCCTGGTCTGATAGCTGAAAACACAATCATTTTGGGTTGCGATTTTTTTGTAAGTGGTAATATTTTTATACAATGATTAAATCACTTTATTCCAATACTAAGCTTTATTATTTTTCATTTGTTTTTCTCAATAGCAATCCCTTAGCCTCGGATGGAATATAGTTTTCAGACCGACCAGGCTTAATTACTACATGCCTGGTTCATACGATAGTTTTAATGATTGGGAAGTCCCATAAGACATTATCGATATGGTTAAGGGATCCACGGGATCATCCACTATGAGGCCGTGGAGGAACATGCATAAGGTGATTGGCTATGTTTATTTAGTTGTTTTAGATAAAAACCGCACGAATGTACTAATTTGTTATTCCAATTCTGATTTGTTATAGTTGATTGCTCTGATCCTTGTTGATGCATATTACATCGTGGTTTGTGTCAAACTGCATGAGTGGGAGTGAGCTCTATGATCCCATGTACTATAGATTATCTCGAGGCACAACAGAGACCTTGAGCAATTAGTGTTGGTTGTATCTTGAAAAAGTGTTTTGGTTGAGCTTGTATACAATGTTTCTGTTACCACTATTACAATCTCCTATCGATTTGAATACTTGATTGCATATATCAAGTGCCCTTATCTCATATAAGTTAGATCATACGGTGTGTAGAGAAGATCACGAAGTCGTATGATTGATCAAGCTTAATGAGATATAAAAGTTTCACACCGAGACAACTTGAGGAAGAGTTATCGGTATAGTGCGGTATAGATGAAGTGACTTGACTTGGTTGCTTGTCTATGCGATGCGTCTCGACGTATTGAAGGATCACGGTGAGATGAGTTCTTCTATCGACCGTGAAGAACCTAGATCTCGGTGACTTACGATGATCTAAATCTCGATAAGGTATTAGGTGGTATGAGTTCTTGACCATCACTTTGACTTGTTATGGGTGAGGGTTATATGTTTTAACCCATATTCTCCGCGATCTTGGGTGGTGGCGGTGCTTGTATGTCATGCTAGTTATCATGTATCGAGTCACCGTATCCGTTTAGGATGATGGCGTCCCTTAAGGAGCTCAAAGGTTTATTGTACTAAACCTCGCAGTTGAGTTAGCTCAAGTACAATAATAAGGTTGAGTGGTACTACTTAATGAATTAAAGCTATTAATTATTTTAGCGATCGAATGCTATAAATAATTAATGGACGCTCGATATCTTAAATACGAGGATTCGTAATATCTAAGTGCAAGCCGACTCAACTTCGTAATAAAGGGTAAGTCGGCATTTATTATCTAGTGGCATGAATAAATGTTTATAAATTAATTTATGTTCGGGCTGAACATAAGATAATTAATTTATTTGAGGCCCATCTTTATTCCTTGCATTTGATCCTGGGTGGCCCGTCCGACTGCAATTTGGAGGAAAATCGGCGCCTACAATGCTCCTAAGGAAAGATTTTATTCTCTTTATCCTATAAGGATATAATTATATTTATGGGATATGCATGGATCATTTCATGCGAATTATGGTAATGCATTATAAATATAAGGTAAGAGATAAAGTCTAGGTTAATGATCACATTAACACCATAATTTTCGAAATTCCTAAGGAAAAATAGGAGAGATTTTCGAGAATTTTGAGAGAGCTTAGGGTGATTTTCCGAAGCATTCTCCATAGATCGTCCTCACTCGACGTTGGATATTGGGTAACCGGGATACAGTCCAGAAGATCAAAGCACGAGTCTCGATCCGTTCTTTCCGTTCGACCCCGACAGATTTAAAGGTAAACACGAGAAAACCCCTACGTGTTGCAATTAATTATATAGACGCATGCTAGGAATATAATCAATGTATGGTGAATTAAATATCCAAGATAGATCCTCGGGGCGAGGGCTAAACCTGGTTTTCCCTACAATTAGCTCCACTGATACGTTTGTTTTCCTACGTATTGCAATGCAGTGGCTATTGGAACAACAATATTTTGGGCCTAACGCGGACGACAAACGCATTGGAACCATTTGCCACTCCACCCGAGCAACAGTTCACCCAAAAAAGTCCGGTTGCTTGTGGTCCAATTCTTTGCATGTACATAGAACGACTCATATCCGGATCACCAAGTATTCCATATGAGAATGGTCATGTGGGATCGTATAGAAAATATGTAGCTAATTGTATTTATGAGTTGTGTGATGACTCTTAGACCATACCTTGTAATTTGAAGTTTAAATTTGCTATTTCATTGAGTGGAAATATATATTCGTTGACGACTATTAACAATAATAATATTATGGTATTAAAAAAAATTCACTATATTATATTGTCGAACGACTAATAATAATAAGACGTAATATATACACTATATTATATTGTCGAACGACTAATAATAATAAGACGTAATATATCGTATTCAATTAATAATAATATAATATCTCCATATCAATAACAATGTAATAACCCGCAGTTTAAAAAGCCTAATTACGGTTTTTAAAACCCGTAAAATAGAATTTCGCTGTGAAATCAAATCAGCCTGAGATCGAATATGAATTCGATCTATCTTACAAAGGAATGAATTTCGTTATAAATTCACTGAAAATCGTGGAATTTAAGAATCAAGACTATAACGCTTATCGGTAGTATATTTTAACGCCTAAATTTCGAATCGACAGTTGAAATTTCATAAAATTTTCTAAGCAATCAAGCTTAGAATTTTATTCCTTTATTAATGATTTATATTAGTAAAGTGATTATGAGATTATTACGACCATTCTAAGATGAGTCGATACGTAACGTTTTGAAACGTTTTCAAACGTTAACGTTTAGAGATGAAACGAAAGATGGTTTTAATGATCAAGAAATTATAGGAATTTATTTCCTATGATATTTTTATGTAATTACAGTGATATTTAGCATTAAATCAATGCTTGAACATTGTGGATCAATTATTGAACAATGTTCAATTTTCGAAACCCTAATTTTTCAAACTAGGTTTTCTTCATAAAAACACCCTTAATTTATTCTATGCTATTATTTATCATATAAATCATATACCATGGTGTATATACCTATTAATGACATGAAATAAAAATTTTAACCTATAGTTTGGCCAAATGGCCGAGAGCTATTCTTATGTACACAAAGTTGAATTATTTTATTTTCTCCACTCTTGTATGTATATATCCTATATAATTCAGATTTTATATCATTAAATCTCCACTAATGATATATTTTAGCTATTTTCAAGAAGATTTATGTAAGACACCAATGATTAACCTCCACTATGGGAATAAAATACTATTAAGACTTGAAGAGTCTCTTGTGTATGGGAGAGAGAGAGAGCTGAGACATGGGGGATAAGGGGAGGATATTCAGTTTTATTCCTTCACTTACACACTCCAACACCCCACACTTCACTCTCTATTTTCTCTCAACTCTCTCTTCTTTCCATTTCTTTCCCCATAACCGAGAGCTCCCACTCCATAGCCAAGCTTGAAAATTTCTTCTCTTCCATACAACACTTTGATACCTTGAGTTGTTCCATTAATCCATATATCCAAGGTAGGAATCAAAACAAAGATCAATGGTTCTCGATTTTATAAAAATTTTGAGAAGATGTATGGTTTTACATGTGTTCTTGATGAACTTTGTTGGTAATACTTTGCTATTTCATGTGTATGGATGATATAAATATGTTTAGGCTTGTGTTCTTGTTTCTAAAATTTTATGCATGTATGTTTAATTTCAAAATCTTGTGAATCCATGGTTATGTTGTGTACTAAAAGTGTGTAGCATGATGTATTGAAACTTAGATCATGTTTTAAAATTTAATTGAACATGTTTGAAAATTTTGTGTTGATGATTGAGAGCTTAAAGAATATTTTAAGCATGGATTCTTGATTTATGATGTTATATGTGTTCATAGTATTTATTTGAAAATTTTAGGAAAATCCATGCCATTTTTTAAGAACCGAGACATATAAAATTTTTATGTTGGTGTAAGATTTTATTTTACACATGCAATGATATATTCTTGATTTATGATATATTGAGTGTGCATAGCAAATTGTTGGAAATTTTAGAAAATCTATGCTTTTTTTCCCAAAATAGCCGAGACTTGTACATATATATATGTGGTGTATGTTTCAAATTTAAAGCATGCAATGGTGTATTAGTGATCTAGAACATAAATTATGCACCCTATGATATAGTTGGAATTTTTGAAAATCCCTAACTAATTCTTTTTAAAATGACCGAGACATATATATATTTATATGTGGATGTGTAATTTTTATTTAGAACATGCAAGTACATATTGTTGATTTAAGATGATATATAAATCCTTTGTGAATTATTGGGAATTTTAAGAAAATCTTATCTATTTTCTCAAAAAATACCGAGGCATATATATATATATATATATATATATATATATATATATATTAGTGTGTGATTTTTATTTGATACATGCAATGTTATATTATTGGTCTAGATTATGATTTATGCATCTTATGATTTTGTTAGAATTTCTGAAAATCAATTACACATTTGTTTCAAAAAAACCGATGAGTTACACACTCAAATGGTGATGATTCAAATGGTCTTTGATGTATATTATGATGTAATGTTGCTACACTATAGTTTATGAGCATGATATATATGGGGAAATTTTATAAAAATGTTTGATGTATATGATGAAATGACCGAGAACTATGGTACCATTTATATGGTATAACATTGTTATATCATGGATTATATGACATAAATATGGTATATACTAATGTTTGGACCTTGTATTAATTTATTGAAATTTTAGAAAAAAAAATTGTTGGGCATTTTTCCAAAAAGGCCGTGACCATATGACATTTATAATGTGATGATTGAATGTGGTTTGATTGATATTATAATATATTAATGACCATAGTGTATAATAATACACTATATAAAATTAGAAAAATCTTTGGAAACCATTAGGTAATTTTTAATAAATTACCGAGAATATTTCTAGGGTTCATAAGGATTTTTAAACCCTTTAAATTAAGTTTAATAATAAATTATATGTCTAAATAATATCTTAGACATATTTAGATTTAATAAGAAATTTTCGAAAATGTTTAAGCTATAAAAATTAAAATAATAGTGAGCTATTTTTAATTTAGAATAAGGATTTTAACTCCTTAAATTCATTATTAATAATGAATTATATGTTTAAAAATTATTTTAAACATATTAATGAGTTTATAAAAAGAAATCAATTGGAAATTGATTTTTGTGAAATTTAGGTATTAAAATATAACTTAGTAATCAAATTACTAAGAAAAGTCAAAATGGTTGACTTTTGAAATCAACGTACGAAATACGTTTATAAATACGCTAATACGCATAAAAAACGTGTCGACTTATTAATAAAATCTCGTTGAGACAAACGACTTCACTTTGAAGTAGTTAGATTGAGAAACGTCGAAGACGTTGAGCAGTTTACCCAAAAGGGTAAATGGTAGTTTTCAAAACATATATCGCCTCTATCGAAGAACAAGAAATGTTAGGATTATGCTATTTTGAAACGTATTGAATTCATTAAGGAATTCAATTTATATCAATATTAAATATCGAGTGATTATAGACTTTGAAAGTCTCAACATACGTGACCGACGCACTAAAACTTCACTTTTACGTAAATGTGTGATGCCGACGTATATAACGGGCGTTGACGAGTAAACGAGTATTAAAGATGAACAATAGTTTCAAAGTGGGCTTTATTTTAAAACAAAATGTGGCTTGACTACTTATTTCAACAAACTTTATTTATGATGCATATTTCAACTGTGATTAAAATGTTTATAAGATTACCGCCAAAATATTTATGTTTTGTATATTGTATCCTATCCATGAGATTGATATGAGCGATAAATGTAGTTGGGTAGCTCCCAACTTATGAATGAAAATTGATATCGGATCCTATCTGGGAAGGCTTATACAGCTAGGATTAACGTGTACACTAAGGTATTTGTGTCTTTGTAAGGACACCACGGCGGTCACGGCGTCAGAGGAGGCCTCCTTCACGACGCTCGACTATAATGTTACGATGAAATGATGACAAGGGATATGGATCATACACACCAAGAAAAATGCTTGCCAAGCAACTTTTATGAACTGTTGAAATTGTTTTAGTAAGCCTGAGGCATTTTCAACTAAAACCCTGGTCTTACCATAATATTAAGCGGTGTAATTCAACGACAATAAAAATTTTCGCATGAGTCCACCGAGTGCAATTTCTTGTACTCAGCCCTGCATGTTTGTTTTTAAATGTGCAGGTTGAGCTCGGATGTTGATGATGGAGGAGTGTCGAGGAAGTCCAGTGTCCTTGATGTTTTTGTTAAGAATTGTTAACTTTGAATACATATCGTCATATGTGTATTCACACACTTTTCGCTGCAACTCTGAACTATTTTATGTTATGTCTTTTGGTAAGATAATATGAACTATGAAGCCCTTCAGATCGTAATACTCTTTGGGATCTGTTGGTCTAAACCTTTTGGTCCGAGATGTTATAAATGTATGTTTGGTCCCAAGTATTATATATCACATGTGATAAGCCTTGTTGTAATAGTCTTCTGCACCCATAAATACTATTCCTAGTATTAGTCCGTTCCAGTCCGGGTTATCCGGAGTGGAGATTATGTGAGTGGTATCAGAGCAAGTTGCTCTTTGAAACCCAAAATTCCTTTCAAAATTAAGTCTAGATTGAGTCACTGGATTTCTAGAAATCTACTGGCTATTCTCAACACTCCATCACATCGAGCTCAACTGAGAAAAGGTAACTGGATTCTTTTAAATTTATGAAATGAAGAATTCTATATGATGATCAAGTTTGAAAGGATTTTTGAAGGAAAATGAAAGAAAAGTTATAATGTTATGATGATGGAAATGAAAAGTTATGAACAAAGATTTTCAAAAAAAAAAAAATTTTAAATTTTGAAATTAAATGGTAATGATACGAAGTGATTAAGTTGAGATGTACGTTTTGAAACGAATCAGAATAATTAAAGACGAATGTATGAAAGCAAGTTGATATGTATAAGTACGTATAAATGAGCTATGATGTTATTTTGAAGTTATAATTATGAATCATGAAATTTATGTTGATAACTGGATATGCTATTCTCTTAAGAAGAACGTAGACGATATAAGAAGCATGCTCACATATTGAAAGAAAACAAAAGAACGATAGGAGGCATGAATGTAACTTTAGTTTTGGATTTTTCGAACGTCAAGAGTTGAACGTAAAGATGATCGAGAACGACGCTGACTATGAAGAATGAATGATGTTAATATCGCAAGCACAACATCAGTATCCGTGACCGTTGACTTGGACTTTGGAATGCTAAGTGTCAACTCGAATACGTGGATGTAATAGTCGTATTACGACGGCAGAGCCATAGCGTACACAACTTCGCTAAATCGGCTTTGCTCGAAATTTTAGCACGATCGTGAAAATTTTCTGCACTGTGCAGTAAATTTGTTTTAGATCGTATTCTTTCGTTAGGACTCTGTTTTACGTGTGGTTTTCGCCTGTGTACCCCTAACACCCTGAACTTCATTTTTTATGAAGGACATAACTTCTTTTTCCGTCTCCAGAATACACTAGAGTCTGGTTAAAGTTTAGCTCGAGTTTTAATTAGAGCAGAAAACTTATGGTATTACATATATCTTAGAATATCTTTAGGAGGTTTGTTTCTAAGTAGACTAAGAATGTCATGATCTGTGTACTACCCATTAGTATTTAACTGCCTATTAGATGGAATAAGTCGTTCTAGTTGCTTAACCGATGTACTAAGTTACCTTATCTGCTTATCGGATATTATTAGTGACTGATATTAGTTTTGATCGTGACAGATGAAGGAAATATGCTATATCGCGAGGAGAAGGATAGGATCAAACCCTACTCCCGAGGAAACGGTGCGCACATATCGAGAAAGCTGGATGTGTTGTGGAGAAGATCTTGGGGAATTCCTGATGTACTATCTCCGACTTTGGAGAAATGCCCGAGTGTACGGTGTGACTGATTATGACGGTATTAAGGGTCTTCTGACCATCCTCCCATGTGATTGGGAAGACTACGCCCGTGAAGTGTCCGGAGACTATATCTACTGTACGACCGGAGGTTATGATCTGATAGGCGATTTACCCAGATTCATCAGCCATTTGACATATGTATACAACATTTATGGCGCAGCACCGAGAGGACCTTATCTACCTCCCCGAGAGTACACATGGCGTGATGAGTCACCTGAGTGGCTGTACACCGAGGTTCCACGGATAGTTGACCCAGTGGTGCCTCGATATCGGATTGACGAGGGAGGTGCTTGTCCGTGCGGATGGAGCAAATGCACCTAGAGCTTTGGGAGCTCTGCTTTCCTCCATTGATGTTTGGACACCACAATGTTCACCACTCCCGCCTACCACCGATGGCGCACCCCTACCGCCAGCTTGAGAGTTTCAGTCGACAAAGACGGATAAGTGTGACAGTACCCTCGATGGTTATAACCCGATCCATGACAGCCTACAACCGATTCGTGTGGATTATGGTCCTGCAAGGACATTCATATGGTAGAGAATAATGACGCTGGACCCTCTAGAGCACACGGCCAAGGCGATGACTCGGATGAAGAGGAAGAGGACCCCGAGGAGGATGAGGAGGACTCGAGGAGTTGATGTTGAAGTAAAAGTGTGAAAGGCTATGTTATTTATCTTATGTATGTTTTATTTATGTTATTTCGAAGAACTTGGATGACGAGGAAACTTGATTTTTGTAAGGCTATAAAGCCGTTGTGCATGATTTTTCATTTTTGTAAAGCCTTGAAAGCCGATATGTGTATGGCTCCTTTTGAAATGTTTTGAAAGTCAGTATGTAAGTAATTCTCGTTCTAATGACTTTTAATCGCAAGTACTTTACCTATGGTACTTTTGCAATTATATATATGACCCGAGAGGGCTTTTGCAACAAAATCGTGTATGACAAGGATGGAATGTTTTATTTGAGTTATTTTCCAATGAGGCTATGATGATATTGTATATATTCAAGTTATAAAAAAAATAATGTATGATGCTAATGATGTATTTTATATAATGTAACTCCCCTAGACAAGACCCTGAAGGAGGAGTAAGGGGCAGAGGCAGACCTAGGAGAAGAGGTAGAACTCTTGAACAAGAAGAGGAGAATATACCTCAACCACCTCCACCCCAACCTGATCGCAGGATAGAGGAATTGTTCTTAAGACAAAACCCTCCTACCTTCAATGGGAAGGGTAGTCCAGAAGAAGCTGAACAATGGATGAGAACCATTGAAAGGATTTTCACCTTTTAAGATGCACAACACAGAACATCGTCATGTGTAACCTTCCAATTGAATGGACTGCGATTTCGGTGGGAGGCGTAAAGAAAACCTTTACAACAGAGCAAATGGAAGAGTTAACATGGGAAGACTTTAAGAGAAATGTATGATAAGTGCTCCAAAAGTTACAAGAAGAAGAAGGAACAAATTTTTCTTGTTAAAGCGAGAAAAGATGTCGGTAATCGATTATGATCGCATGCGCTTTTGCGAGATGTCTAGATATGCACCGGATCAAGTGGACACAGACCGAAAATGGCGTAAAATTCAGTCGGGTTTAAGGCCGTAAATAAGAATGTCTCTCTTTGGTCCGGGAGACATGACTATACAGAGCTCTTACACGAGCTCTAGACATTGAGGCAGCAATGCCAGATGATAAGCCAGCATCAGCTCAGATGCAGAGTACAATGGACAAGGGTAAGAGAAAATGGGATACAAGTTTTAGTAACAGCAGTAAGGGAAGTTTTGAGAATAGGAATAACAGACAACAGTGGCAAGGGAGTACAGCAAATCAGGGACAAGGATGGAGGAAGCCAGCTTTTGTTCCTCCAATAAAAGGTCCACAAGAGCAAAGAAGGGCTCTTCCGTGCCCAAAGTGCCGAAAAATGCACACGGGAATGTGCATGGCGGGCAGCGGGAACTGTTTTAGGTGTGGAATGAAAGGACACTATGCAAACTTTTGCCCGGGGATACGTTCGAAAACGATCGTAAGGCCGAACCAACCCGGCAATGTCCAACCACTGAGGGCTATCCAATTTCAGCCCCAACCTCAACAGCAAGTACAGCCACAACAATGGCAACAACCTCCGCAACAACTGCAACAACAACAGTGGCAGCAGCCACAACAGCAAATGCAGCAGCAGCAGTGGCAACCACCTCAACAACGAAGGCAACAACCACCACGGCAACGCCAGCCGCAACAGCAGCCCAGACAACAGCAACAGCTTCAGCAAGGGCAAGCACAACGTCGACCTCGGCGCCCAAAGTTAGGGCATATGCTTTGCCGTGACAGAATGAACAGACCGTGGAAACCCGGTGGTATGGGAACTCTTCTCAACATACTTGTTATAGTATTGTTCGATACGGGTGCTTCAGACTCCTTCATAGAAAAATCATAAATGAATCGTTGGGACTTAGTGCTATAAAAGCAAATCGGGATATGAGAATCTCTTCACCTATAGGAGGGATTATGACTATACATTTTTCGCCGAACCTAGAGTTGAACTTAGGATCACTTAGGGTTTTGGCAAATAATTTGAACATAATACCCATGGGTGGCGTAGATATAATCCTAGAATGGATCGGTTAGCGCAAACCACTCCACGATTCTTTGCAAGGAAAGGAAAATATCATTTCATTTTCCGGACAAGAACAACGCACTTCCATGGAATTAGTATGGGAAGAGAGTCCCGATTGTGTCCGCATTGAAGGCAAGAAAGATGATGAACAAGAAGGGATACCATGCTTTTCTCGCTTACACGAACGGAGAAGAAAAGCCGGAAGCGGTAGAAGACATAGAAATTGTCGTGAATTTCGGATGTATTTCTAAGGATCTACCGGATGACCTCGATAGACAATTAGAATTTACCATCGACTTGGAACCAGGATCGGCTCCAGTGTCGAAGGCACCCTACAGAATGGCCCCAAAGGAATTGGAAGAACTGAAAATCCAAATCCAAGAACTGTTGGACCTAGGTTTCATTAGACCTAGTGTTTCACCTTGGGGAGCGCCTGTGTTGTTTGTCAAGAAAAAGGATGGATCTTTAAGGATGTGTATAGACTATCGAGAGCTGAACAAGATGACACTCAAGAACAAATACCCGTTGCCTAGAATCGATGATCTGTTCGATCAATTGAGATGAGCAGGCATATTCTCAAAGATTGACCTCAAGTCAGGATATCATCAACTCAAAGTACGGCCTGAAGATATAGCTAAAACTGCATTCCGGACAAGATATGGCCACTATGAATTTGTAGTTATGCCGTTCGGATTAACAAATGCACCAGCTGTATTTATGGACCTCATGAACCGAGTGTTTCATCCGTACTTAGACAAGTTTGTCCTGGTTTTCATAGATGATATTCTCATCTATTCGAAAATGAGGAAGACCATAAGAACATCTAAGAACGGTGTTGCAAACTTTGAGGGATGAAAGACTATTTGCTAAGTTCAAGAATGCAATTTTGGTGAAGGAAGTAATGTTCCTCGGACACATCGTGTCTCGCCGATGGAATCAAAGTAGATCCGCCAAAGTGGAAGATGACAAGAATGGAAATGCCATGAACTCGAATGAGATCCGAGTTTTCTAGGGTTAGCTAGTTATTACCGGAGATTCATCGAGGATTCTCCAAAATAGCAAGACCGATGACCCAACTACTCGAAAGGGAGTTAAGTACACTGGACTATAGAATGCGAGGCGAGTTTTCAAAACTCAAAGAGAAATTAACAAGTGCACCAAGATCTAGCAGTTCGAGAATCGGACAAGGAATATGTGGTGTATCTGACGCTTCAAAGAACGGACTAGGTTGCGTTTTGATGCAAGAGGAAAAGTAATAGCATACGCATCCCTAAGAACTTAGACCACATGAGTGAACTACCCAACTCATGACTTAGAATTAGCGGTGGTTCATGACCAAAATATGGAGACACCATCTCTACGGTGAGATGTGAAATCTACACGCATCATAAGAGTTTGAAATACTTCTTTTAGCGGAGAGATCTAAACATGAGGCGGAGAAGATGGCTCGAGCGGTAAAAGATTACGATCGTGGTATTAACTATCACCTAGGTAAAGCGAATGTAGTGGCCGACGCCTGAGTCGTAAAAATCAAACTAAGTTGGGATGTCTCTTACGCAAGAAGATAAACTCATCGAGGAGTTTAGAAAATTGAGGGTTGAATTGGTTGAACAACCAGAGACGATCACGAGCTATATCGCTACACTCACCGTGACGCCTGCTTTAAGAAAAAGGATCATTGAGTGACAAAGGATGGAGGAAAAGCTAGAAAAGATAAGAGGAAGGGTGAGAACTGGTGAATTGAAGGTTTTCCACGAAGCATCAGATAATGCTTTAATGTTTGAAGGAAGAATATGTGTTCCAGAAGATATTGAAGTTCAGAACGAAATAATGAGTGAGGCTCATGATACACCTTACACCGCCCACCCAGGAAGTACGAAGATGTACCAAGACCTAAAAGAAAAGTTCTGGTGGGAAGGCATGAAACGAGACATAGCTTCTTTCGAAGAACGCTGCCTTGTTTGCCATCAAATAAAAGCTTTACATCAATGTCCCTACGGGAAGTTACAGCCGTTGGGTATACCTGAGTGGAAGTGGGATGAGATAACGATGGATTTCGTTACAGATTTACCCAAGTCCAGAAGAGGGAACACTGCCATATGGGTAGTGGTGGATAGACTCACAAAATGTGCTCACTTCCTACCAATTCAGAATACTTATGGATCTGATAAGCTAGCCCAGATATATGTAAAGGAGATTATACGACTGCATGGAGTACCAAAATCTATTATATCAGATAGAGACTCCAAATTCACATCGAGATTTTGGGTGAGCCTACAAAGAGAATTGGGAACGAAATTGAACTTCAAGACAAAGATTTCATCCATGATCAAGAAGGCGATCGAAAGGACAATCCAGACTCTGGAAGATATGCTGAGAACCGTAGTACTAGATCGAGGTGCAAAATGGGAAGACATTTTACCTCTCATCGAGTTTGCCTACAATAATAGTTATCAAGCGACGATTGATATGGCCCCATACGCAGCCTTGTATGGCAAGAAATGTAGATCACCGCTTTACTGGGATGAAGTGGGTGAGAGGAAAGTAGTAGGGCCAGAAGTGGTGAATGAAATGATTGAAATCGTTCGACAAATTAGGAAAAGAATAAGAGAAGCTCAAGATCGACAAAAGTCTTACACCGATACACGTAGATCTGAACTGAAATTTGAAAATGGAGACAAAGTATTTCTTAAGGTCTCACCATCAAAGGGGATTATAAGATTTGGTGCTAAAGGAAAGCTAAGACCCCGTTTCATAGGACTGATCGAAAAAATTTGATCGCACGTAAATTACGCACGATGTATAATGGTAAGTCGAGTATCGTATCCACAGGGATTGTATCACGAAAACTTAGAAGCTAGCTCAACGATAATTCATCATTATTCAAGCACAGAAACTTGGTGAGAGGTTTAAGGGCTTCAGAATTTAATCAAAAGCAAAGGTAACCATGCAGAAATATAAAATAAAGCAATAAAATCACGGATGATAAAACAGATAAGAAAGACTAACCCTAGGGATGCATAAATCCTACCCACAATGTATGTTTATCCTGTTTCCTATTAGCCAATTTTAATCCAGACAAGATGGAAGATCACATATATAACCAACAACTTCGCCATAACAATTGCGGCGATGATTACGAGTTTTCCCTACCATTCTAGGTGAAAACAAGTAACTCCAAAAGGATCACTAAGAATATGCTTCCTACGAATATCCTACCTCAGCTACGACTCAAGGTTTATTCGTATCATGCATTCAAGATCGATTGACAATTAATACGATTCGCCATTAATCGGCAACTAGATATGCATCAAGATTGATCGAAATTAATACATATAAATAAGCACCAAAATCATGAATCGATGCGGAAGGTAAATAGCGATAACAGAATCACAACATATAGGATCGAATCATGCAAACCCTAGGATTAGAACGAAAATCACCTAGACATAATAAACGGAATAAAATACGAATAAATCATAAAACGGAAATTAAATGCATAAAACCCGGATAATAGCGTTGGATGAACAATGGTTGGTCATGAATCCAATCCTGCGAAAAGCGGAAAACAACGGAAAACGATCGGACAAAGCGTTCGATCGATAACAAAGCGATAAACTAAACGAACAACGATAAACTAAAGCTAGAACGGAATTAAATCGAAACTAAATTGCAAAATATGAAAAACTAGAGAAAACCGAACAAATTACGTGCTTAGAGAGGTTGGGGCGTGGGAGCAAGCTTGGGGATATATAGGTAGAGAAAACCCTAAATCGCGCCCGAAAACATTCTCGGACGATTTCGCGGCGTCCTCGCGGTCAAGCGGTCGGTCGCTACTCCGCCGCGACTTCACCGCTTTTGCTCCGCCTCTCTCGTCCGAACTCCGAATTACGATCTGTTTGCGCCTATGGACTCCTATCGAGATGATCTTTAACATTGTAAACTTTTCACATCCATATTTTTCATATCCATTTCATCATCTTTGGTTACATCTTTGTCTTATGCATCTATTATCACCGAAAAGCCTACAAAACACCAAGAGAAACCCCAAGAGCAAGATCTTCCAAAAAGCTAAAAGCATAAAGATCGACTATATAAAAGCATTTAATAGATCTATTTCATCTTGATATATCATCAATAAACGTGTAAAACGTATGCTTATCACACCCCAAACTTGAAGCATTGTTTGTCCTCAAACAAAACAGTAATGTAAAGACAAACGAAGGACACAACAAAAGATCAACGAGAATAGCAAAGGTGATAAACACAATCAAGCCTCGAAAATATCTTTCAACACTCGAAAATATTAGCACAAATGACGACATTAGTCAACTCAACACAAACAAAATTGAAGGCAAAACTTCATTTAATTCAACCTCACAACGGCATGTGTGTAAAATATAGAGGATACACTCAAACTCATAAAGAAATTAAGGACGTGTATACACTCACGGATCAATGCAATGCAACATCTTACCATGAGGCTTACCATTTCTCTAATATCTCCACCGCGTCAAATGTGTTCAAATTAGGATCAAAAGGTCTTTTCATAGGTTATAATGTAGGCACATTGGTTAAGGTAGGTAATGTATAGCTAAGTGACTCAAAATATTCCAAGCACCCATTTATACTTTTAGACACATATGGACTTTGTCCATTTTCCTCTTCTTTCCCAACGTGCTAAATCGGCGCTTTATGCCACGAAGGTACCTATACTTTGATTAAAGACCCTTTATGCTCAACACACATAGTGAACTTATCATTGCTTTTCTTTTCTTTTCTAGAGCTTATAGGGTTTATCATTCACAACAAAGGTACTATTCTTCACCACGATGTATTTCTCTAAAAGTAATTTTCTCGTCATAACTACATCAAAATTTCAACCCTTTTGATTCCCATATCCATCCTCACCTCTTATCATCCGGTTAATCGAAGAATAAGTCTAATAAAAGCTCAAAGAAGGCGACAAATGGTATACATCATCGGGTTAGTGTTTGGGTGAATATGTGGTTAACAAAGATGGCCTTTATCATTTCCAAATTCGAAAACACATATTGCGTCTCGACACGTAAAACGACAAGTTCTAGAAGAGAATCACATGCATGATATCACACAATTAAAAGAAATCAGATCAAGATGTTTATACAATGAAGCTCAAGTCTCACGGGTTAAGCAAATGGTGAAAACAACAAGTTTAAGCAATCTCAAGTCGCTCATGCGTCATTTTTAACATATCATGTGCACTATCATTAAATTTCACAAAAATTTCTATCGTCATTGGCCACATGGATTAACACACTTCACTTAACTCGTTGATCGTGACACAAAAACGAACAAACAAAACAAAAACACGACAAAAGACCCCAAAGCATAACAACTTAACAAAACAAAGCAAAACATAAGAAAGACTCTCAACCAACTCACACTCAACACTCCCCAAACTTATTGTCAGCGATTGTGCAATGGAGGCAATAAGGTTTGCGAAGAGTGATTGGGAGAGATCTTACCTCAAATGTCGCATACTCGTGGGGATAAAATCCTCGCCATTGATGATATATCTTGGGGCTTAAAAACGGACAAACAAGACACAACAAAATAAAGAAAAACAAGAAAAACAAGACGAAAAACAACAAAAAACATGTAAACACATTGGGTTACCTCCCAACAAGTGCTTAATTTAACGTCTTTAGCTAGACCATCACTAACCTTGTTCAATCCGGCGTTCTGGTAGCAACGGACTTCCTTCTAAAATTGCGAATTCCCTTGTATTTCGCATTCACCGTTGACCACCACTGAGCGTGGAAGTGCCCCCAAACTTGGATGATTCACTCGGAGTTCCATGCCGAGTCCACTTCTTCTTTCTCGCGTTCTTATCGACAGGTCGATTGCCCTCTAAGTATGCGACGTGTGTAGCAGCAGTAGTCGTGATCAAATAGCGATCTCGGAGGAATGTACTGCGAATAACGGCTATGGAGGTTCTTGGCGGTCGACCTCGCGACCGGGTCGGTCGCTAGGCGTGTCGGTGATGTGGCCTTCGTCATCGCGGTTGGGCTAGCGGGCGTGACCATGGCTGAAATCTCGGAAGAATTATTTGCTGATTGCTCGCGGCGAGCTCGCTTTCATGAGCTCGGCCATGTTCCTTTGCTGCCCACTTTCGCCTCGTCTCGCTCCGGATGATTACGGATGCATGCGACTAGGTGACCAATCGATTCTCCATTACTTTCATGTGTTCGCTCATAGCCGTCACGATGACTCAACTGTAATTTTCGGCGATCGCTTATAAATGAATTCTGCAGTATCGCCATTTGTTGTATCGCTTCTTCCACACTCGGTTTCTTCGCCTCTTGAATCATTACATTACGAGCAGCGAAACCTCACAGATGTTGCTAAAAAGTAATGGGGTTGGCATCTGACAGTTATGATGATCTCTGTTGTATGCGGGTTGTCGTCGGATTCCATCCTCCTTGAACTGCTCGATTGGGGTGGATACATGTGATTTAACGGCTCGCCTCTTGAGCGAGGACAATGGGTCCCATGTTCGCCATTGGCGTTCATCTCGGTATACTTGGCGGGAGCTACTTAGCTTGCTCGGGGGCACACCCGTAGTTTGAAGCAATTGCCATAACTTGCGACCCTTCTCTCTGTCTATTCTCCTTGAGAGCTTTCGATCTCGGGATCTAAAATATTTCATGAGGTCCCCGAGATCTTGTAAACATATACTACCCGAGAAAAGAGAATTCAGCTCTTGCAAAAATAAATAAATAATAATAATATAACTTGAATTAATAAATCCAAATCACAAATTATTCTGTGCAATCTTAACAATCCCGAACGGCGCCAAAATTTGATCGACAAAATTTGATCGCACGTAAATTACGCACGATGTATAATGGTAAGTCAAGTATCATATCCACGGGATTGTATCACGAAAACTTAGAAGCTAGCTCAACGATAATTCATCATTATTGACACGAAACTTGGTGAGAGGTTTAAGGGCTTGAATTTAATCAAAAGCAAAGGTAACCATGCGAAATATAAAATAAAGCAATAAAATCACGGATGATAAAGCAGATAAGAAAGACTAACCCTAGGATGCATAAATCCTACCCACAATGTATGTTTATCCTGCTTCCTATTAGCCAATTTTAATCCGATAAGATGGAAGATCACATATATAACCAACAACTTGATTCGACAATTGCGGCGATGAGATTACGAGTTTTCCCTACCATTCTAGGTGAAAACAAGTAACTCAAAAGGATCACTAAGAATATGCTTCCACGAATATCCTACCTCGCCTACGACTCAAGGTTTATTAGATCATGCATTCAAGATCGATTGACAATTAATACTGATTCGTCGTTAATCGGCAACTAGATATGCATCAAGATTGATCGAAATTAATACATATAAATAAGCACCAAAAATCATGAATCGATGCCCGAAGGTAAATAGCGATAACAGAATCACAACATATAGGATCGAATCATGCAAACCCTAGGATTAGAACGGAAAATCACCTAGACATAATAAGCGGAATAAAATACGAATAAATCATAAAACGAAATTAAATGCATAAAACCCGGATAATAGCGTTGGATGAACAATGGTTGGTCATGAATCCAATCCCAAGCGAAAACGGAAAACAACGGAAAACGATCGGACAAAACGTTCGATCGATAACAAAGCGATAAACTAAACTAGAACAACGATAAACTAAAGCTAGAACGGAATTAAATCGAAACTAAAGTGCAAAATATGAAAAACTAGAGAAAACCGAACAAATTCGTGCTTAGAGAGTTGGGGCGTGGGAGCAAGCTTGGGATATATATAGGTAGAGGAAAACCCTAAATCGCGCCCGAAACATTACGGACGATTTCGTGGTCGCCCTCGCGGCGCGAGGTCGGTCGCTAACTCGCGCGACTTCACCTGTTTTGTCTGCTTCTCTCTCGTCCGAACTCCGAATTGCGATCCGTTTGCGCCTATGGACTCCTACCGAGATGCTCTTTAACATTGTAAACTTTTCACATCCATATTTTCATATCCATTTCATCATATTTGGTTACATCTTTGCCTTATGCATCGATTATCACCGAAAAGCCTACAAAACACCAAAGAGAAACCCCAAGAGCGATGTCTTCCAAAAAGCTAAAAGCATAAAGATCGACTATATAAACGCATTTAATAGATCTATTTCATCTTGATATATCATCAATAAACGTGTAAGACGTGCGTTTATCAAGGACCATATGAGATCCTAGAAAGAATAGGCCTAGTAGCCTATAGGTTGGCTCTTCCGCCAAACTTGGGAAATGTGCATAATGTTTTTCACGTATCTCAATTAAGAAAATATGTACACAACCCAAAATACGTGATCCATCAAGACGACGCAGTTTTCAACTCAGACATGAGCTATGAAGAGGAACCTATGAAATAATAGACCATAAAATTCAACAATTGAGAAACAAATCAATTTCACTGGTCAAGATAATGTGGAAACATCACGGACAAGAAGCCACGTGGGAACTAGAAGATGCAATGAAAGAACGATACCCGTTATTTTTCTAAGGTATACAAATTTCGGATGAAATTTCTTTTAAGGGGTAGGATGTAATAACCCATGAGCTTAAAAAGCTAATTACGGTTTTAAAACCCGTAAAATAAATTTCATTTGTGAAATCAATCGACTGAGATCGAATATGAATTGATCTATCTTACAAAGGAATGAATTCATTATAAATTCACTGAAAATCGTGAATTTAAGAATCGAAGACTATAACGTTTATCGGTAGTATATTTTTAACGTCGGCTGCGAATCGACAGTTGAAATTTCATAAAATTTTCTAAGCAATCAAGCTTAGAATTTTATTCCTTTATTAATGATTTATATTAGTAAAGTGATTATGAGATTATTACGACCATTCTGAGATGAGTCGATACGTAACGTTTTGAAACGTTTTCAAACGTTAACGTTTAGAGATGAAACGAAAGATGGTTTTAATGATCAAGAAATTATAGGAATTTATTTCCTATGATATTTTTATGTAATTACAGTGATATTTAGCATTAAATCAATGCTTGAACATTGTGGATCAATTATTGAACAATGTTCAATTTTCTAAACAATAATTTTTCGAAACTAGGGTTTTCTTCATAAAAAAACACCCTTAATTTATTCTATGCTATTATTTATCATATAAATCATATACCATGGTGTATATACCTATTAATGACATGAAATAAATTTTTTAACCTATAGTTTGGCCAAATGGCCGAGAGCTATTCTTATGTACACAAAGTTGAATTATTTTATTTTCTCCACTCTTGTATGTATATATCCTATATAATTCAGATTTTATATCATTAAATCTCCCACTAATGATATATTTTAGATATTTTCAAGAAGATTTATGTGTAAGACACCAAAGATTAACCTTCAACTATGGGAATAAAATACTATTAAGACTTGAAGAGTCTCTTGTATATGGGAGAGAGAGCGAGACATGGGGATAAGGGGAGGATATTCAGTTTTATTCATTCACTTACACACCCAACACTCCCACACTTCACTCTCTATTTTCTCTCTCAACTCTCTTCTTCTCCATTTCTTTTCCCCATAACCAGAGCTCCCACCCATAGCCAAGCTTGAAAATTTCTTCTCTTCCTCCATAAAACACTTTGATACCTTGAGTTGTTCCATTAATCCATATATCCAAGGTAGGAATCAAAACAAAGCATCAATGGTTCTCGATTTTAATAAAATTTTCGAGAAGATGTATGGTTCTTGCATGTGTTCTTGATGAACTTTGTTGGTAATACTTTGCTATTGCATGTGTATGGATGATAGAAATATGTTTAGGCTTGTGTTCTTGTTTCTAAAATTTTATGCATGTATGTTTAATTTCAAAATCTTGTGAATCCATGGTTATGTTGTGTACTAAAAGTCGTAGTATGATGTATTGAAACTTAGATCATGTTTTAAAATTTAATTGAACATGTTTGAAAATTTTGTGTTGATGACCGAGAGCTTAAAGAATATTTTAAGCATGGATTCTTGATTTATGATGTTATATGTGTTCATAGTATTTATTTGAAAATTTTAGGAAAATCCATGCCATTTTTTTTAAGAACCGAGACATATAAATTTTTTATGTTGGTGTAAGATTTTATTTTACACATGCAATGATATATTCTTGATTTATGATGTATTGAGAGTGCATAGCAAATTGTTGGAAATTTTAGAAAATCTATGCTATTTTTCCCAAAATAGCGAGACTTGTACATATATATATGTGGTGTATGTTTCAAATTTAAAGCATGCAATGGTGTATTAGTGATCCATAACATAAATTATGCACCCTATGATATAGTTGGAATTTTTGGAAATCCTAACTAATTCTTTTAAAATGACCGAGACATATATATATTTATATGTGGATGTGTAATTTTATTTAGAACATGCAAGTACATATTGTTGATTTAAGATGATATATAAATCCTTTGTGAATTATTGGGAATTTTAAGAAAATCTTATCTATTTTCTCAAAAAAAATACCGAGGCATATATATATATATATATATATATATATATATATATATATATATATATATGTTAGTGTGTGATTTTATGTGATACATGTAATGTTATATTATTGGTCTAGATTATGATTTATGCATCTTATGATTTTGTTAGAATTTTGAAAATCAATTACACATTTGTTTCAAAAAAACCGATGAGTTACACACTCAAATGGTGATGATTCAAATGGTCTTTGATGTATATTATGATGTAATGTTGCTACACTATAGTTTATGAGCATGATATATATATGGGGAAATTTTATAAAAATGTTTGATGTATATGATGAAATGATCGAGAGCTATGGTACCATTTATATGGTATAACATTGTTATATCATGGATTATATGACATAAATATGGTATATACTAATGTTTGGACCTTGTATTAATTTATTGAAATTTTAGAAAAAAAAATTGTTGGGCATTTTTCCAAAAAGGCCGTGACCATATGACATTTATAATGTGATGATTGAATGTGGTTTGATTGATATTATAATATATTAATGACCATAGTGTATAATAACACACTATATAAAATTTGAAAAATCTTTGAAACCATTAGGTAATTTTAATAAATTACGAGAATATTTCTAGGGTTCATAAGGATTTTAAACCCTTTAAATTAAGTTTAATAATAAATTATATTTCTAAATAATATCTTAGACATATTTAGATTTAATAAGAAATTTTCGAAAATGTTTAAGCTATAAAAATTAAAATAGCCGTGAGCTATTTTTAATTTAGAATAAGGATTTTTAACTCCTTAAATTCATTATTAATAATGAATTATATGTTTAAAAATTAATTTTAAACATATTAATGAGTTTATAAAAAGAAATCAATTGGAAATTGATTTTTGTGAAATTTAGATATTAAAATATAACTTAGTAATCAAATTACTAAGAAAAGTCAAAATGGTTGACTTTTGAAATCAACGTACGAAATACGTTCGATAAATACGCTAATACGCATAAAAAACGTATCAGCTTATTAATAAAATCTCGTTGAGACAAACGACTTCACTTTGAAGTAGTTAGATTGAGAAACGTGCGAAGACGTTGAACAGTTTACCCAAAAGGGTAAAATGGTAGTTTTCAAAACATATCTCGTCTCTATCGAAGAACAAGAAATGTTAGGATGGTACGCGTTTGAGAAACGTATTGAATTCATTAAGGAATTCAATTTATATCAATATTAAATATCGAAGTGATTATAGACTTTGAAAGTCTCAACATACGTGACCGACGTACTAAAACTTCACTTTTACGTAAAGGTGTGGACGCTGATGCAACGGCTGGACGTTGACGAGTAAACGAGTATTAAAGACGAACAATAGTTTCAGGTGGGCTTTATTTCTAAAACAAAATGTGGCTTGACTACTTATTTCAACAAACTTTATTTATGATGCATATTTCAACTGTGATTAAAATGTTTATAAGATTACCTGCCAAAAATATTTATGTTTTGTGTATTGTATCATATCCATGAGATTGATATGAACGATAAATGTAGTTGGGTAGCTCCCAACTTATGAATGAAAATCGATATCGGATCCTATGCCGGGATGGCTTACACTGCTAGGATTAACGTGTACACTAAGGTATTTGTGTCTTTGTAAGACAATTCACGGCCGGTCACGGCGTCGTAGAGGAGGCCTCGCTTCACGATGTTCGACTATAATGTTACAATGAAATGATGACAAGGATATGGATCATACACACCAAGAAAAATACTTGCCAAGCAACTTTTATGAATCTGTTGAAATTGTTTTAGTAAGCCTGAGCATTTTCAACTAAAACCCTCTGTCTTACCATAATATTGGCGCGTAATTCAATGACAATAAAATGTTTTCGGCATGAGTCCATCGAGTGCAATTTCTTGTAC
The DNA here is from genome assembly GCA_036937905.1 of Salvia rosmarinus. Lineage (NCBI taxonomy): Eukaryota > Viridiplantae > Streptophyta > Magnoliopsida > Lamiales > Lamiaceae > Salvia > Salvia rosmarinus. The sequence continues at coordinate 462,275 of JAODLM010000608.1, forward strand.
TCGACCGCATGTTTGTTTTAAATGTGCGAGTTGAGCTCGGATGTTGATGATGGAGGTGTTGAGGAAGTCCGGTGTCCTCGATGTTTTGTTAAAATTGTTAACCTTGAATACATATACGTCATATGTGTATTCACACTTTCATTGCAACTCGAACTATTTTATGTTATGTACATTGGTAAGATAATATGAACTATGAAGCCCTTCGATCGTAATACTCTTTGGGATCCATTGGTCTAAACCTTTGGTCCGAGATGTTATAAATGTATGTTCGGTCCCAAGTATTATATATCACATGTGATAAGCTTTGTTGTAATAGTCTTACGCACCCATAAATACTATTCCTAGTATTAGTCCGTTCGATCCGGGTTATCCGGGTGGGGTCGTGACAAACAAATAGTAATGATTATAAAAATAATAATAATAATAATAATAATAATAATAATAATAATAATAATAATAATAGCTTTTAAATAACAATTATAATACTAATATCTTCATATCAATAACAAATACCAATGATAATAATAATAATAATAATAATAATAATAATAATAATAATAATAATAATAATAATAATAATAATAATAATAATAATAATAATAATAATAATAATAATAATAATAATGTCTCCACATGAATAAGTGCTTTCATTACAACGTCACTCGTCTCTTGACAAGTAAGGACACATCCGACGCGTATGAGATTCATTACCACACAAGCTACATGTCTATGGTGCGACTTCTACTACCGATCCCACTTCTATTGGATGATGATATCGACCCACTTTGGGCCCGACTGACGGACTATATTAGGAGGCATAAGCGTAATTCCAAAGAACATCGGAGGACGGTCCAACTAGATCGTGGCTAAACATGATTGATCCGATACGGTATGCTTGCTAGCTTTGTGGAATGGTAGTACTCCCCACATAGTTAGATATATGGTGACCCTTATGACTAAAAAATTTATATAATCAATTATATGTAAGTGAAATCAATTTGATCCAAAAAATAACATAATTAAATTTAAATTGCACCATATAGTCGCAACAAAGATGAGAACACGGTATCATATCCATGTCCCACTCCAAACACGCACACGATAGCGTATTGAGATTCACTCAAATGTTTTGCTTCCGTGCTTGACTTTGAAAGTGGAGTCTGATGAGGGCACTACATCGTATCTGCGTGATATTTTCATTGATATCATGATATTACGTGTTGCTTCAGGGGTCAATTCAGCCGCGTACCTCTTTGTTGCTTCATGTCTCGCATCGAATCATTTTTCTATAATGTGACGGATTGCCTCAATCATTGAAAATTGGCAATCGTCTAGCCCACAATAATTGAGAATTGAATGATTCGGTAATGTTCGATGTCATAAAGCCTAACAGGGCACTGTGATCTAGCCCACTTCTTGACTCCAACCTCCACCAACTTGGTATATGCACTACTACCATCGGGCTTGAGGAGAGACTTTAACATAGCCATCGATTTGTCAAAGTATGCATCTTGGTATGCATAAACGGCTTTACGAAATAATTTCGAGGATGGTTGCCCAAACGGAGTGATTTTTTTCAGCAGATGGTAGTAGCATAATTTGTGTGCTGCATTAGGGTAGACACACTTGACCGCATTCATTATACTGACATGGGCATTTGAAACAATCAACATCTCAGAATTTGATCCATAAGCAGTTTGTAGTCGAGACATAAACCAAGTCCATGAGACATCATTCTCGATCGGACCAATTCCATAAGTTAATGGAAAAACTTGTTCGTTGTCATCCTTTTTCATAGCAACGAATAATATGCCTTTATTGTGGCCCTTCAAGTGCATACCGTCCACTACAATCACAGGTCGGAGGCATAATGTGTATGCCAATCTACATGAACCGAGCGCAACAAAGAGGTGACGGAACCGACTACCTGATCCAATATCCAAGTCAATCATCGAACTGGGATTGCTCATCCGTAACATATGCAGATAACTCGAAAGTAGCTGAAATGATTCTTCATGTCCACCTTATATCATCTCGATCGTCCTATTACGGGCTCGCATTGCTACACTATATGTAACATGTAAACCGTACTCTCGCTGCAAATCAGCCATAATGGACCTCGGCTTTATCACTTCACCGTCTTCATGTATTTTTTGTGATATGTGTGTTGTAATTACACGGGCATTCACCTTCCTTACTCCGATATTCATTAGGTTCTATGCGCAAGTATGTATAGCATCAAACATGCCGACAAACCAAAATCCACCCTGCTGCGATGCACGTAGTAGAAAAGGACACTGATTATGATATTGACATTTAAATGTAATCCTCGAATTATCGAATCGAGGAATAACAAATTCTACTCGACGTTCTAAATGCCATAGCCCGACGAATTTCTTTAGTTCACCCTTGTTGTCGAAGATGAAACCTTCGCTCAGCTCATCGGGGCCTAGATCCGAGTCCAGAGGACGAGCAAAGAGATTAATTGAAGTATCATGAGGAATAACAGGAACTAGCCAGTTGCTCATCTCCTCTACTTCGTCTGGCTTTAGGCTTTCTATGTGCGATTGCGTGTTACTCTGCATAATCGTAGATAGAAGCTTCCCGAATCCACTCTCTCGATGGATCCATGCATCAAACTCTACAAATGATCCATAGCTCACTAAAACAGACTCACGGTCCTCTTCCTCTTCATCTGACTCTGTTTCATCTTCTTCTTCTTCAACGTAGTCTTCATCATCGTTGTCCTCGACAAGTGTATCAACCCCTGGTTGCAGCAGATGTTGGGAAATAGAATTTCTCGATGGATTATGTGTTGCGGCATATATTGAGGTGTATTAGCATCAAACCAATCAGATGATGCAAATTGTTGTGTGAACGACTCATCGAACGATTTGTGTTGGGAAGTGCATTCATATGTTGACGAGGATGGTATATCAAGCGAAGGTCTATATAGTTCTTGCTCCGATTGGGATGTGTTGGCACCGTGAGTCACATAGACCTCTGATTGGGCATCATGAGCCAATCGAACAAGTTGATCATCACTACACAAAACTAATTTGATAATTCTACCACTCCGAGATCTCTATAGATAATGCAGTTGGTAGGTTGTACTCGACGAATTTGCACCCACAATTTGATTAATCATCTCTATAAACTCTGAGATAATTACATTGTCGATTCGAACAAAGGCATGTGACTGATACCCTCCAGTGTAACATAAAGAATGATCCTAGTACCCTCCATATCTAACAATAATGTTCTTCCATTCCGACATCTATAACAACAACAAGATTACATTAGCATAAATATACAATCTTAATATGATTTTTCTAATGTATAAAACAAATATTTATTTGATAAGTAATAAAATAATTCCATGCAAATATATAAATTGATGTTAATTCATACTAGAATCACTATTATGCGGTAATTAAGGAAGATATTCAAATATGTCATATTCAAATCCAACTTTAGAATTCTATAATCTTTTCTTAGTAATAATTATAGGCATTTATCTAGTTATATTTTCATCTAAGATACATAATTTAATTCTAGTAACATATTTCATTTAATTTCATAAAATCAATACACTAATAAAAATAATTATGCAATTAAATTTAAATATAGAAATAATGTTATCATTAATATTTGAAAGAAATGAGAAAAATAATCATAATTCATATATATTTGTAATATAAATTGTGTCTACATATTAATAAGCACAAATTATATATATGCTCATTTTAAAATCCTTGCCTTATCCATAATTTTTTATAATAAAATATTTTTGTTAGTACCTTGTTTCATAATAGTTAAAAATTTATAATAAATCATAAATTAAAAGTACCATAAGTAAAATAAAAATGCAAACTTATATAATAGACCATTTACAATAGTTGATATTATTGTAAAATTTATAAATGGTATCTATATAAAAGTAAATAAACACACATTTTATATAAAGAGGAACCGCCTCTAAAATTTATTTATAAATAAATAAAAACGACGTTACCCATAAATAATTTTATAATAAATCATTATATTAATAGCTTATTTTATAACGAATCATAAATTAATATAAACCATTATAACAAATCATAAATTAATAAAAAAATTATATTAGTAGCCTATCCAAATATAATATAAGAAAACCATATAACCATATAAATATATCTAAGTTTACCTAAACGTACACCTTAATCTAAAATGCACAACTTAATCTAAATTCACCTACAAATTCCATTTATATTGATTCTGAAATAGCTTATTGTGCATAATTAGTGATTTATATACTAATTGGTTATTTATATAATTGAAATATATAAACGGAAGCTAAATTAAAATACTCACTTAAATATAAATGTATACGAGCGAAAATTCTAATAAACAATGCAATCATACAAATACATATTATATCTCAATTTATCACTATATAGAATATAAATTGAAACCAACAAAGTAGGGATGTCAACGGGCGGTCTTTACCAAAGCCCATTAAATTTTAAAACAACGATTCTGGTTCCGGTTCCGTTACAGAACCGCTTGGACCCGGACCGATCAAGACCCGACCCGTTTTGTCCGGTTCTGGTCCGACCCGGTCAGTTTTTTTTTTTTTTTTTTTTTGAGCATTACATATCCACTTTTTCTGTAAGAGAATTTTACATTGGAGTGTAATTATGAAATATTAATTAATTTACTAAAACCATCATTTACCAAAAACGTGTAAATTAAAACTGATAAATTTTTCAAATAACCTAATAATCTTGTTCATATCATGATCAATACATATTTCTTCAACTGTCAACTAGAAACTATAAGGTGACTTTCTTCAAACTCTTTTAAACTAAACAAACAACTTAGATACACGCAACAACTCATCTTTCCAACGTTATTTGTCACCTTTATTCTAGGTAATCATTATAACAACTTATGTTTATAGTTTTAACAAGTTTGGGTAATCAATTTGATTTGAAACGGGTATTGATATACATTATACATGTCATAAAATTTATTGACATGCCTATATGGAACTTTCTATATTTTTCAATCTTTTTGTTGTTTATATTTTTTTAATGTTTATTTTGTAGAGTTCTAGTCTTTATTAAGACCTATAATTTATTATTGTAATAATTTATATTTATAAATTTAAATATTTTTTAGAATTAGTGATTATTACTATATTAATTGGAATGTAAAAATGTAGTGACACATTTTTTATATAAAGTTTTCGACAAGTAAGGACACATAAATTATATAAATAGGTCCGAATCTACAAGCCAGATACATGGCCTTGGTAATTGTTAATATTAGAGACGGAACAAGAATTAAAAAATTTAAGTAATTTTCCGTCTCGAAATTTGATTAATTACATCAGTATATAAATTTTGTTTTAGTAAATTAAAAACATGCCAGAAAATCAATTAACTTAGTGGGTAATGGGATTTGGGGTAATTGAGAATAAGACCCGGTGGGTAACCGTTAGAAATGGGTAATACCGATCCGGATCCATAATTTGATGGTCCGGATCCGATCCGGATTTAGTATTTACTGAACCGGTTTTAGAACCAGAACCAATACTAAATTACCGGTTTCGGTCCGGGTAAAGTCCGTTCGTTGACACCCATACAACAAAGTACTAAACAAGATAATATACACAAGAATTGAAATTGGGATTACCTCTTAAATTGAAATATTGATAATGATTTGTTTTGATTTCAACTGCCATTTGATGTTTTCTCTCTTTGAAAAATATTACCACCGATGTTTTCGTTATGTTTTCTCTCTTTGAAACTATTGTCACATATGTTTTCTCTCGCCTGAAAGAAAGAATTGTGTTTGATTACCCTTATATAAATCGATAAAGCTATGCGGCCACATTATGGCTGGCCACACACCTTTTTTTTATCTATTCTGAAAAATATTAAATTATTAAATTTAAATTTAAATTTTTCATTCGATAGGTACAAAATTGTAATTCCATAAGATGAATTCAATGTAAAATCAATTTTTTAATAGATCAAATATTAAATAAATGGTTTTTCATTCAATAAAGTTGATTATGGCAGCATTATGGCTGAATAGCATCACTCTATATAAATTGCATGTATAAATCATATCTGGCAAGATAATTTGATTTATATTTTGTCACGGACTTCTTTCAGTTTTTTTGTTGTTTTGTTACCGAAAGCAATATAAATTTGAATTTTTGCATTTATTCATTTCAATATTTTGCAAAATTTTCGTCATAGATTACCTGTAAATATTAATTTAAATATCATACATTCATTTAAAATTAATTTCTAAAACAAAAAAAAAAACTCTCTTTGGTCGATAAAATGATGTCCCCGGTCGATAATTCCTTGTTTTCGGTCGATCAGAGACATCAATTAATAATTAGTATTAAATTCATTTATGACATATCATGTTTTCTATAGACAACTTGATGTTTCCGATCGACAATTGTGATGTTTTCGATCGACCGAAAACATCATTAAATAACAACTTTTAATAATTTTTTCGTTAATCGGAAATGTGGATAAAACCGAATGGAGTCCGCGATTTTTACGTGTTAATTAATTTTTGATTCATTTATATTTTTTTTAACATGATTCAATTATTGATTATTATTTTTCATGAATTTCTCACACTTTTACTCTATAACTATAAAGTAATTTAACAAAATAATTATCCAATCGACTGATTATAATTTCGCAATCATTTATCTTTTCTGTTGATTCACATGTTGTTAACAAACAAAAATATTAATGTTCGTCAGTGGCATGTCATTTCACAGACGAAGACTCCACTAGATATATATTAAAAAAAGCAAATGGGTATACTACAAGAATTTCGCTAATAGACCACGGGGAATGCCCATGGTCTATTTCAAAAATCTGTGTGGTCTACAAAGGTGTAGTCTATTACGTGCGGCTATAGACCACGCGGATTTTCCCGTGGTCTATTCAGTTATAGACCACGGTGAAAACCGCGTGGTCTATAATGTTATAGACAGCGGCCACACGAAGGTGAACCACGGCCTTTCCCTTCGTCTATGACATTATAGACCACGGTTTTCACCGTGGTCTATAATCGAATAGACCACGCGTATTTCCGTGGTCTATAAGCGAATAATATATTTTTGTTATTTTATTATTTATTTAATACTGTTTTCATAATTTGAATGCATGTTTCTGCTAATTAAATATAATAATCCAAAAATAGATATAAAATATTTCTCATAATATTTATATCAAAATCAAGGTACACATATCATAAGCATTCAAAACGTTATATCCGGGAAATTCCCAATCTACATGTATTTTCTAACTAGCTACAAGTATTTTCTAACTAGCTACTAAAATTTATCAAAAAATATCCATTCACCATCTTCAACAACAAATATTTTCTAACTAACTACTAAAATTCATCAAAAAAAAAAATCAACTTCACCATCTTCAAGCATTTCACCATCTTTGCTTCAACAACATCAATCATCTAACTTGATCTCATCTACATTATTAGAATAAGATGTAAAATTGTAAGAAATAAAATTTAGTACATCAAAATCATTATGTTCAACAAAAAGTATGAAACTTACCATCAATCAACCACCATAGAATCGACTAACTCGGACCACTCTATCTGAGACTTCATCGATTTCTTTTTTCGAGTAAAGCCGTTAGAAAACTATTAAAACAAATAAACATTCTATTAGTAAATAAGTAAAAATTAGTATTTAGAAAATTATGGATTAAATGCCACTTTATGATTACCATAGTAGGAATTGCAATGGTGTTATCCGAACCATAACCCTCAATAATATCTCTCATGTAGCGCATGACATAGAATTCTCATTGTCTTCCATCGGTTGTTCTTGACACTATGTGAAATGCATAATTAGAGTTATGTACATTTGAGCGACAAAAATTTCATAATTAAGTGTTATGGCGAGTGTTTCATACCTTGACCATTTCCCACAAGATATTCTGCCTCCTCTCTTCCTATGCTCATATTGAACATTTTAGGGCCACCAAAACATATATATAGTGGATTATGATACAAAACACATACAATAAGTAAAACCTCAATATAAACAAACTTACGTTTCCATGATAGACTTGTAATCCTCCACATGACCTTCATCACTCAAAATTATACTAATTATAATCAATAAACATAATAAAACTAACACAACGAACCGAAATCAAACCGACTATGCCACGAAAGATAGATGTATAAAGGACCAAATAATCCCGAGAAAACCCAACGGTATCTATAAAGAAACAGGTGGTGGCCGAAATGCCTCAATCTTTACATTATTATACGATACAATAGAAATCGGACATTGGAGAGAAAATACGAAAAAACGCCGCAGCGTTTGGAGATCAACATTGTATTTGTACAAAGATATTGCCATTTGTTCTTTGAAATGCTCAATGGTAGAAACAACCGCACTCCTTCGAATGGTCTTGGCAAAGTGTAGAGCCTTGCGCTCACGAGGCAAGGCGTCATTGATGAATTCAAGACCGCCCAACGATTCAACCACATCCACATGCATCTAGTCATTCACACGAGTTTTCTTCCTCCGTTTTGGATATCGTTTGTTCTTTCACCAAGCATCCTTATTCTTGTGATCTTTCACGGAGCTCGCAAGCTAAGAAAATTCTAGTAAAGCTCTAGTGTCTTTCACCTCGTGTTTTGCGGATATAGTGCACTATAGTGTTTATGTTCTTTAGAAAAGATTGTTAGAATATATCACATCCATCGCTCTAAATACTTGAGATGTTCTGGAGAATTGGGAACAAATTAAATAATGCAGAGAAATGACTAGTAATCTTTATTTAGTTTTCACTAATCCTTTTTCTTTCTCATTAATAATCACTCTTCATTTGACAATATTACTCGACTTTCTCTTGAATTCCTACAAATAACTATTTTGGGACAAAACAATTTGCTAAACCATCAAACAATTAGTGCAAAAAGAAGTTTAGTGTTTGGTCACTAACTTGTACCAAGTCCTACAAAATCTTGAATTCTAACCTAACATATTTGCAGGGTTCTCAATATCTAATTCTAAAACTTAAAGAAAATTTTTGTATAGCATTAAGATGCTTAGCAAAAGTAAAACTCATTCGATGCACAAGCATAAACCATCAAAAATTTGCAGGACCTCAAACATCTATTGCTAAAGGTGCATCATGATCTCGGACTAAGTTCCCTTACGCCTCCTCATTTAACATAATATCGAGGAAGAGAGACAAATGTACTACTTTGCTACCTTGGGGACTTGATCAATCGATAGCTTCTCGAATCGTGCGTGTAAATTCAAATTAAAACAAATACCGACCATATATTGAATAAGTATGCGAATAAGAGAGCGAGCATCGGGTGGAATTTGCTTTCATCGGTTTGTGTTTGGATAAGATTTGAGCACTTGATTTTGAGCAGAAAAATAATTACGGTTAGTGTTCCAACTACACAAAAGCACTATGAACAAGAATGGGTTTATCAATTGAACATTCTAGGCTTCATGTTCTGGCGAGAAGGAGAAATAGGGTGACACGCTGTCGTTTAGCGTTCAAAATAAATTTATAACCTATTGTCCATCACAGTAGCGTAGCCGGCGATAAGTATAGGGTCGATCCCACGAGAAGTTGGTGTAGCAATCTCGATGTCACGGTGTCACTTAAAAGGAATGAGAGTGGTGTAATTATCTTGATCACTATAGGTAGACTAAAGTAACACGAAACAAACTCAAAGGGAATATCAAATAATAAGGCGAGTGCGGCAGGCAACAACTTGTGAAGACGATTAACACTCGGTCATAGGTGCAAAGGTTTCTCTACATGACATGCATCAACCGGTTATCGAGACATCGTCGTGACCCCATTGTCACGCGTCACGCCAACGACGCACCCTCCAAATCTATCCTTTCTATGTAAAGAAGCGAGGACACCCTATGCAAACTATCTAACCCGTAATGCCCACGCGAGGACACCTCGAGACATGCAAGCCTACAGCAAATTATGATCTAGATGGACCGGTATTGGCAAAGGCACTGCTAGGACTACTCCAACTCGCCCACACCAACAGTACTATTTGGGTGCGGGACACCCACACCTTAATCCAATTATTACTTGCAACCTCCCTTACCCACTATGTTATTTGCAACTAACACACGAGTTTGGTTAAGTTATATATTGCTCAAGACCTAGTGCTTGAGAACACACACATGCAGGATCGTAATGTCCTACTTAGATCTATCGAGTTATATTAATCATGCTTCGTTAGTCACGCCCAAACCGTAATAAAGACTTAGCGGACATAAAATAAACAAACATGCAACAGTTAATCGAAACCATAATTAAACGAAACAACTTACTATTACTTGAATGAAATAAATGGCGAGCCCAAAGTGCCGCCGCAAAACATCGACAAAGTAAATAAAAGTGTTTGCCCGAAGGACTTAATGTATGTGATGTTCTTTGGATGAATGATGATGATATGAAGAAGATGCGAGAGTCGGAGAGGCACAGTGTCGCCTTCATCCCATATATATAGGCCGAGAGGGTGGACGATGGTGTTGGCCCATGGGCTGGACAATGGTAGGGTTTCACTTGTTGATCGGCGTCTTTCCTTGCCTGCACGAATCACGAGATGATCTCTCCGTGTTTCGAGGATTTGGCTGCTTGCGCATCCTTTCCGGATTTAGCGAGATTCACCCCGATCTCGCGTATCTTGCCCATCACTTCTCTCTCTGACTTCTCTTGCCCTCCTTCTTCCTCTTGGTCTCTGGTTGCCTTCTTCACTTCCGCTTGCCCATCTCTTACCCTCTTCACTTGTGCTTGCCCATTAGCTGGCCTCTCAAAGATGTAATTGCCCATTTTCGCCATGCTTTGCCCCTCGACCAAAGTGTCCTCCCGGACACAAAGACTCGATCTGCACCTAGACAAGACACGGAAAAGAGCACAAAACTTGGACTCGTCACACGCACACACTTTAAACATGCTTGTCCTCAAGCATGCAGCGTAATTTGCCCAAGACAATGTAAGAAAGAAGACAAAGCGAAAAAACACAAAAGGTTAGCACATCTCTACCAAGAAAGTTATCTCGACCAATATAAGCTCATTGGAACAAGCCGGTGATTCAAGAGAACTCAATTCAAGCAAAGACCATCAAACAAGTCAAAATACAAATTTGAGCATTTTGGGCATTTTCCTCACAAACACTCTGCACTCTTGTGTATAAAGCTTAGTGTATACGCCATGACAACTTTCATTTCGACTATGCCATAAAGCTGCGTGCCCTCTACCATCTCCACCGCTTAGACAAAGTTTTAAACATTCATCCTTAGGTCTTTTATTCGGTCAGAATGGGCTTAAGACATAGGTGGGAAATTTTTGGAGCGAGGCTAAGGTCATCATGGACTCAGTTCGAGAATTCATTTTGTCCTCCATGGATTTCCTTAGCCTTTTTCTTACGACCTCGGCACAACCATCTTAGGACTTCATCAATATATTATTTTATTTCAAGTCCTTCATTTTCTTTCAATTGAGTTACCTTCTTTATATTGGGCATTTGCGATTTCTTTGAAATTCGGTAAACCCTTTTTTCTTGCCCATTACGAGGTTATTGTTCTTCCCTTTTTGTTTGCCCTTCTCTTCTATTAGCTCCCGAGTCTAATTGACCGGGTGAGCTTCTTTCCGTGCTAATTTAAGTGAGTGAAAGAAATTATTAAGCTCGAGGGGTGAATGAGGATTAACATTAGGTAGGATATTTTTAGCTCGATGGGTTATTTGAAAGAAAAATTGCCTAAGTAATCTAAATGTTTTAGCTAAGTCAATAAGGCCTTGACATAAGAGTGCCGCAAGTTCTAGCAAAAGCTAATGAAGATGTCGATAATCACACAAGAAAGGCGTGTTGATCAAGATACAAAAGTTTAAGCTCAAATCTCACCATGTGTGCTCAAACTCAATTAAATCATCCTTATTTACATACGGTCATGCTCAAAGCGAATTCCTAAAACTACTAACTTCATTCAAAACAAAACAAATACAGACAATCAAACCCACCAATTTAAACATGCCAACCGACACAAAAAGCGAAAACCCTCCTGACTCACACACTTTGCGTTGAGCAAAGTGGGTAAACAAGGAGGAACACAAACAACAAACAACAAAGCGACACGAGCAAGGTGGCGGTCCCCTACTCACACACTGCCTTGGGCAAAGTGGAATCGACTGGGACCAACTCTCTTAACTCAACAAAACAAAATATGCAACCCTCACTCACACACTTTGCCTTGAGCAAAGTGGGTGAGGGAAGGGGGTTGACCACCAACAATAACAAAAACAAAACAAGAAACAAACAACAAAACAAAAAGCAAAACGAAACAAAACAGAAAACAAAAAACAAAAAGGGAGGACAAAAGGTCGAGGAAGGATACAGAATCAGTGTGGCAAAGTAGGCTAGCAGGGCATCATGGGTCACTTTCTGTTGTTCCTCCATCCTGGTCAAGCGGGCTTTAATATCCTCATCCTCCTCCTGGCTATCTCTGACTCTCTTCTGGCCGACGGGGGCCGGCGAGGCTGTCAGTCATTGGGTCGCTCAGTGAAAATTGGTCTGTCGTCCTGGTCATAGTAGATGTCCTTCATTCGCTCCAGCATAGCTGTGTCAATATACAGCTCGGGCTCTACTTCTAGGTCGGTATTTGGTTCGTCCAGTACCTTCAGCTTTGTGGCCAAGACGGTTCACCAGGTGGGCAAGAGAAATTCTCCGCCGAGATGAGTCGGGATGTCCTTGAAATGGGCAGCCGCAAACGGAAAAGTTCACCTACCGCCATACCACATGCACGTAAAATGAACAACTCTGTTGGGAGATGGAGTTCTTGTTGTCCACCTTCCAAAAAAAGCTGAGGGCGGAAGGCGATGGCACATCCGCAGCGCATTGCTCTTCAGCTCATTGCCCTTAGTGTATCCTGACTTGAATGTTGTGCCCAGACCAATCGTTGACCATTTTTCATTCCACTCAGTGTGCTCGGGGACGAAGGTATAAGCCTCCTTATACTCAAATTGTCTTAGTCTCGAAAACTTGTCTTGCCAGTGCGATTGAAGTCGTTCAGGGAGAACGAGAAGCTGTTGCCCATCGCCTTAATTTAATGCAGTCCGTGGTCAGCTTCACCTTGCTTGGGTTATTAATTTCGAGAGTTTGAATAAACTCCCTTGCCAGCGTGATGTATAGCCATCCCGCCATTCCAACGCTCCCATCCAATCCTTGCGAAAAACTTCTTCACTTCATCCTTAACCCCGAGACTTTCCAAAACCTCCATGTCTAACGTCTTGGGCTTCACAATGCCCCTCGTCGGCGGTCGATGGGCGAGCCGCGGGTGGCTCTCCGTGGTCGGGATGGCTTTCCTTTTCTCAAGAGGTGTTGCCGTCTTGGCGAGTACCACGAGTTCTCTTCGCGATGGCACCGGGATCTCCGATGAGGCTTCTTTATCGGTGGTGGTGGTTCCTCGAGTCCTTTTCAACGGGTGTCTCTTCTTCCTTTACTTTTCTCCTTCTCGTCGGAGGGCTCCAGTTCGTCAGCCTCGTCCGAGGTGGACTCCTTTGTCTCCGCGGGTATCCTCCTTTCCTTGAACGCGCAGCTTTCTTAGCTTCTTGGGCTTACCGATGACTCTCTCGGTGGTTCCTCCGGCGCCTCCTTAACGGTGAAGGCATTTGCTCTTCTATTATCTTCCAAGTCTTGGAGTTCACGGGAGAGGGCTTTGGTCGTCTCGGGAGTGGCGGGAGTCTCGAAGGATCGCCATCTTTGTTTTGAGCTCGGTGGTTTCTTTGGTTGGAGGGGACTCGAAATTTTTGTGGTGCCTTTGGCTCTTGTTTCTGAGTTGTCATTTTGAAAATGGAAAGGGTTTCTTCTTTAAGGTTCGGTGAGAGAGAGGAAGTTGCGGAGGTTGAGGCGGCGTGGGGGTTAATGATGGAGTGGCCGTATAAGGGCGTTCGTCCTTTCTCCCGACAACCTTGCCACTTGCTCGAGCTTACCCTCTCGCCCACGGTGAATGTCAGCGTCTCTTCTTGCACTTTCGATAATGATCACAAGCTGCTCCTCGTAGATATACCAACACAACACCACACGCAAAACGGGACAAAACCAACAAAAAAAAAGAAAACAACAAAGAAAGAATAAAATACCAGTTGCCTCTGGTTGCTTTATAGTTATTGTCGTGGCTCGACAAGATCGCTTCATTATTCTTCCCGTCGAGGCTTGCACTTGATGCGGTTCCACGGATCTATCTCGTGATGCCCATAGTAAGCCTTCAGATCTCGTCCATTGACCTTGAAGGTCTTCTGTCTTGAGGTCCACGACCTCGGCTCCCATTGAAATTGAATTTTGACTTCATATGGTCCGCACCACTTTCGTTAGCTTGCCCGACATCAATTTAAATCGAGGCGGTATAAAGTACCAATCGCCCTTTCTCGAATGCCTTGGTTTTGATAAGGCGGTCGTGTGCCTTCTTTAATCTTTCTTTGTGCGAACGACATTGTCATAGGCCTCAGCCTTATCTCGCCAAACTCTTGAAGTTGAAGTTTTCTAGCTTGGCCATCACGGTCCCAATCAAAGTTGAGCTTGTTCTTGCCCAAAATGCTTTGTGCTCGAGTTCTACTTGCAAGTGACACATCTTGCCAAACACAATTGATGCGGTGACATGCCCAAGGGTCTTGTATGCGATTCTGTATGCCCATAGCGTCGTCAAGACAGTGCTCCGATCACCACCAGAGGGTCCCACCGCCTTCCTCGGTATGGTCTTAATGATTACGTTGGACAACTCCGCTTGCCCATTGGCCTGCGGATGGTATGCTGTGGTTACCGATGGGTTACACCGTACTTTTCGAATAATTTCGCAATAGTGGTGTTGCAGAAATGCGTTCCTTGATCGCTGATAATTGCCTTGGGCACACCGAACCTGTTGAATATATTAGCTTTGAGAAAAGCTGAAACCACCTTTGAGTCATTGGTGGCACTTGCCTTGGCCTCAACCCATTTCGAAACATAGTCCCTTTAAGGCGGGATGTACGTTGCCCCTTGAGCTCGGTAGTGGTCCCATAAAATCCATCCCCCATACATCAAAGATTTCGACGGGGAGGATAGGTATCATGGGCATCTCATTCCTCCTTGTGATATTTCCTTCCTGTTGACACTCTTTGCATTGCTTACACAGCTCATAAGCATCCTTGAATATCGTGGGCCAGAAGAATCCGCTGTCTAACACCTTCCTAGCTGTCCTCTTATGTCCAAAGTGACCTCCACATTCTTTGGAGTGGCAATGATTCAGGATATCTTTGATCTCAGTTTCGGGCACGCAACGTCGCAGGACTTGGTCAGCACACTTTCTCCATAAGTAGGGATCATCCCATATGTAGGTTCGACAGTCTACCTTGATCTTGTTTCTTTGATACGTAGTGAGCCCAATAGGGAGTTCTCTAGTGGTTTTGTAATTCACCACGTCTGCATACCATGGTTCGAACTCCGTCGTGTGCTCGAATGAAATGAGATGTTCTTCGGGAAGGTCTCGCAATGGGCACCGGTCTTCCCTTCAAAATCCTACTCAGTGGTCGGCCACAAGGTTTTGTGCTCCTCTTGTCTTTGATTTCTACATCGAACTCTTGGAGAAGCAAGATCCATCGATCGATCGTGGCTTTGACTCATTCTTGTCCATCGGTATCTCGTAGGCGAGATGATCGGTGTGAGCGATTGTCTTGGCCCGATTAGGTATGATCGAAAATTTTCAAAGGCAAAGACGACCGCCAAGAGCTTTTTCGGTTGTCTTGTCAGTTGCATTGGGCGGCATTGAGAGTTCTCGAGGCATAGTATATAGCATGACTTTCTTTCCTCTTCGTTGTCCCAAGCGGCTCCCACAACAGTACCGGCAGCATCGCACATAACTTCAAATGGCATGTCCCAACGTAATGGATAATTGGTCTTGAGATTAAGTTATTCTTGAGTATCAAAAGCCATCTTACACTCTTCATTGAATTCCCATGGTACATCATTACGAGTAGTGGGTAATCGTAAATTGGCTAGGCGATCTTCGCAAAGTCCTTCACAAATCTTCCAGAGAATCCAATACGTGCCCAGGAAACCTCGCCTTGCTTTCTCGAAGTTTGGATAGGGCAATTTGGCGATGATCTCTACTTTAGCTTTATCCACTTATATCCTCTTCGGATACCACGTGCCCAAGAACAATCCTTCTTGTACCATGAAATGAAATTTCTCATAATTGAGGATCAAATTCTTTTCGACACATCTACGTAGGACTACCTCCAAATTAAATCAAGCACTCATCGAATGATTCTCCATAGGCGGTAAAGTCGTCCATAAAGACCTCGATGCACTTCTCAATAGGTCAGAAGATGCTCATCATACATCATTGAAATGTCACAGGGCATTACACAAGCCGGCGTCCTACAGAGGAAAATGTCGAATGGGCATGTGAAAGTGGTTTTATCCACGATCACCTTGGGCAACCCATCCGCGCATGTGGCAGAGTATCCGTCTAAAAAACAAAGAATTTGTTTCATTAACCTTTCCAAGATCTAGTCAATGAAAGGTAATGGGAAGTGATCTTTTCGTTACCGTGTTGAGCTTTCGATAGTCAATACATATTCTCCAACCTGTTTGGAGTCTTGTTGATCGCTCTCCTTTCTCATTTTCAATACCGAATGCTCGACTTCTTGGGCACGGCGTGTCTTGGGCTGACCCATTCTTGTCGTCTGGGATATATGATGCCCAAGTCGAGAAGCTTCAAGATCTCCTTCATGACTACCTCCTTCATAGCTGGGTTCAACTTCCTGTTGATCGCGTGCGGTTTAGCTTCTTCTTCCATCGAATATTGTGAGCGATATGGATGGGCTGATGCCCTTGATGTCGCCAATGTCCACCCAATAGCTTCCTTGTATTGCCCGAATAACCTTCCTCGCGCTTCCTCGATTCGGACTAAGTTTAGCATTGATGATCACAGGCAAGGTGTTGTCCTTCCTAAAATATATACTTGAATGGCGAGGAAGAGCCTTTAGCCTCGAGTTTGGGAGCTCTTATAAGAAATGGAGCGAGCTTTTCCTCTTCCTTCGACTTGGGCATGTTACGGTATATTGACCACTTGAGTCCTCGGGCTCCTTCCATAAATAAAGTAGGCCTCCCAACATTGTCCATAAGTTGTTTCTTCGTTAGCGTCTTCCTCCTTAAGTCCACTTTGAATTGCTGCATCCAGAGGATCTTGCAAACCTATCTCGGCGTGATGTCTCCCACCATGGGTTCAATGTGATCAATGAATTCCACGACCTCAATATCAATCGGATGCTCCATGGCCTTGAAGATGTTGAAGGTCACCGTCTCGCCGTCGAATTCACAGGATAACTTGCTCGTGTCGCAATCAATCCTGGTTTTGGCTGTCTTCATGAATGGTCGACCCAATAACATAACTGAGGATTTGTTACCCATCGTGCCCATATCCAGAACGTAGAAGTCCGTTGGAAATATGAGTTCTCCACTTTGACCAATCGTCTTCGATGATTCCTACGGATGAGGCGTTAGACCGATACGCTAATTGGATAACTACTCGTGTTGGCTTCAGGGTTCCCACTTTTAACTCGTTAAACATTGACAAGGGCATGAAGTTTATAGACGCTCCCAAATCCAGCATGGCCCTTTCGATCCTCGTATTGCCTATTACGCAGGGAATGAAAAACATCCCTGGGTCTCCACACTTCTCGGGCAATTTCCGCTGTAGGACTGTGGATACATTCTCTCCCACTTGGAATTTTGCATCATCTTTGTATTTCACCTTTCTCGTGCACAATTCTTTCATGAACTTTGCCCACTTCAAGCATCGTGCCCAGGAAGGATGGCGGTATATTAATTTCCACCTTACGAAACACGCGATACATCTTACTCATTTCTTCCTCTCTCTGGTTCTTGGCCAATCTGCCTGGAAAGGAGGTAAAACTCAGATTAGGTTTGACATAGGTTGGCTCAATGATTGCCTCTTCTTTTCCCTCTTTTCCTTGGCGGTTCACATGATCATCGCTGCGTCTTGACCAATGTGTTACGTGAGATCTTCTACTTGTGTATGGCCGCATCGTCTTGAGCATGAAAACTTTTCTGCGGTTTCTTCCCGCATCTCAAGGCTACAGCGTTCAATTGGGCTAACTCGTTTACCTCTGCTTGTGGAGGTAAATTTCCTTCTTCTTCTCGAGGCAGCGTTCGGTGACCGTCGATTGGGAAACTTGGTTCCCAAGGCTGAGGGCTCCCTTGTCTCGACCTTAAATTTCTCGTTCACTTGTTGAGCCTTCACATTCTCTCGTGCCATAGTATGCACAAGCTCGGCCAACCATGGCCCACCGCTTTAGTCACGTTGATTATTCTGTATTCTTTGTTGTTGTCACTCCGCCCGTCTTGCTATTGTTGTTGTCACATCCTTCTTTGGTTGTTAGACCACCTAAAATTTTCGTGGTTCCTCCATCCCGGGTTGTAGGTGCGGGAGTTTGGATCATATCTCCTCTTTCGTATTGCCCATTACCATTCGACCCACCGCATTGACTTCTTCTTCTTCAAAGGGTGGGGCATTGATCAGTGTGATGTGTCGCGGCCGCAAATTGGCAAACTTTAGCTTTCTTTGCCACAGCCGTGTTGATTATGAACTTGTCGAGCAGGTTGCAAAGTTTATCGACTTAGTCTCCACGGTTGAAGAAGTAGCGGCTGCTTCCTCGAATTTTCTCCTTCGCCTCTATTTTCTTGACCGTCTCAATGAACAATCTAAAGGCCTCACCGAACTTTATTCATTATCGATCCTCCACAAGCTACATTCACCCAAATTTTCTCGGATGCCCTTAACCGGCCATGAAATATTGGATTAGATCATGGTGCGGAATTTGATGTTGAGGGCATTTCTCTGCTGTTGTTAAATCTTCCCGTAATCATAAAGGTTTCCCGTGCCCGTTTTGATCTTGCTTATCCTTTCCTCATGTTACGAATACGGGCGAAACTTCTCGAGGAACTTACAGTGCGGTTGTGCCCAAGTGGTCACACTTCCATGAGGCAAGTGTAGAGCCATTCTCTTGCTCCATCATGTAGAGAAGGGGAATGATACTAATCTCACATACTCTCGAGGTTTTCATTGGCGGATAGTCCCACACGCCATCTCAAAGTCTTGTAAATGTCTTTGTAGATCCTTCCAGGCATTTCATCAATCGGGAGGATCTAGATGAAGAATACTTCATCTCGGTGGCCATTGATCGCGGGCAAAGTGATGCCCGTTGGCCTCGAGTTTTGGTTGTTGGAGAACACCATTTCCTCAACGTTCTCTCTACTTGCGGTTGTTCACCCATCGTATTGCCCTCCGGGTTCTCTTGGATTAGCCGCCCTTGCGACTTGTCGTGCCCTCCGCTTCTTTGTTCTCCTCCGCCTTGTGCTTCTCGATCTCGGGGATCGTACAAAGGTTCTCCGTTCTCTCATGCGAGGTTAGGCGTATACATCTGATAGAAAGCAATATAATCACAAAATAGAGATACTATTGGAATGCGCAACTCCCGACAGCGGCACCAATTTTGACCTGATTGTCGTTTAGCATTCAAAATAAATTTATAACCTATTACCCATCACGGTAGCCGGCGATAAGAATAGGGTCGATCCCACGAGGTTGGTGTAGCAATCTCGATGTCGCGGTGTCACTTAAAAGGAATGAGAGTGGTGTAATTATCTTGATCACTATAGGTAGACTAAAGTAACACGAAACAAACTCAAAGGGAATATCAAATAATAAGGCAGTCGGCAGGGCAACAACCGTGAAGGCGATTAACACTCGGTCATAGGTGCAAAGATTTTCTCTACATGACATGCATCAACCGGTTATAAGAGACATACGTCGTGACCCGTTGTCATCGTCACGCCCACGATGCACCCTCAAATCTATCACTACGTGTAAAGAAGGCGAGGACACCCTATGCAAACTATCTAACCCGTAATGCCCGCATGCGAGGACACCTCGATGCATGCGACTACGAGCGTTATGATCTAGATGGACCCGGTATTGGCAAAGGCGTTGCTAGGACTACTCCAACTCGCCCACACCAATCGTACTATTTGGGTGCGGGACACCCGACACCTTAATCCGATTATTACTTGCAACCCTCCTTACCCACTATGTTATTTGAAACTAATACACGAGTTTGGTTAAGTTATATATTGCTCATGACCTAGTGCTTGGGAACACACACATGCGGATCGTAATGCCCTACTTAGACCTCTCGAGTTATATTAATCATGCTTCATAGTCACGCCCAAACCGAATAAAGACTTAGCCGGACATAAAATAAACAAACATACAGCAGTTAATCGAAACCATAATTAGCGAAAACAACACTATTACTTGAATAAAATAAGCGGCGAGCCAAAGTGCACCGACACACACATCGACAAAGTAAATAAGCGTGTTTGCCGGAGGAACAATGTATGTGATGTTCTTTGGATGAATGATGATGATATGAAGAAGATGCGAGAGTCGGAGAGCGCGCAAGTCGCCTTCATCCCATATATATAGGCCGAGAGAGGCTGACGATGGTGTTGGCCCATGGGCTGGACAATCTGGTAGGGTTTCCTTGTTGATCGGCGTCTTTCCTTGCCCAGACGGATCTGGGATGATCTCCTCCGTGTTTGAGGGGATTTGGCTTGCGCGCGCATCCTTTCCGGATTTAGCGAGATTCACCCCGATCTCGCGTATCTTGCCCATCACTTCTCTCTCGACTTCTCTCGCCTCTTTCTTCCTCTTGGTCTCTGGTTGTCTTCTTCACTTCCGCTTGCCCATCTCTTACCCTCTTCACTTGCGCTTGCCCATTAGGCGGCCTCTCAAAGATGTAATTGCCCATTTCATGCCTTTTGCCCTGGCGACCAAAGTGTGTCCTCCCGGACACAAAACACAACAAGAAAGACACAAAAGACTTGATCTAGACCTAGACAGACAGAGAAAAAAGAGCACAAAACTTGGGCTCGTCAAAGGCAGGAAATTGGTTGAGAATTTGAGAATGAGACATGGAGAAAATAAAAGAAATTACCTACAGACCTCCCTCTACACTTTCTTGGCGAACCATTTTATCATCCGCTTGGATCTTGCGATCACGGGGCGCCATCCGATGGTTCTTCTTCTTCTTCTTCTTCTTCTTCTTCTTCTTCTTCTTCTTCTTCTTCTTCTTCTTCTTCTTCTTCATCTCAGCCAACGCCATCAAATGCGGTCGAAGCACGGTGTATGTCGATATAGCAAAATTGGAGCGGCGAAATTTGAAACCCTAGTGAGCAAATCCATTGGAGATATGCGGAAGTAAGAATATGGTGGGATCGCCGCACAAGAATGAAGGTGAGGAAGGGTAGAATCCCCCGCAATTAGAGGCGGCGGTTGGTGGCGATGGAGAAGTGGCGGTGAGGTGGAGGCGGAGGCGGAGGCACCACTAGGCAGCTCTGCTTTTCTTTTGCGAAGGTAAAAATGGAGAGAGATCGATGGGTGAGTAGAGAAAAGAGATTGAATTTTTATTAAAACTATGGTTCTTCATTTATTATGTAGGAAAAGCTGATTTTAACCCTCTCCAGGATCTATCTTGGATGTTTAATTCACCATACATTGATTATATACATAGCATGCACCTATATAATTAATTGCAACACGTAGGGGTTTTCTCGTGTTTACCTTTGAATCTATCGGGGATGAGCGGATCGAGACTCGTGCTTTGACCTTACGGGTGTATCCGGTTGCCCAATCTCAGCGTCGGTGAGGGCGATCTATGGAGAATGCTACGGAAAATCACCTTAACCTCTCTATGAATTTTGAAAATTCACTCCCAAGACCTATGGGATTCTCGAAAATAATGAGGATGGATAATTAAGGATTAACCTTGATCTTATCTCTTACCTTATATTTATAATGCATTACCATAATCCCATTAGGAAAGAATCCATGCATATCCCATAAATATAATAATATCCTTATGGATAAAGAGGATCAAATCCTTACCATAGAGAGATAGGGCGCCGATTTACACATAAGCTCAGGAACTGGATGGGCCGACCCGGGGATCAAATCAAGGAATAAAGATGGGCCTCAAATAAATTAATTATCTTATGTTCAGCCCATAACATAAATTAATTTATAAACATTCATTCATGCCACTAGAGAATAAATCTTGACTTACCCTTTATTACTAGAAGGTGAGTCGGGCTTGCACTTAGACATTCTGAATCCCGTATTTAAGATATCGCGTCCATTAATTATTTAGAGCATTACATTGCAAAATAATTAATATCTTTAATTCTTAAGTAGTACCACTCAACCTTATTATTGTGCTTGAGCTAACTCAACTGCGGGGTTTAGTACAATAAACCTTTTGAGCTCCTTGGGGGCGTCATCATCCTAGCGGATACGGTGACTCGTCTGAGATAACTAGCATGACATCTGACCTTGCCACCACCCAAGATCACGGAGAATATTGGGTTAGAACATATAACCCTCACCCATAACAAGTCAGTGATGGTCGACAACTCATACTCACCTAATACCTTATCGAGGTTTAGATCGCCGTAAGTCACGAGATCTAGGTTCTTCCTGACGGTCGAGATAGAAGAACTCATCTCCTTGTGATCCTCAATACGTCGAGGCGTACCGGCATAGACAAACAACCAAGTCGAGTCACTTCTTATCTATACGCGACTTATCACGACAACTCGTCCTCAAGTTGTCTCGGTGTGAAACTTTTATATCTCATTAAGCTTGACCAATCATACGGACTTACGTGATCTTCTACACCTTGTATGATCTAACTTATATGAGATAAGGGGACACGAGATATATGCAATCAAGTAATCAATTCGGATAGGAGATTGTAATAGTGGTAACGAAAAACATTGTATACAAGCTCAACCAAACTACTTTCGTATACAAATCGACAATCTCCCACTTATACTAAAGCAAACTTTTAGTATACAATGTGTCTCTCTACTAGCTATTACAAACAAAACCATCACTTTGCTTATCCCACTTATACAAAGTTTCCTTTCTAAGTGGGTGCCATCATCTTAATCGAGTCCTCGAGCGTGCGCCGTGATAGACTTTTTGCGGCGAGCTCTTTGTGAATGGATCCGCTAGGTTATCCGTCGTATCAATCTTTTCAATCGGCCGTCCCTCGTCTCACGATTTCTCGTATGACATGGTACTTTCTCTCTATGTGTTTGGTGCGCCTTGTGGGTCCGTGGTTCCTTCGAGTTTGCCGCTGCACGAGTTATCACGATAAACTATGATACTCTTGGGCAAACCGGTACCACGCCTAGATCCGTGAGGTAGTTCTTGAACCATCTGACCTCATTAGCTTGACCTCAAGGCGGCTACATATTCGACTTCCATGGTAGAGTCCGCAATGCATCGTTGCTTTGCACTCACTTGAGGATCTGCTCCACCTCCCAAGGTAAACACATAGCACGAGGTAGACTTTTTTCTCATCACGGTCGGCTTGGAAATCCGAGTGCATATAACCCAGGCATTAGACTATCGCATGGTAAACCGACTATAATCTCGAGTCCTTTTCGGTGCTTGAGTATATGCTTCTTGCGATCGATGAGCTTGTCGAGGGTTAGGCGATATCTAGCTACTATGCCTACCGCATAGCGAGATATCGGGTTTCGTACATAGCATTGCGTACATGAGACTTCCTACGGCGGGCGTAAGGAACTTGTCTCATTCCTCTATCTCCTTTGCGGTCATGGGTGGCTGCTCTTTGAATAAAGGCACGCCATATGCGAAGGTAGCAATCCTTTCTTGGCGGTGCGCATACTAAAGCAGTAATCACGGTATCGATGTAAGGCGCTGAGATAAGCTCAACATTTTCCTCTTGCGATCTCGGTAAACCTTGATCCCAGAATATGCTGCTGCATCTCCTAAGTCTTTCATTTGAAGCGATCGGATAACCAACTCTTTCGTCGATAACAACTTCACATTGTTGCCAACTAGAAGAATGTCATCTACATAAAGTGCGAAAATACCACATCACCGTTGACATCTAAGCGATACACACAACTCTCGCTAGAGCAGCTGGGTAAATCCATGGGACTTTACCACCTCGTCAAAGCGTAAGTTCGAGGATCGTGAGGCTTGCTTAAGCCCATAAATGGACTTCTTAGCTTCCATACTAGATGCTCTTAACCGCCGCACCACATAACCTTGGTTCTTTGCATATAGATGTCTCTACCTTCCTCAAGGTAACCGTTTAAGCGGTTTTCACGTCCATTGCCAAACCTCAAGGTTGAGTGGGCTGCTATGGCGGAAGAATTACGATGGACTTGAGCATTGCTCTGAGCGAAAAGGTCTCGTCGAAATCGATGCCCTCAATCACGAGTGTACCCTTTACGCCACAATCACGGCTTTAAAAGCGAAACCTCTCCATCTGAATCTCTCTTCCTCTTGTATACCCACTTACTACCTATGGCTTCCTTGCCATCGGTAGAGTGTCTTTTAAAGTATACATCCATAGTTGTTATGGACTCGATTTCTAAGTCCATAGCGGTGTGCCATGATCTTGCATCAATGTCTTGTATCGCCTCATTGTCGTCCATGGGTCGATTATTGCTGTTCGTTTCCGGGACTAAATCGAAGATTCGCCCACGAACATAAATCGCTCGGGTTGACGAACAACCCTCCCACTACGACGGTAGGCTCTGGCACAATGGCAGCGGTGGGTGCGGTAACTTGTGGTTCTCTATCTTGCACAACTTCTGGATAGGAGCCACTTATGCGACCGGTATCTCGGTGGAACTCGACCCACTTCAATTTCTTGAAGTATCGGTGTCGATCCTCCCACTGAACCACGACATCTCGTACCTTTGGCTTGTCGGTGGTGGAATACGATCATCTTCTAATTCACGAAGAATGATTTCAACTTTGGATTTATGGTTTGTCATATAATCCTCTTCTAAGAATCGGGCATTAGTCTAATAATGACCTTGATCCTTGGGACTATAGAATAAACCACCTTCGTCCCTCTAGGATAGCGATAAACGACCTTGCGTCGGATCTAGCCTCCAACTTGTCGACCTTCTTGTTCGACACATGTCTTTGAGCCCCATATCATATGTGGCTTAAACTGAAACTTGCCCCAAACCAAAACTCGAAGGGGTCTTTTCGACTGACTTGGATGGTACTAGATTTAGCAAGTATGCATTGTTTCTAAGGCATACCCCGAGCGAAATAGGCGATGTTGCATAACTCATCATTGATCTAACCATTTCCAAAGAGTCTATTCTTCGCTCGACACACTATTTTTTTGTGGTGTGCCCGGTGTAGTCTTGTTGGGAGGTAATCCCACACTTCACTAGATAGTCCATAAACTTCGTTCTTGAGGTATTCGCCACCAGCGATCGGACCATGATGACTTGATACTTTACCAAGCTTCGTCTCCACTTCGCGCTTAAACTCTTTGAATTTCTCAAAGCATTCGGACTTGCGGTGAAGCGGTATCGTATCCGTACCTTGAGTGTCGTCGATGAAAGTGACAAAATACTCGTACCCTCCACGAGCTTGTGTGGACATCGGTCTACAGTCGAGAATGGACTAGCTCAACACTTCTTTGGCTCTATAACCCCCGCTTTGAAGGTGCAGTCGACATCTTACCTTCTATCTGAGGATTCGCGGTGGGAGCAGATGGCGTGAGATTACCCAACGCTCCATTCTTAGCCGGTCTTTGGATCCTATTTAGATTGATGTGACCTAATCTAAGATGCCGGAGAAATGTGGTGTCATCTTCGAAAAACTTTCTC
This sequence comes from Salvia rosmarinus, assembly GCA_036937905.1. Lineage (NCBI taxonomy): Eukaryota > Viridiplantae > Streptophyta > Magnoliopsida > Lamiales > Lamiaceae > Salvia > Salvia rosmarinus. The sequence goes on from JAODLM010000608.1 coordinate 488,120, forward strand.
TTTTAAGGTTTGTAGATGATGCAACATAGTTATAGGTATTATGTTTAGCGAAAATAGTATAAAGCGAATTATATAATGTGCCAACACGGATAACCGTCATTTCTTATGATAGAAACACCACTATCAAAATAACGAGAATATCCATGAATAAATAGTTTGAAAGCGAAACAAGGTTTCGCGAAACTCCGGCACATATAAAATGTCCTTTAAAACTAAAGCTGTTCTATCAAAACATAAAGTAACATCTCCGATTGCAGCGGCCTCGACTTTCGCGCGTTGCCCATGGAGATCGTTATCTCGCCATCATCGACTCCATTGTCCGGGAACCCACGCAGGTGTAACAAACATGATCGATCGCACCGTGTCTACTACCCGAGAATGGGTAGAACAAGTCGCTAAACATGTTTACATTACTAAAGCAAATGGCGTACCTTGAGCATGAGCATAGGGCACTTGGCCTTCAATGCCGAGTCTTGCCGCACTTGAAGCACTTGCCTCTCCTTTGGCTTCTTGAGCCTCGGTGGCGAGCATGTTCTTGTTCACATTACTCCCACTATTTCCCTTGCCTCTACCACCTTTGGTGCCCTTTTCTTTTCCATTTTGCAGCGGAAAATTTGGGCCCTAGATGTGCTAGCAAGAGCATGTGCTCCTTTACCCATAACTCCTTCAGCGACCACGAGATCATTAAACAGTGACTAAGTGTATACTCGGTCTTGCTCATGATCGCATTCACGAAAATTCTCAAAAGACTTGGGCGGTGTGTTGAGGATGATATCGACCTTGGCCGCGTCGATACCTCCTCCCAGTGATCAAGACTATCCATGAGATGAGTCGTGTGGGAGACATGTTCATGGACCGAACTTCCTTCTTCCATCTTACACATGAAGATTTCTCTCATTGTGTGGGCGGATGTCGATCCGATTGCCCAAACTTACTCTCGAGACTTGACCATATTTGATCGCGTCTACCATCGGCGATCTTTGCGGTGCAAGCGCTTTGGACATAGTAGTCATCATATAGCATTTGGCCATATTGTTCGACTTATGCGAAAGTGCAGCTTGACTCTCGCTGCTCGTTAGTCGATCGTCGATAAGGGTCGGGTTTAGGAGTAGTGAGAACAAACATGTGTTCTTGATAATAAGAACATATTCCATGTTTCGTTTCCACTCGATAAAATTCGGACGGATAAGGGATTTTGTGCGAGCATATTGATAATCGGTGTAAGAGACATATCGAAAGGATAATGTAAACACATAAGCATCGATCGCACATAATTCGTAACAATAATATTGTAACCTTTTGATAAAACAATATTAATTGAAACCTCCAATCGCCCAAGAATTCCACATGCAAGCCACGCGTGTGGGCGTTTACATGAACCCTCGACCGGACTAAAATATACCTTTTAGTCGTTTAATTTCAATCCATGTCAACTTATCCTTATGACAAATGAAATTAATGATTGGACCTTACTAGACCACATCACTATCGCGAAGGGACTTGGCGGAAAGTTGTACTCGGTGATGTCTAGCAATGACCACAATTTTAACGTGAAAATGAATTCTTAGAATTGGCATACTCACTAGGACCATACGCTTCCAATCAAATTCTTTTGTTATCTCATTTTAAAACTATCTCTAGAGAACTTATGAAAATCGCACATGCAAGCCACGCGCGTGTGGGCGTTTACATGAAACTCCCACTTCCGATAGATTTAAAATGTTTTATTTAGAAATCTCGTCTAACAAACTTATGATAAGCGGTGCAAGCAAGCCCAGCGTGTGGGCGTTTACTCACGGTCGTCTCGCTTTGTTTAGAGATCAAAAGTGGAGGTCTTGACATTTTAATTTGAAAATTAATATGTCGGGTTACTTGCTTAGTCTTTTGTTTCAAAGGTTTGTCCATGCGGATCACGTAATCTAGCATGCTTTTCTATAGAACTCGACATGTAAAACATGCTCATGAAATTCTAAAATATGCTTGAAAGCGATAAACCTAGCATGCTTACTATCGCGTCAATCACGAAAACATATAATATGTTTGTCTCGTAATTTAAACATACATAGCATGCTTCGCATAATTTAAACATCCACGACATGCGATGAGCGATTAAAATAAAATAAAGCGTTCATCGTGGCCCACGTGGAACCTGCACTTTCTTGCCTAATCTATTACATAGAATTGCAAAGTCGGATCTTCATAATCTTGAAAAGCAGGCCTCGCGTGCAGGCGCGGACGGATTAAATCAGCGGATTCGGGCGAAAAATCGGATTGGTGGCAGTGCAGGCCCAAAAAGGGCCGAAATGGGGTGGGCGGCGCTGGGCGCATAAGAGCACGCGTGCTGTCGCGCCAGCCTATGCGCGCCCGCCAGCGTCGCGTGCGCCTCGCGTGCTCGCCGCGGGCTATCTCGCGAATCGCGAAGGCGACCGCGACCCGTCGAGCTTCGTGCGCGCCTCCGTGCTCACGCTTCGCCTGCCGTTCGCTACCCCGTTTTCGCGCGCGCGCCTCTGCGATCGCGATCGCTCCGCGCCACCAGAAACGCGCGGATCTCACGCGACAATCGCGCGCCCGTCGCCGAAGCCGCGCGTTGCGCGCGCCCTCAGCGGATGCGGTCGTGACCATGCGCGGCGCCGCGCGAACTGCGCCGCTCGGCGCCGGCGGTGCCGAGGCCTTCGTCTTGTGCGCGACGATGCGCCCGCCCGGCCGCGGTCCGCCGCCGCGTCGCCCGCCCTGCCGATGCCGACACCGCGAGCCGCCGAGAAGCGCGGCGCTGGCGGTCGTGATGCGGCACCGAAACGCCTCGCGTGCCGTCGCCCGCGCGCTTTCGCGCGTGCGTCCGGTTTCTCGGCGTCTCCCGTCGTCTCGTTCTTCGTGCTTTCGTCTTCGTTCTTTTTTACGGATAAGATTTACAAGAAAAATCTAATCTAACCACGGATTTTCTCGTGGTGAAAAACAAAATCCGACAAAAATAAAAGCGAGCCACGATGAGCGGCGGATCGACAATTAATTAATTGCGCGTAATAATCAAGCGTGAATTAATCAGCGAGCGAATCTTGATCGAGCTCGATACCAGTGTAGGGAAAACTTATTTTAACCTCTATCAGGATCTATCTTGGATGTTTAATTCACCATACATTGATTATATACCTAGCATGCACCTATATAATTAATTGCAACACGTAGGGGTTTTCTCGTGTTTACCTTTGAATCTGTCGAGGATGAGCGGATCGAGAGACTCGTGCTTTGACCTTACGGGCGTATCCGGTTGCCCGATCTCGGCGTCGAGTGAGGGCGATCTATGGAGAATACTGGAAAATCACCTAACCTCTCTATGAATTTTCGAAAATTCTCTCCCAATGACACTATGGGATTCTCGAAATAATGAGGATGGATAATTAAGGATTAACCTTGATCTTATCTCTTACCTTATATTTATAATGCATTACCATAATCCCGTTAGGAAAGGATCCATGCATATCCATAAATATAATAATATCCTTATGGATAAAGAGAATCAAATCCTTACCATAGAGAGAGAGGAGCCGATTTTCACTAAGCTCCGAACTGGATGGGCGACCGAGGATCAAATGTAAGGAATAAAGATGGGCCTCAAATAAATTAATTATCTTATGTTCACCCGAACATAAATTAATTTATAAACATTCATTCATGCCACTAGAGAATAAATCTTGACTTACCCTTTATTATCGAAGGTGAGTCGAGCTTGCACTTAGACATTCTGAATCCCGTATTTAAGATATCGCGTCCATTAATTATTTAGAGCATTACATTGCTTAAAATAATTAATATCTTTAATTCCTTAAGTAGTACCACTCGACCTTATTATTGTACTTGGCTAACTCAACTGCGGGGTTTAGTACAATAAACCTTTGAGATCCTTAAGGGGCGTCATCATCCTAGCGGATCGGTGACTCGATGAGATAACTAGCATGACATCTGAAACCTTGCCACCCGAGATCACGGAGAATATTGGGTTAGAACATATAACCCTCTTCCATAACAAGTCAGTGATGGTCGACAACTTCATACTCACTAATACCTTATCGAGGTTTAGATCATCGTAAGTCACGAGATCTAGGTTCTTCACGACGGTCGGATAGAAGAACTCATCTCACTTGTGATCCATCAATACGTCGAGGCGTACCGGCATAGACAAACAACCAAGTCAGTCACTTCTTATCTATCCGCGACTATCTACCGACAACTCGTCCTCAAGTTGTCTCGGTGTGAAACTTTTATATCTCATTAAGCTTGACCAATCATACGGACTTACGTGATCTTCTACACCTGTATGATCTAACATATATGAGATAAGGGGACACGGATATATGCGATCAAGTAATCAATTCGGATAGGAGATTGTAATAGTGGTAACGAAACATTGTATCTGAGCTCGACCAAAGCGCTTTCGATATCTGAAATCCAACAATGTCATAATAGACCACTTTAGTACTAATGTGCGTGGTGCTATGGCGTGTGATCTCATGAGCAAAATTCTTGTAGTGGTATGTGGTGTATCAATTTTAAAAATGGATATGATCCGTACACACTTTACAAAAGTGTGTAGTTGTATATATTTCGCCATAGTAAATTTGTTTAAAAGAATTGTGAAAAGTTCAAAGTTGATCACACCAACCATCGTGTGAAAAGTTTAAAGTTGAGCTTTGAAAATCCATCATATCCTATGTCGGATGTGTCGACCACGAGCAAGTGGCATGCACTTGCACCCACCCCAAGCGTCGTGCTCTACGTGTCTAGTGTTAGAAAATGATTTGAAGTCCGTTTTCAAAAGTGAAAGTTGGATCAAACTTCCAAAATCATTTTCACAATTGTGGACATTAAAATCAAACCATTTTAGACACCCTAAGAAGAAAATTCGTAGTCTCTTCATTACTTGAAATAAAACATCTTCATGTTCTTCATATGCTAATTTACTTAATCTTTATTTTCTAAAATTTATTAAATAGACTATAGAACCGTGCGGGTCTATAGATAATAAAATCGATGAATAATTTAATTAGAGGTGATTTAAAAAGAAAAGAATCAATAAATTCGATAAAATTAGTAATTTATTGCATTCGCTTTTGAGCACGCAAAGCTTAGGCAAGACGACCTAACCCCAAAATTTAAAAGGGAGGGGACACAATCAATAATAAAAAAAATTATATATGATCATTAAAAATATATTAAAATTTTCAAATTGATGGAGTTGGTTGTATGTTTGTTTAACAACACAATAGTCATAGGTCCAAATCATATTCCATCATTTTTGTAAGCCCCATACTTTTAAATACATTAAATGTTAATTAACTTTTATACTCGTTCATTGTTAATCAAAATTAACTATTCAACCTCGATAAATTTACATAAATTGAATTAATCGAACAATTAACAAATATCAAGAATCGACATAAAGACTTAAGCGAGTCGGATAAATTATATCTCGTTAATTTATCACCATCACTTTTTCACGATTCCTCCACTTTTCCAACACTTACCATCACCCTTACACGCCCTTATACCTATACTCTCAAACGAATTAATCATATAGAAGATTCGCACACAACACACCATTCATTCATCATTCTATTTGTAATGCCCTACAGTTTAAAACTGGTTTATGATTAATTAAGTCGTTAATTATTGTTTTTGCTTTAATAATTAAAAGATTAAAATATTGAAGATCAATTTTGATTATCCATAACACGAGAAGTTTTATTTTATGACGATGAAGTGATTAGTAAATCAATGAATATATATATATATATATATATAGGAGTGGATCGAATAGAACCACATTTTTTTATAACTCTGCGAACCATGCATAAGACTTTGAAGATGATGCATTGAAAGCGGTATAAAGTTGTGCATATCTAAAACTTTCTAAAATTATTTTTGTGCAACAATTTTAGAAAGTTTTAGATTATGCACAACTCTTACCGCTTTTTGCATTATCTTCAACGTCTTACGCATGGTTCTCAAGTTCTCAAAAAGATGAGTTCTCTTAGATCGAACCCCTATATATATATATATATATATATATATATATATATATATATTGGTAGCGATGTAAAATATAAGTTTACTATTATTAAATATAAAGGATGGTGGATAACACCATGGAGATGCTGATGTAATGTTAGAAAATTTTTGCCTATAAATAGGCAATAGTACTTCGTTGTAAATCATCGAAGAGGAATTGATAAACTACGTGCATTCGAAAAAATATGTGTTTCTAAGTTTTCGGTTTTCTTACTCTAGGCGGATAACAAATCATATAATCGTTCTTAAAAGCGAATACTATATCTCATATCCATAAAAAAAAAAAACTACATTGTACAAAATTCTGCAATTTCCAGGAGGATGAGAAGACTCGTCACAGATACTTCATCGAAAGATGCATGTGAGCTCTATAAGGTATTTTAATTTTTCTTTCACGTGGTCTAATGTATAACCGAAAAACACACATATCCTCCCCCTTTATATATATATATATATATATATATATATATATATATATATATTCCTTTTGAGAGATTTTTTCATGACGATTAATTTTGATAATTAATTTTACGTCGTTTTCTATATATGAAGCTTGGAATTTAATTCCAATTTAACGAAATATGAAATAAAGTGAGTCGACTTCCTTATTAACGTATTTACATGGCTCGATTCTTATAGCATAAAGTTTAAAGAATTTTAATAAGGAAGTTATATTAATGTTTTAAGAAAAATGGTGTTTTAAATCAATTTTTCATAATTCATTTCTACAATATATATATATATAAGGGGGTAGGTGTGTTTTTGGGTTACATTAAACCACGAAAGAAAATAGAAAATAATTTTATAGAGCCTCACATTTAATTTTGGATGAAGAAGCGAGGATGAGCCTGCCTCCTCCTCGAAATTCACAGCTTTGTACAACGAAAGATTTTTTTTACGGGATATCGAGATATGTATTTGGCTCTTAAGGATGGATATAGGATTTGTTATCTGCTCTGGAATAAGAAAAAGCGAAAGCTTAAAACATATGTTTTGGAATGCCTGCAGTTTATCAATTCTTTTCGATGATTTACAATGAATACTCTTGCTGTTTATAGCAAAAATATTACATCGATATTTTATGGTTGTGTTATCCACCATTCTAAAAGAGCGTTACACCTATCATATCTTCTTTATATTTAAAAGAGATGTTACACCTATCGTATCTTCTTTATATCTAAAAGAGACTTTACACTATCATATCTTATCGTGTAAAAGAAAAACATGAAAAAGAAGATAATTACAAAAGAATTACGATTACAGTAATAATTGTTACAAATATGTCTAATCTTTCGTAAATCTCTATGAGTTTACGAAATTGTGTCGTAATTTTGAGAATTATCAAACAAAATATCATATTCTTCTTTATGCGTATTGATGAAAGTGTTTAAATACGTAAAATTATCACCTTCACCGAAAAAGGAATGAACATATTCCAATTTGGAGTTACCAGTTGTAAATAATATCCTTCAAGACAAGTTTGTACTTCATCCATAATTCAGTTTAGGGATATTTTGATTTAGAAATATTTTAATTTGTTCTTGAATCTTGAAATAAAAATGGCGAGTTCCTCTTTTTGATTTTCGTTTGAAGATATCTTCAGTATTCAATATCTGTTAAATAATTCTTTTTCTCGCCTGGGACGATAGCTATATGATGTAGCTTACGGAAGAAGTTAAATTTTATTGTAGACTCTTGGTGTGGAAGATAAAGATGACATGTTGCGTATTGTCGATAAGAATTTTCTCCATTTTATTCATTAGGTTTTGTTTTTTCGGAGATCAACTCCATGAAATCAATCATACAATTGTGGTAAAATTGATTATCATTTCATCCGCATGTCTGCTTTGTTTAGATCAATCAGTAAAGCGAGTTCGAAATTCGATCATTCATCATCCACAAGAATTCATATTTCGTATAAATTTATAAATATCGGACCTTTGTATAATTTTTCGCCTTAGAATTTTAAATTATTGATATAAATTTCAACAATTTTCTTTTGTAAACTAACAAGGATTGAAAAACTCTATAAAACCTTTTAGAAATAATTTATTCAAGGTGGGAACAATCTCCGTGACTAGTTCCATTGTTTCTCTTGAGGAATATCAAAATTCTAGTTTTAAAATTTTCAAAATTTCTTGGAGATGGAACATCTTGGGTTTTATTTTTCAAAAATTATTTTTTTGATTTAACTTTGTAATAGTTGATTCCATGACCAAGATCGTATGATCTTTGAAATCCTGATCATTTGTAAACTTTTAATTGATTGTTTAGATCGGAAGTTTTCTTTTGAAAATCCACAAGTTGTGATTCATAATATTTTAGCAAAGTGGATCGCTATTGAATCACATCACTTGGGTTTTCTTGTCTTGTTTGGATAAAACTTTAGACTTATCGGTTGATAAAAATTAATGTAAACGAAGGCTTCTAAAGATTTCATAATGCTTTTGAAAAAATTGTAATAACCTTTCTAAATAGGTTTATGAAAATTAATATATTTTCTAACGAAGATTGAAATTATGAAAACTTCAATTTTGTTCATCCGAAAATAACATAATGTGTAAACTTCTTTTGAGGTTGCTTTCTGGTTTTGATTTTGTTGGAAAAATAAAATACCGAGCATTTAAAACTGGACTTTAAAGGTTGTTGCTTTTGGCATTATATGGATATGTCATAGATTCTCAAGGATAACATGTTATCTACGTAACCTTGTAATCGCTTCTAAACCGCATAGCAAGGTTTGAGCATTTTTGTAAAGTTACCGTTCCATATTGAACGCCATCTTTGTAATATTTGGTTTCTCCTATTTAGAAGGGTATAATACTTACGCTTTCAATACGAAGAAATATCCATTGGACAATTTCTCTAAGAACACAGCGTATAATGTCTCTTCCTTTCGTGTCTTAATGACTTGTGGTGTATAATTTTCTCTTTTCATTTTGAAGGCTTTATAATTTTTCTATCTATTTTACGCATTAAAAAATGATTTATTTTTCTAGATAATAGGTCAACAATATTATTATCTTAACCTTTTATATGTTCAAATTTTATTCTATAATTATTTCCTTGAATTGTTTGTTGTAAGTTTATCCATCTTGTCTTATTAACTTTTTATTATTAGCATTATTAATAAATTTTACAATAGCTTCACAATACATTACGATGGTGAACTCATTTTTCAATCATATTTTAAATTTTTCTAAAGAATTTCTTGGTGCTTGTATTTATAATCTAAAGATGTCAATTTAAACTGTTTTATTAAAGTTTCCACTAGTATAATTATTCTTTCTATTCTTTCTTTATTTTTCGACTAAATTTATGGGTTTACAAATTAATACTACTCCCAAATCATTCTTTACATACATCACATTGAAGATTATATAACTATTGCTTGAAGGTCAGCACCGATAATTCAAATGATACGATCCTCGCCTGATGCGAAGGATCTATCGACACGCGAACGGAAGAACGAACAAGACGGAATATCCCAAAACCTCGTCAATCTAACCCTCCAGTGATATAGGTCAAGATTTCGCCTATACCCCAACTAGATAGTTGACGCAATGAACTCGGGGACGATGAATGACACGACGCTTTTGTGATAACAATCGTTGAACGGAAGAATCGAACAAGATGGAATATCCCAAAACCTCCGAATCTAACCATCAGTGATATAGGTCAAGATTTAGCCATACTCCCAACTAGATAGTTGACGCAGACAACTCGGGGGCGATGAATGACACCTGCGAGCGAGGATGACTATCTGTCGACATCGATAATTGAATTCCTTGGCAAACACAAGAAAATTCAAGAGCTAATGAAGAGAATAAAACTCACATTTATTGATCAATCAAAAGCTGAATATTTTCATATGCTTACAAGCCCTTTATATAGGGTGAAAAATGAAGTCTAATCCTTATCAAAAAGGACTCTAATCAAAGTAGAACTATAATTTACAAAAGAAGTTTTAATAGACTAGGACTACAGATAATCAAGCCTAAAAACACCGCGAAAATCTTGATACAAAAAACGTGGCCCATATGCCACATAATAATTAAATTCACAAAACTTGGGTTGCATCATTCCCTCTCTGAAAAGGATTTGTCCTCAAATCCAGTCGTCACCTATATCAAACGGACTCACCCACTTCAATTCACTAGCTCTCGTAAGATACCAAATGTGGGAATCCAACCTTATATCCAGCCGAATAAGCCTCCGGCGGACAATGTGGACGCATCGTCCTCAATTCCCCATAAGACCCGGCGCCTCGATCGGCGATCAGCGAACCCTATGAGACAGGCCCAAATGGAAGGTTGGCTCGATGCCAAATGATACGATCCTCGTTGGTGCGAAGGATCTATCGACGATAACGGAAGAACGAAAAGATGGAATATCCCAAAACCTCGAATCTAACGCTCCGGTGATATAGGTCGATGTTCGCTTATACCCCAACTAGATGGTTGTGCGAAGAACTCGGGGCGATGAATGACACGAGCGAGGATGGCTGTCTCGTCGATCGTCGATAATTGAATTTCTTGGCAAATACAAGAAAATTCAAGAGCTAATGAAGAGAATAAAACTCACATATTAGTCGAAATCAAAAAGTGAATATTTTAGATAACACAAGCCTTTATAGGTGGTGGCGAAGTCTAATCCTTATCAAAGAAGCGACTCTAATCAAAGTAGAACTCTAATTTACAAAAGAAGTTTTAATAGACTAAGACTCTAGATAATCAAGCTTCAAAATACTACGAAAATCTTGATACAAAAGCGTGGCCCATATGCCACATAATAATTAAATTCATAAAACTTGGGGTGCATCGTTCCCTTCTCTTGAAAAGGATTTGTCCTCAAATCAAGTCGTCACCTATATCAAACGGACTCACCCACTTCATTTCACTAGCCACCGAAGATACCAAATGGGAATCCAACCTTATATCCGACCCCAGATAAGCCTCGTGGACAATGCGGATATCATCCCCACCCCATAAGACCCGATCGCCTCGACCGGGCGATCCGCATGAACCCTATGAGACAGGCCAAATGAAGGTCAACATGCGATATCAATATCGATCCTCGTTGGTGCGAAGGATCTATCGACATCGACGACGGAAGAACGAACAAGATGGAATATCCCAAAACCTCTCGAATCTAACCTCAAGTGATATAGGTCGAGTGTTTCGCCTATACCCCAACTAGATGGTCGACGCGAAGAACTCGGGGCGATGAATGACACACCAATCGAGGGGATAGCTGTCTCGTCGATCATCGATAATTGAATTTCTTGGCAAATACAAGAAAATTCAAGAGCTAATGAAGAGAGAATAAAACTCACATATATTAAGTAAATCAAAAGTGAATATTTTCAGATGCTTACAAGCCTTTATATAGGTGGCGAAAAGTCTAATCCTTATCAAAGAAAGACTCTAATCAAAGTAGAACTCTAATTTACAAAAGAAGTTTTAATAGACTAGGACTACAGATAATCAAGCTAAAAATACTACAAAATCTTGATACAAAAAACGTGGCCCATATGCCACATAATAATTAAATTCACAAAACTTGGGCTGCATCATTCAAATTTTGTATTTACGGGTTGGGGTGCTCACCTTATCATTTGGTATCGTGAGTGACCTTCCGTTGGCCGGTGTCTCTCTAGGGTTCGCCCGAGATCGCCGACTTAGGCGGTCGGGTCTTATGGGGCTGGGACGATGGTCCCACATCGTCATGAAAGCTTATCCCGGCCTAGATAAGGTTGGGTCAAACATTCCCTTTGTCGTGCTTTTGGGGTGAAGTTGGGGTGCTCACCTTATCATTGATGATCGTCCCATTGCTCAGCGGAGGCTTATCCCGGCTGGATATAAGGCTTGATTCTCACATTTGGTATCTTGCAAGGCTAGTGAATCAAGTGGGTAAGTCCGTTTGATGTAGGTGACGACTTGGTTTGAGGACAAATCCTCATAAGAGAATGAAGACGAATGATCAAATTTTGTGAATTTAATTATTATGTGGCATATGGGCCACGCCAGATTAAGATTTTCAGTAAATATTTGTGCTCGATTATCTAAGTCTCGGTCTATTAAAACTTCTTTGTAAATTAGAGTTCTACTTTGATTAGGAGTCCTTCGATAAGGATTAGACTTCATTTTCACCATATATAAGCGTTTCGTAAGCATAACCTAAAATATCCGACTTTTGATTGATCAATCAAATGTGAGTTTTATTCTCTTCATTAGCTCTCGAATTTTCTCGTTTGCGAGGAATTCAATTATCGGCACGACGACGAGACAACCATCCATCGCTCGTGTGTCATTCATCGTCCCCGAAGTTGCACACAACTATCTAGTTGGGGTATAAGCTAAATAATCACCCATATCACTTTGGTGGTTAGATTGGTAGGTTTTAGGATATTCCATCTTGTTCGCTCTTCCGTCACATGTCGATAGATCCTCTCGCACCAATGGCGGATCGTATCATTTGGTATCGAGCTAACCTCCACTGGCTCGGTGTCTCATGTGAGTTCGCCCGGATCGTCGATCGGTTGGGCCAGTCTTAAGTATGAGATTTACATCGTCCCACATTACCCGCGAGGTTTATCCCGGGTCCGGATATGAGGTCGATTCTCACATTGGCATCGAGTCGACCTTCCGTCTGGTTGGTGTCTCATGGGGTTCGCGATCGCCGACCGAGCGATCGGGTCTTGTGCTGGGATGATGCGTCCCACATTACTCCGCGAGGCTTATCCGGCTGGATATAAATTCGATTCCCACATTTGGTATCTCATGAGGCTAGTGAATTGCAGTGGGTGAGTCCGTTTGATGGTGGTGACGCACTGGATTTGAGGACAAATCCTTCGTGAAGAGAAGGGAACGATGCAAAGCCCAAGTTTTGTGAATTTAAT
>JAODLM010000173.1:647500-698805 GCA_036937905.1 Salvia rosmarinus
TGCTACAACCAATCCATAAATCGTTAAAGCTTCCATAAAAGCTAAACTAAGCAATAGAGTACCTCGTATTTTTCCCTCTGCCTCGGGCTGTCTCGCGATACCCTCTACGGCTTGACCCGCAGCAGTCCCTTGACCAACTCCAGGTCCAATAGAAGCAAGCCCTACAGCCAATCCAGCAGCAATAACGGAAGCAGCAGAAATCAGTGGATTCATGATAAATTCCTCATACCAACAAAAAGAAATGGTTAATGATACAATCAACCAATGAATTAAATTAGGATTTAATTATTCCATCGATAGGATTCATCCAGTCGAAGGAACTAAGAACTTCGAATTTAAGTAAGAATATTATTGAATCATCAGAACTACTTCGATATCTCTTTTTTTATTTCTATTCACAAAGTTTTTGTGAATCCATAGACCTTTAGTTCTTCCATTTCTTGGTTCCGAACTGTTATTTCAATTCTTACGTCTTTTCTTGATTTCATCTCTTTTTTTCAACCAATTTACAGCCACAACGATATGAAAGGACTTCTATTGGAACCCCACACGCAGCGGTGGGGCAAATGAAATATTTCTTTAGTTCATATACAACTAGCAATATCTAATATCACATATACATGTCTTTCTTCCATAACGTAAACCATTAGATTCAATCGGATTTGGGAATCAATCCATTTTTTTAGGAATCCCTTTTTTTGAAAATTCTTTTTCCCTTTCGTTTTGTTTATCATTATTCCAACGGAATACAATCTAAATGGGCAATTTAAATTGATTAGCGCGAATTATTGCACAGAAAAATATTATTTTATTGATCTAAGTTCATGCAATTTTTTATTTTGGTCAATTGTTGAATAAAATCAACTCTAAAATTGTAAAATAAAGGAGAATCCTTTCTCCTGTTTTTTATTTAATCACACGCCGTAAAGTAAACATATATCTTATTCAAATTATGATTTGAATAAGAAGGTTGACTCGCCAATAGAATAGAAAGTGAATATTCCTCGAAAAAGGGTAGGATATTAAGTGATTATTTTAGGAAAAAGATTTTTTAGATCTCTTTCCTTTTTTTTTACAACTCTCTAATTCTAATATCGTAATTTTTGATTTTTTTGTTCCTATTTCTTTCTAGCATATATAGAGTCTTGTATATTTCTATGCTTTAAGTAAATCATCTTGAGCCACATATGCGTTGCTTTGCACTAAGCAAAAAAGACTATTTCAATGATGACCCTCCATAGATTCACCTATATAAGCCGCAGCTAAAGTTGCAAAAATAAGAGCTTGAATACCACTCGTAAATAATCCAAGGAACATGACAGGGATAGGAACCACTGAAGGTACTAAAGAAACAAGAACAACAACTACTAATTCATCCGCTAAGATATTAATTAAACAGGGAATTCTCCTTAACAAAAGCCGTAATTCATATGACAAGCATGTTCTTAGACTTTAGTACATAACTTAAGTTCTTGCAGCTGAAAACATGTGATATGTACATATGACGATGTACTATCAAGGTATAAACTTTTCAATGACAATATTCCTATCGTCAACACCGCCCATCCATCATCCGCTCAACCCGCACATTTAAAACAACATGCAGGTCGAGTACAAGAATGCACTCTGGACTCATGCCAAAACATTTGATAATATTCGATTACGCCGCCAATGTCGAGTAAGTCATGCGGTTTTAGTTAAAAGGCCTCAGGCTTACTAAAATCATTTCGCCATAAAGTAGTTTCGCCAAGCATTTTCTTGGTGTATGGTCCGTATCTCATAGTCACAATACATAATAATAATAAATAATAAACGCCGAGAGGAGGCCTCCCATCTACGATGCCGTGACCGGCCGTAATCCCGACAAAGACACATACCACTGCAAGCATATGTTAACACAACAGAGGTTCCAACCTTCACGCCAATCCTAGCTGCATTTATCATCCGGCACAGACCCGACATTAAAAAGGTTAAGCGACCCAAATGACATAACTTGTCATAATAAAGTTCCAACTATCTCCACAGCCCTACCCGGCAAATGATAGATCCATACACAAACGAAATATTTTCGGTGTAATGCAAGAAACATTTGATAACAGCTTGTAGAATAAGTATCAGAATAAACTCATTTGGAATAACATTAAAGTCACATTTTAGTGGGGTAAGAAAAGGCCCACATTTTGAAGATAAGAAGCCCACCTGACCGTAGATTGTCTAACCGATTGATTGCGTAGTCCTGTGCTTAGCCTATCTATTCTCGGCTTTGAGGTTTTGGAGTTGAAACATCCATCGGTCTTAGAACCCATATTTCTACTTGAGTGTATATCATGGCATGATATATAATCAATTGATCATGTAGTAGCTTAGTCAAATATTTCACGTTAAGACGCGCTTCCGTAAAAATATCATATTGTTGTTTTATCCTAAATTGCGCATCTTATTAATGCTTTAATGTACCTTATACATATCATATGAATGCATCAATTAATAGCATGTTAGTCACATAAGGCATGTTTCACATAGGGAGTTTCAACACTTAGTTAAATTTCAAGTGTTTAATTTTCAGCAAAACAAATTAAAACAACCCAAGTGTCATACTTTGACGATCTATAACCTCGATTAAAAATACGTATGACCGCACCAAGACACATTCTGAAACCTCTAAACATGTACTGTAAGTTCTAAGAAGGAAGTCGACCCAAACGAGTCGTGGTTCTGGAGATATAGGGTCTCAAAGTGGGCAACTCGAACTGACTTCTATACTTAGAATATTTTTCAGAATTTCCAGATTTAGAGTGTCATACTTTGACGATTCATAACTCTTGATTAAAAATACGATGACCGCAAAAGACACATTCTGAAACCTCTAAATATGTACTATAAGTTCTAAGAAGGAAGGTGACCCAAAAGAGTCGTGGTTCTGGAGATATAGGCTCAAAGTGGGCAACTCGAACTGACTTCTTCTATACTTAGAAAACTTTTCAGATTTCCAGATTTAGCTTAACGATTTAGGATTTTATGAGGCTCGTAACTTTTGACTCACAATACCAAAATGACTGAAAGATACCTTTAGAAACCTTGTAATAAGAACTACATGTTTCATGAAGACCGCATGGAAGATACTTGTTGCATCGAAAATACGTAAGTTCAAAGTTGACTAGTTGGAAAGGACAACATTCAAGTAGGTGACTTTGGGTCAGTCAACAGTATACTTATAAGGCTTGGTTTGGGATAAAACTTTCCAGATCACAACTAGACATGGTAAGGAACATTTCTTATGAAGAAACCAAAGTCAAAATCGGATTACAAACGGCTCGAATATCTCACGCAAAAGTCGTACACGGACAGTCATTTAGCATAGAATTTTACTAAGGCAGTTTGTCCAAAAGCTTACTGTAATGCGTCAACTTTAAAAATTCACCGTGAATTCATTATAAGGAATCTAGGAATGCAACCAATCATATTGAAAAGCCACTTAAGTCTAGTTTAATCCAGAAAAGCCTTACTCAATGATTCAAAATAGATTGGGAGATAAAATATTTTACTACAAGCTATCACTACAGTGACAGTTTTGTGCAGTTCGTTTGAAAATCTGGAATAAATAGTAATTTTTTTTATAAAATTCTAAAAATTTACATAGATCTTCTAGACATGCTAATTTATGTTTATGCCAATTTTTAGAGTTTTACCATTAGCCAAACTCTAAACGAAAGCCACGGACCGTGGGTGATGAACACCGAAATTTTACAGATTTGTGCAGTGTGTTTGAAAAATAGAATTAAAATATAAAATAAAGTTGGATTGACTTGAAATTTTACAGAGCTGTAATAGACATGTTTAATTTCAACATAGTAAAATTTCACATTCATCGGACCACTGTAACTTAGTCAAATAATTTTATGAAGTTACTGTTTTCGTAACATACTTCCAGTTTTCAGTTTTAAGCTTATTCTTCTTGTATGCATTTCATATAACCACGAAAATGGTGAATCTATCACCCCAAATCACCACCAAGATCATCAATCTAACCATGCAAGTATGATTTAATCATGTCTAAGAGTCATAGGAGATAGTTATACCTTAGTCACGAATTTGAAGATGAATGAGAGAGATGGAGCTTGAGCTCTCTTCCATGGTGGAAATGGTGTAGGAGAAGAAGAAGAGAGAAAGGAGAGAGAGGTCTGAAAATTTTGGGGAGAGAGGAGAAAATGTATTATGAGTGAAATGAAGTGTATGGGAAGAGTTTCTCCCATGTATATCTCTCTCTTCTTAGGCACACACACACACAATAGGAATCATGGTTGAGTGTGTAGAGTGTGTGATGATTAGTGTGGCTGAAAGTGCTTTCCATGCATGGTGTTAAAGGAGGTGAAGATGCCTTGTCCATTCATGATGGCCTAAGGTTTAGGGTCCAAATAGGTAGGATTTATTTTCTTTTGTACATTAATGCAATATATATATCATACATGATCATAGGTATAAAATACAAGTCATAAAAATAATTAAATCACCTCTTAGGCATATATTCGAAATTTTCGAGAATAATAGAGAAAATAGGATAAAATTATAATTCATACCTATTATTGATACTCATGTCAATCTCGATCAAAACATACTCATATATATCATAATATATGATTTAGATACCATAGGATAATTAAATGGTATCATTTCATGTGTTAAAACCATAGTTTATATAATTAGGTTTTCGAAATCCATTTCGAAAATTATCGAATTTTAAACGCCAAAATTCAATTTAATATTTATTAATACCGTAATTATATAAATAATAATAGGAAATTAAATATAATAATTTCCTGAGCATTAAACTCATTTTTCAAAACGCCTCAGACGCCGACGCTCAAAACGCTCAAAATCGACTCATCTCAAAATGGTCGTAGTAAGTTCGCACTTACTTAATAAATATATTCCATTTAATATAGGAATTAAGATGGAAATTAATTCCAAGCTTTCACGCCAGAAATTCCATAAAATACCGACGCTCGATACGCTGCTCGACGTTAAAATAATAATGTCGATATGCTTTTACAAACTTCTATTTCTAAATTCACAATTCTCAATGAATATAAAATAGAATTCGCCTTCAGAATAATCGAAACCATTATTCGCTATCTTACCGATTGAATCATGACAATGAATTCCTAATTTACTGGTTTCAAAACCGTAATTAGCATCTAATTCTACGGATATTACATCCTACCCCTTAAAAGAAATTTCGTCTCGAAATTTGCATACCTCATAAAGTATGGGGTATCTTTGATCTTAACATCTTATCTTTCCACGTGTTTTCCTTTGTCCATGGTTCTTCCATCGATTTTCATTAAAACCCAAACTTGATTCCTTAATCGTTGAATCGCACGATCAAATTAGTCGTAGATTTTCATCATAACTCATCTCGAGTCAAAGGTCACGCCATCATGTTGGTTTACGTGAATTGGGTCATTTTCGTATTTCCTTAACTATGACATGTGGAAAAAATATTTCGATTTTTCCGAATTTGGTGGAATACCAAGTTATAGCTACCAGCCTATTATTATTAGAAGCTCGTAGGTTCTACAAAACGTGGTCTCAAGATTCTCAGATCTCGATTTTGTAATTTCTAGATGGAGAAATCTTAAGAAACTTAATTCCGATTTAAAAATGCAGCATGATTTACGCTGCATCAGTAAGACTTTGTCCGTCTCAGCTTTTCTTATTCTTTGCCTTATCAAGCAGATATCTCACTGCTTCGCTTACGACGTGAACTTTATACATTTGCTCACCTACTTTGTTACAATAAAGTGGTGGTTGGTACTTTTTCAAGACAATGCCTCATAAGGCTATATTGATCGTTGGTCGACACCACGGTTGTACATAACTTAACAAGGGTACAACACGCTCACTGCATCCCTAAGTTTAACATTTATGTTCTCATCGATCCTTAAACGCTCATATCGTTTTGTTCGCCTTCGCCAGGAGCGGGCAACTATGTTAAGGTTCAACCTCGTGTTTAACTCTTTGGGAGTTAGTTCAAAATCTGGGGTACTCTGGAGTCTCTATCCAAGCGATAGTTTTGGTACTCCCGTAAATATACAATTCTTTTGTACGCCCCGAGCTTAACTTATCTGCCCACGAGTCATCCGAGTAGCAGAGACAAAACATAATTAAGTAGTCAATCCACTACTACCCATATAGTAGTGCGACTTCTTTATGACTTCGCGTAACCTATCGAGAGAACGCAGATAATCGTGAAACGAACTATGCCGTGGTTATCGATTTTACCTAGCAAGTCAAAGAGATCTCACCTATGCACAAACGCTGAGCGTAGCACTCACCATCTAGTTGTTACGCTACTACCAAGGAGAAAGGAAAGCTACTACGCATTTTTTTTTTTTTAAACCAAGATAATGATGTAGCCTTGTTAAGACTTTGTGCTATGAGAAGATATTGATAATGATATTCAATCATAAGATCCTCGATATTTATTAGAACAAAGTAGATTGTTCTATATTAAAAGACGTGAATCGTTATTTACTTAACAAGAAAAGTGGAACCATCATAGATGGAGGAGGCCACACGTAAGTTGAATGATAGTACAAATATCTAGTATCCCAAGTTAGATCAGTACATAAATTTCGAGGACTAAATTTTTATAGGATGGAGGGATGTCATATCCCGCCTTTCTTAATAAGATTAGAAGAACTTTCAACTTAGAATTTAAATGATTCGTGTCTGATGAAAGAAATTTTTAAATTCCAACAAAAGAAATTTATTTCATTTAAGTTATTACGAGAATTATTATATATAATATAATAATTGAATATGATTTATATATATATATATACTTATAAATCATTATATCAAAATGATATACTAATGTTTAATTATTAACTTATAATCTTTAAGATCGGACTCAGTTCGTAAGAATAAATCGATAATGGGCTTTGATTTAACGAAGCTCAAAATGAAACCCATGGAAGCCCAAAACCCTACACTACTATATAACTTATTCTTCTTCCATTTTGAAACCTAGCCTCCCTTCACTCTCTCATTCTCCACAAAGATCAACAAAGGAACTTCAAAGGTTTAAAATTTTCCTATTTTCATTTTTAGTGTGGATATGTCAGGTGTTGGATGTATGTAGTGTGTGCGCGGAGTGAGGGAGATGAGGTCGTGGCGGCGTGGTGGCTCCGGCCACCGCATCCGTCCAGAAGAGAGGTGGCGGCGACCGCAGGGGCGCCGACGGGCGGCGCATACCGCCAGCCGCTGGCGCAAGCGTGCGTGTATGTGTCCGAGGCATGTGGGTTTGTGAGTCCATGTGTTTGCACATAGAGTTACAAAGAGAGATGGACGAGGGTGGCGCGACGACGGCGTCGCCGACTGCGGGCATGGGCGGTCGGGTCAAAGGAGGCGGAAGGGAGAGCGGGCCGCCAGGTGCGTGCGCTCGTATGTGTGTTCGCCTGCCGTGCGCGGGGCGTGTGCAGGTGTGCGCGGCGGCTGTGAGACGGAACTGGAGGCGGTAGGTCGCCGCCGACGGCGATGTGGAGGCGGCGACGGCAGCCTCACGCATGTGAGTGTGTGAGTGAGCGAGAGAGGACGAGAGACGCGAGAGCCGGAAAGAGAAGAGAGAGAAGAGATGAAAAAATAAAATAAAATAAATTTGGGGTCGCTGAATCTGGCGATTACGGAGGGCGGTCGGAAGCGGCGCCGAAAATGGAGGAAGAAATTAGGTTTAGGTTTGAGAATTTAATGGGTCGGGTTTTGTTTATTCTAATTCATGATTTGGCCTCGCTTTTTAAAATAATTGCTAATGGGCCATATAAATTAAATGGGCTGATTTATAATTCAAAATGTGTTGGGCTCTTCATTTTAAATGATTAAATGCCGAGAAGTAAAAGAAAATGGGCTCGACTTTCAATGAGGAATTAAATTTAAGTCAGTCTTTGTTTTAAATTAAATGGGTTGGATTCATTTTTATTAATATGTGTTGGGCTCTTTTATTAAATGGTTTTGGGCTATTTTTATTTATTCTAATCAAATTAATATGTGTAGATGTACTGACTTAATTAATTCATAATGTTGTCATGGGCTTTTTAACTAAATGTTGATGGACTATGGAATTATTTTAATTTCGCCGTAATTTAAATCATGAGTGGGCTCCATCGAATTTATTTGTAGTGGACCTTAATTAATTTAAATTTTGGGCTCAATTAATTAAATAATAGTTGGACTTAGATTTAATTAATGATTGAGCTTTAATTTGATTAATTACTTAACTTGCCTTAATTAATTAAACTTAGACTTTAATTAATTAAATAAATAAGTTTAATTTTAAGACTTAATTAATTAAATTATATTAAGTCTTATTAATTAAATAATTAACTTAAACTTAAATATAAGTTTAAATTATTTAATCATGGTAAGTTAATTAATTAATTAATTAATTACTATTAAGTTTAATTAATTGATTGATTAAGATAAGGTTAAGTCAAGTTTAAATTATCTTAATTTGTGATTGAGACCTCTTTAATTAATGTAATTAATTTCTTTTAATGAAATTAATTAAGGAGAATAATTAAATAAATTAAATTATGTTAGACAAGTGCATAATTTGATAACTATATTATGTGTTATATTGTTTAGAGTCCTTAATATATATATATATATATGTGATTTTAGTATGCAATTTAATTGCATTATACTTTTGTAAAAGTATTTAACAAAGAAGATTATTAAATTAATTTCGTTTTAAACTAAAAGTCGAGCAAGGAATTGTTGGTGCCTTAGTCGATATAAATTAGTTTTCAAATTTAATTTATATTTTGAAAACCCGGCTTAACTAATCATAAGCTAGTATCCCACTTACTAGCTTAAGGCTAGCTTTTCGAGACCTATTAAGATTAGTGCTTCGTGTAGGTTTTGTCGATCAAGGGATTAGCGTTGCTTTCCCGAGCGCACCATAGTGATTTCTCGTGTTTTCTCCTATCGAGGTGGCTTTTCTTTTCTTATCCTCAAGGATAAAATGATTTATTTATGATGCTTTATGCAAAATGAAAATATTTATTTACGATGCTTTCTCGAGAAATGATGAAGAAAATGATGTTCATGAAATTACCCGCCCAAAATGATTATGTTTTTATGTATGTATCCTATCAATGTGTGGTTCGCCAAAGAATGAAAGAAAAGTTGTCGGTCGCCCCAATTCATGAAAAATCGAATTCGATCCCGTGCTTTATACCGGATTAACGTGGTACACTCAAGTCGATCGTCAGGCGTAAGTACACCACGGCCGCAAATGACGTAGAGGGAGGCCTCCTCTACGGCTGCTCAGATTCAGAAATGTTATATGAGGAATGAAAGGATATGGATCATACATACAAGAAAATGTCCGCCGACGATTTATGAAAATGCAAGAAAATGTTTAGTAAGCACGAGTATTTCAAATAAAACCCCGGGTTAATCACGGGCAAAGTAATTTAAAGATGAAATGTTTTCGCATGAGTCCACCGAGTGCATTCTTGTACTCACCGCATGTTTGTTTTAAACGTGCGTGTCGAAATGGTGACGCTAAGCAAAGGTTGAGCAATAGAATTTTTTGTCGAAAGTTAGTACTGAGTGCACATCGTCATATGTGTATTCACATGTTTTCAATGCAAGAATACTAAGTCATTTATATATTATGTTTGTCAAATCCTAATCTCGAAATTCTAAAAGTATTCCTTATATGTGTCTCACAATTTGATGTTCCATGTCCTCACACGCTTCTAAATTTCATTTCGAGTAATAGTCCCGCTAATCCGTCGCTTGGAATAGCGGTCGTGACACTGAAAAGTCGAAAACTAATGATAACGGCTTTGTGAAATCTTCTAAGATGTTAATGGGTAAAGGATCGAGTTGGTCAATATATTTCCAAATAACTTAATCCTTTTTGGTAAGACCCAGATAGAAATATGCTAACGACGTGAGTAAAGCCAAAGCAACAAGAGTATTTATATCATTCGTAGGTGCTGTTAACTCTCCATGAGGTAATTCTATGATTTTCCAGTGTAAAAGGGCTCCTCGACCAATTAGAAACAAAAATAAATAAAAACATAGTTCGAATAAAGGAACCCACGGGCGTATTCTTCTCCAATTTGAGTTTTACTCGCATCTCGAATGAATTCAAGAACATATTCGAAGAAATTTCACCCCACTCAATGGTTTGTGGGTCCCAATCACTATAGTAATCGAACCTAATAAGATGACAATTACAACCCAAGAAGTAATAAGTACTTGTCCATGTACTTGAAACCCCGCTTGCCAATAGAAATGTCACCTACTTCCACACCGGATATATCATATAACCCTTTAAGTGTGTTGATGGAACATGATAGTACATTCATATTTCCTCCTAAAAAAATCGAACTTTAAAAAAAATTATTTTGATTCAACCATCTCTTTGTCTACTTGAATCGGATATTTTGAACACCAATTAGTATTTTGAATACTAACTAATCACATAATGTCCCGCTTATTTTTATCTATTTTAAAAATTCATAAAAATAACCGATTCCATAAATCTATCGGATTTTCAAGGAAAGTTATTTAACTTATTATTAATCAAGGATTTCTTATATAGCTAGAACCCTCACTAATTGCTAATACCAATTTATTAAGAATTGCTTGATTGAAGATATAGCGTCATCGTCACTGAATCAAATATCTCGAAGATCGTGATCACAATTTGTATCGATTAAACAAATTATTGGAATTCCCAAAGTGATACACTCACAGGTCAGTATTCTCGTGCTGATCAATGATGATTACAATATCTAACTCCTCATATATTTAATCCCGCCCGATATGTTTGTAGGCTAGATAATTGTCTTTTCACCACAAGATCTCTTTCTAAGACGGTCGAGTCTTCCCGTTTTTGTTCCATTCTCAAGTCCTCGAACTTATGAAGTCTCGCTTCAGAGGGACCAATTTGTTAACATCCCACCGAGCCATTTTTTATTAACACAATGACACCGGCTTTTTTATTGCAATCATACTATCAATCACCGCTTTTTGATACCAACAATCAAGAACTGCTTTTCCCTACTTGTTGCATCAAAACCAAATCGCAGTTTCGGATAAAAACGGCAGCTTTAGTAAGATTTGTAATATGAATACCTTTACGCTTTGCAGAGATATAAGGTGCCATTTTAGATTCCATTTCCTAGTACCATGGCCAAATGAACTCCGCCCAAAGATCTCTTCCAAGTTGATGTTCTAATATCTTCTTGTCATTTCTCCCCACACCCCCTCTTTTTTTTCAAAAAAGAGACGAAAACCCCGAATCGAATAAAGAATTGTTCGATGGAACCTTCTCTTCACCGTAGATTTTCCGAGATAGACTAATAAGCCATTAGTCTTTTCTATCGCCTTTACTATTCAAATGACTGTACTAAATACATATACGTATAGTCAAAAGATGAATCGACTTTTCACTTTAGGAATCATTAAATCTTATAAATGATTGTTCGGTCTATCATGGAAATTCTTTGAAACAAAGAATCAAATAATTTCTCGGGTGAAACAAAATATCTCTATTACCCCTCGAATAGATTGTTTTTTTTTTTCCATTTCCAAAGGGCTCTGTTGTGTTGTTTTGAAAAGGACACCAACCCTTTCAAACTCTGCATCGACGGTATCATACCCCAAAACAACGTTCTCTTTCGCACCTTTCAACCAATCGATTCGACCCTGAGAGTCTTTTATAAAACTCGAGCAGCTTTTGAAAACTTGTTTCAGATATAAAACTTTGAGTATAAATACAAATTATTAATATTAATCATCCATATACCACTACCTCAATAATCTCATCCAACAAAATTGAATATTAAATAATATTTAATTGTAAATTACAATCACATGTACACAAATATTCTAACAACTCTCGTATAACTAATTATTATTAAATAATTCCTAAAATTATAAATTAGAATTAAATGTACATGAATTCCAATCGCACTAAACTATATCAAGACCACTAAAATTTGTTATCAATTCTTAAAAGATGGACCAATTGTAAAATTAATTATATATACTTTGCATTAGTTTAAATGTTTTCCTTCTATTAATCCGTTAGTATTTGGATATTGTAGTGGACAAATTCTAATTGCACTAATAAGAATTGATAGTAGCAATCCCTTATGTGGTTTATTAGATCACCCAAAATACGCTAAAACTAGGGGTGAGAATGGTCTGGACCGGGCACCCGTCCGAGTCCCGAGTCCCAAGTCCCGAAATTTTGCATTTTGGGTCCCTGCCCGTCCGACGGACTTGGGATTCCTTTATCCGAAATTTACACTTAGTAGTCCTTGGCCCCTGTCCCAATTGAAATTTTCCAAATGTCCCGAAGTCCCAAGTCACGAATTACCCAAAATGTCCCAAAATTACCCGAAAGTCCCGAATTACCCAAAATGTCCCGAAGTCCGAAGTCCCGACGTCCCAAGTCCCTCGAATTACCAAAATGTCCCGAAAGTCCAAATTAAAAGTAGATATATTTAAAATCGGGACTTTGGATTTTAACGGACTTGGGACTTCGATACCGAAAATCAAAATTTATCGATCCCGATCCCGAACCCGTAAATTGACTCTGGTCCCTAATCCCGTCGGATTCTGGCCTGGACGGAATTTCCAGTCCCGGTCCCAAATTCTCACCCCTAGCTAAAACGGAGAATATAATAAGTAATGGCTCTTAACTAAGGCTAAGTTTTCGACACGATATAGAAGCACTATACCTAACATGCACGAAATTAATGTGCTAATCGACACGATAATTTATATCGTGTTCGTGTAATGATCCGTGTCTTGTTCGTGTAACACGATAATTTTCGTGTCGCATTCGTGTTCGTGGCCGGATCATGTAGTTTTGTATAATTCGATATATATATATATATATATTTAATACTAATTTAATTATATTTTATTTCTTTATTAATTTATTTCTAATTTTGATTTGAATTCATCAAGCTGCGTATGGTCGTGTCAACACGAAAAAATTGTGTCATATTCGTGTAATGTCGTGCTCGTGTCGCTTAGTGTAAGTACATTTCGTGTCGTTCGTGCCTGGATAGATCCTTAATAGGTCGTGTCAGCTGCTTATCGCGTCGTTATCACGTCGACACGATAACGACCCGACGCCAAGCACTAACCGTTAAATCGATTCTTCACAAAGCTTTGAATAAGTAAACAAATATCATTCAAATTCTACATCAACAAAACGATACAATTAGAAATTATAAATCCACTATTTAATCAAATACTAACCTTAACTACGCAAAATAAGAAATATCATATACAATCGGATGTTTACAACAATTACCCAAAACCAAATGTGTTCTTATCAAGTTCTTTATCCGATGGTCATCAATTAATAATAATAATAATAATAATAATAATAATAATAATAATAATAATAATAATAAAAATAATAAATGTGTTTATAAAAAGATGACTAAATGTAGTCATCATAAATTTTTTCCGATGAAAAGTTACTACATCATTTTTGCCACATGGTAATATCAATGATCATTTCGCTAACCAAAAATATAGGTGCGAATATTTTGGTATAATATTAATAATTTGAGTCTTTTATCAATATTTTAAAAATTCGAATATTTTAAGATAAATCAAATAATTTAGGATTTAATCTAAGAATTGCTTATTTTGGAGGAATTCTTTGTGGATTGGACAATTTTGCTTCATAATCGTGAAAAGGAAAAGAAAAAATCGCTTAATTTAAGTGACGCTAGGTCTGATGTAATATATAATTCAAATTGTAGATTTAATGTTAATCAAAGGTTCAAATGTTATGGCATGGTTTTACCATCACATGTACGATGCATACACACACGCTGCCACACATCATATTTTTGTATAAATTACATTGGCTAGTAGAAATTAAATCATTTTTTAAACTAGAAAATTAAATTTTAATATTATTAGATTAAAGTAATAATTATAAAGTATTCCATTAGGCAGGATACCACAATAGTTTGAGATGTTGTCCCTTTATTTTAAGGTAAATATCAACTAACGTCCCAACGTTTCGCGATTTTTACTTTAACGCCCCAACATAAGATATTATTATTTTGCCCTAACGCTTTTAAAATTTCACTTAATGTTCGCCGACACTTTCGACGAAAACACTTACGTGATCGAAATTTTGATGTGGACCATCAATATTAAAATTAATAAAACGCTGAAAAGTTTCTCCAAAACGACGTCGTTCTATTTTTTTCCATATAAGGGAAGAAATTGAATGATATCGTTTTGGATGAGTTTTTTTACATTTTTATTTTATTTTTATATTGACGTGGAGTCCAGTATGAAATTCTGACAATCACGAAAGCATTTGTACGTCGAAAATATTTGTACGTCGAAAATTGATTAATAGGATATTAAGTGATATTTTTTGAAATATTAGGGATCAAAATTATAATACATATGTTGGGATATTAATAGGATATTAAGTGATATTTTTTAAAATATTAGGGATCAAAATTATAATAAATATGTTGAAATATTAAGTGAAAAAACGTAAAATATTTCGATATATATTTTGAACGTTGGGTTTGCGCAACCCATTTAATTTTTCATTTTGAGACGACGACCCATTTAAATTCAAAATAAACTATGTCTGCGTATAAATTAGGGCTTAGCCAAAATTGATCAAACCTCAGAAATTTTATTTTTATTTGTTGCAATTTTCTCTTCATTGTAGTGTGACAAACTGACAACATGAGTTCCACAGGCGATGAACTCCAGACGCACAACAATGAGGGAAACACCGAAGCCAGCAGCAGTGCGAAATCCTTCTTTGATATCTATGGCCCAGAGGTTTTACTTTTCTTAAATTTCCAGTTCTTTTAGCTTCACGAAAATCGTTCAAGATTATATACAAAACTTATTTTTTTTCAAATTTAGAGCTTCATTGATCTTGTTTCAAGATTCTTTTTCTTTTGGGGTGTTCTCTATCTATTCATACGCTTCAATTAAGTTATTGGGTATCATAGGGGCTACTTTTGGGGCAAATGTTGTTAGCATTTGTGGCAAAGTGGAAGGATAAGGGTTTCTAGAAAATTTAGTGACATGGATTTTTGAGGGAATATAGGTTTATTTAAAAACCTGATTCTTATACAACCGTGCTTTATATTTAAGTGGTTATGTTTACATATATAGCAAAAATTTGTTTTAATTTGTTGAGTTGGTATGTGTGTGAATTTGGTGTTTTGAATGCTCTGTTATTTGTAGCGAGCTGCTTTGATGTTTGTTAGTCAGAAAGTTGTTGATTTGCGCAACTGATCGTGTGGAGGTCTAAGCTCATGTTTGCCTTTTAGCTGTGCAGGCGAGAGCAGACGTCGAATTTAAGCAGACAGAATCTACCTCAACCTTGAATTTCCAGGTGTGGTCTGAACCCTAACCAGATGGTTCCTTACAACTTATTTTATGTTTAAAGAAGCATTATTTATTTGTTTCTTTTTGTTGTTGCAGGATGTCCAAGGACTTGCCACCTGGGTGCTTGCTGAGGGCTTCATGCCGTCCTGGGTTTTATTAAAGTATAGATCTCGATTTTTCTCAGTTCTGCCTGTCTTGCTTGCTACATTTGGAAAATATCATTTTCTTTGTTAGTTTACATCTCGTGATTGTTATTTGTAGAACAAGCCCTTAATTCCCAAAGTGGTCATGCTTACGTCCCGGGCTTGATGCAGCACTGTATTTATCACAGTCTAAACTACTAAAAGTTTTAAAGAATGTTGTGGAATTCCTAGAGCAGTTTTAGCTCTAAGGTAATTAGTACACGTGACAGAATCGAGATTCTTGAGTTCATGATTTTCTTTACTTCTATATGTAATATTTTCCTTTTGCTATGTGCTAGCTGGTCATCAGATGGAATGCAGACTGTAGATGCTCTACTTACATGCAAAGTTAAAAGAAAAAGAGATGACGATGAATGGATTCAAAAGAAAGCTGCAAGAATATCTTCTCAAGGTTTGTTTTACTTCTAGAGACTTAATAACCTGGAAGTACTATCTGATTTTTTAGGGGATTTACCTAAATCATGCTTTTAGCAGACTCGCCGGGTGATGCATCTCCTATTGACTTAAAAGGAAACTTACCATTCCCAATTACTTACTACACACTTACTGCAAAGCAATTGGAAGATAATGGATACTGTTTCAAAGATCCAGGTGATGCTATATCCTCTATTAAGGAGTTTCTTGGGTTTTTCTATTCTTGATGGATATCTTTGTTATAGGCTTTTACGATTTTTCTCTTTCAGACTTTGTTTCAACACTTCCTGCTCCTTCTGGAACTCCATTGCATGGGATTTTGGCATGGACTGTGAGATGGTACGCTTTGTTGATATTAATTTTAAATTAAATTTGACCAGTGAGCTTAAATAGATACAATTTCCAGTATTTAGAGTTGGAGCTGTAGGAATATATGAATTTAATCATGTATTCAAGCTTTCGAGGATTTTCTTGAAATATCATAACTCACTATACATTGATTATATCTCTAGCATGCTTCTATAAATTTAATGCAACACATAAGTGTGCCGCACAAACTTATAATTGATGGCATAGGTAATTGATTTCACTCTAGTTTTGATGTTCGGACGGTATCCAGTTGTCCAAATCTTCAATACTTAGTGAAAGGTCGCTATGAAGATCACCAAAATTCTCCTCCTTAGCTCCAAAGTGATTTTCAAAATCACAGCTATTATATTGTTTTTATTCCGATTTTCATACCTTGTATTTATAGAGATCTCCAAACCCTAGTTCTTTAGGATTAGAACTCTATCTCCAAGTAAAATAATTATTATTTTCTAGCTAGAAGATAATTCCTTTATAGAAATAATTATCTCGATATCTTTTAATATTAGATAATTATATCTAGACTAGAGATGTATTAAATTAATAATATTAATCGTAACACGCCTGGACTTGGACATGAGGGGACGAAAATTAGCTAGTAAAGGACCTTAACGCCGTAACAAGGAATAAAGATTAGTCTCAAACGAATTAATTTCCTATGTTCAAATTTCCAAGATAATTAATTTATATATATTAACTCATTCCACTAAAGAATTAATATTAACTCGCTTTATTTTCATTTGAGTCGGGTTTGTATTAGACTAAAATAATCCTCGTATTTAAGATATACAATATCCATTATTTAATTAGAGCTTCTAATAGCTCTAAATTAATTAATTGCTAATTAATAAATAATTAGTTCTTTAAGTAGTACCACTTAACTTAATTATTGATCCGATGAAATCCTCATGCATATTTAATACGATAAATCTTTTGAGCTCCTTGGGATATCGTCAACCTAAACCGTGACACGATTACCTAATACATATTTTCAGATATCATATACGAACCGCCTCACCCAATATGTCGAGTATATCGAGTTATCACATAACTCTTAACCATGACACCAAAGTGAGAGTCGAGACACGATATATAGTTGAAATCCTATTAGGTTAGGATCACACCAAGTCACCGAGATCTAGGTTTTTCACGACAATCAAATAGAAGAACGATCTCTTTGTGATCCTTATCAATGCGTAAAGATTTACCAATATAAATAAGTAATCAAGATAGACTATTTTCTTTACATCGCAGCCTAAACCAACAATTCATTCTCAAATTGTTTCGCTGTGATATTAGTTTATATCTCATAAGGTTAATCCAATCATATGATCTTCTCGTGATCTACAACACGTCATATGATCTTCTTTATGATGAGATAATGAGACATACATATGCGATAAGTTAACAATTCAGATAGGAGAATAATAGTGAACCGAGAACCAGATACAAACATAAAATGTCTTGCTTTTCAAGTATACAAACCAAATAGAGCATCTATCGGGCACTTAAAAACAATGAGAACTCTTTTCATTATCTGTATCATTCTCTAGTTCTTCCTTTAATATGACCTGAAAAGTCTCGTGTCCCCGAATATGTTGGTTACTTTATTTTGAAGAAGTGTAGGAGTTCTTTAGAGTTATATTATGTTGTCTCCTTTGTATGCAATTCTAGAATAACCTCATCAAGTTATAATCACGCTTTGGTGTTTACATTTCTTGTTCTTATAGATTCAATGTTTAAGTTCATTGGAGACACCAAGGTTTGAATATGCCTTAAGCCTCGAGACGTTTTCAATCGCCTCGCTAGTCGTAAGCTCGAGGCAGACCGATGCATAATACTAATACCGATACGTAAATCATAAAAACAATATTATAACTAATATAACAAAAACACATCATAACAAATATATGAAAACACATGAAAACATAAGTTCATAATTAATTACTTATACGCCTTTAAAATCTTCTACAGTTAAAATTAAAATTGTTTCAAAAGCATCATTTTCCTGCTACATATAATAAATTGCAATAGTAAAAGAAAACATAAGCATATAATGAGGGGAGAGGGAGAGGGAGAGCGAGGAGCCTGTGAGAGTGAGGGAGAGCGAGAAATTAGGTCTAAATTGTTTCAATTATGACAGTTTTTAACAGCCCATTCCCAACTAAAGCACAAAATAATGAAAGCCCAAAATACAGATTTTTTTTTGTCTTTTTGTGTGTGTGTGTGTGTGTGTGAAATTTAGGCCTAATCGCAACGGTTGAGGCATCCGATTCGTTGGATGCAGATGAGGTGCTGCCTCGAAGGCGCACCTTACAGACACCTTTTAACCTTGGGAGACACTAATTGATTGAACAGAGCCTCAGTTGGTCAACATAATCAAGTTAAACCTTGTTGAAACTTGAAAGGAGATAGAGCTCAAGCTATTCATTGCTACCTTCATGTTAGCCAGAGTCCTATGTATGCCCTATCGGAAAAGTTGTCTTCAGTCTAAAAGAAGTTGATCTCTTTCTTCAATGATAAGAACATATTCCATGTTTCGCTTCCACTCGATAAAATTTGGACCGATAACGGATTTTGTGCAGCATATGATAATCGACGTAAGAGACATATCTCAAACGATAATGTAAACACATAAGCATACGATCGCAAATAATTGTAAAATAATATTGTAACCTTTTGATAAAACAATATTAATTGAAACCTCCAATCGCCCAAGGAATTCCACATGCAAGCCACGCTGTGGACGCCACACGAACCCCCACTGCACTAAAATATACCTTTTAGTCGCTTAATTTCAATCCATGTCAACTTATCCTTATGAAAATGAAATTAACGATTGACCTTACTAGACCACATCACTATCGCAAGAAGGGACTTCATGGAAGTTGTACTGAGGTGATGTCTAAGCATGACCACAATTTTAACAATAGAAAATGAATTCTTAGAATTGGTATACTCACCTGACCATACCGCCCAATTCAAATCCTTTGTTATCTCATTTTATATCTATCTCTAGAGAACTTATGAAAATCGCACATGCAAGCACGCGTGTGATCGCCACACATGAAACTCCCACTTCTCAATAGATTTAAAATGTTTTATTTAGAAATCTCATCTAACAAACTTATGATAAACAAGGCAAGCAAGCCACGCGTGTGGATCGCCATCACAAGGCCTCACTTTGTTTAGAGATCAAAAGTGGAGGTCTGACATTTTAATTTGAAAATTAATTTGTCGGGTTGTTGCTTAGTCCTTTTATTCAAAAGGTTTGTCCATGCATCACGTAATCCTAGCATGCTTTTCTATAGAACTCAACATGTAAAACATGCTCGCAGTAATTCTAAAATATGCTTGATAAACGCGATAAACCTAGCATGCTTACTATGCATCCAATTACGTAAAACACTTAAAGGTTTGTCAACGAATATAAACATACATAGCATGCTACCGCATAAT
Source organism: Salvia rosmarinus (assembly GCA_036937905.1). Taxonomy (NCBI): domain Eukaryota; kingdom Viridiplantae; phylum Streptophyta; class Magnoliopsida; order Lamiales; family Lamiaceae; genus Salvia; species Salvia rosmarinus. The sequence continues at coordinate 667,369 of JAODLM010000173.1, forward strand.
TTAAACATCCACGAATGCATATGAACGATAAAATAAAATAAAACGCTCATCGCGCTCAATCATGAAACTCGCACATTTAAATCTAATCTATTACATAGATTTACAAAGTACAGAATTAAACTGAACGGGCCTCGCGTACCCGCACGGACCGATTCAACAATGGGCCTGGCACGGGCACGGACCGGAAAATCTGGAACGGGTCCGGGCCGGTCGCCCACTCGGCCGGGCCGCTAGGGCAAAGCCCACCCGCCTCACCTGCGCTACCGCCGCCGCGATCCGCGACCGCCGAGCACCCGCGCGCCACGCCCCTGCCGCCGAACGCCGAGAGACGCCGCCGCCGCCATACCGCGATCGCGAGTCCGCCGCGCGCCGGTTTCACGCCAACGCCTGCCGCCCGCTAGCTCGCACGGCGCAGCAGCCTCGGTAATCCGCTCGCGAAGCCGCCGCTGCGCCAGGATCTCGCGCGAGAACGCGCCTCACACGCAGCCCTCGCGATCGCCTCGCGATCGCGAGGCTCGCCGCCAGAAAACACCCAAATGATCGCCGAGACTGCTTTTTCCGCTCTGCTTCTTCGTTTTTCGCTCGCTCTTCTTTTCGCGATAAGATTTACATAATAAAATCTAATCTAACCACGGATTTTCTCGTGGTGTAAAACAAAACCAATAAAAACAATAAACGAGCCACGATGAACGAGCATCCACAATTATTAAAACGCACGTAATAATCAAACGTGAATTAATCCAAGAGCCAAGATTCAACTCGCCCGATACCAATTGTAGGAAAACATATGTTAACCTCGCCCGAGGATCCATCTTGTGTTTAATTCACCATACATTGATTATAAACCTAGCATGCGCCTATATAATTAAATCGCAACACGTAGGGTTTTCACGTGTTTACCTTCGATCTTAAGAGGTCGATGGAACGAGATGAATGGATCGAACGGATCGACTGCTTTGACCTTCTCGATATCCCGATCGCCCAATCTCCAACGCCGAGTGAGGACGATCTATGGAGAATACACCGAAAATCACCCGAGCTCTCACAATTTTCGAAAACTCTCAACTCTATGGGGTGACCGAAAATTTTTGTCAATATGTGAGCATTAACCTAGACTTTATCTCATACCTTATATTTATAATGCACTACCTTAATCCCATATGGAAATTACCATAATCCTATATGGAAATTACCATAATCCTATATGGAATATTACCATACTTTCGATTATTTCCATACTCTCGTGATTATTACCATAATCTTATATGGAAAGGATCTATGCATATACCATAAATATAATAATATCCTCGTGGATAAAGAGAATAAAATCTTGCCTTTGAGAGCTATAGGCCGATTTCACAAGGTTACACGGGCGACGGGCCAACCCATGGATCAAATGCAAGGAATAAAGATGGGCCTCAAAAATTAATTATCTTATGTTCACCGTAACATAAATTAATTTATAAACATTCGATCATGCCACTAGAGAAAGAATGTCGACTTACCCTTTATTACCGAAGTTGAGTCGGCTTGCACTTAGACATTACGAATCCTCGTATTTAAGATATCGAACGTCCATTAATCATTTCTAGCAATCGACGCTTAAAACGATTAATAACTTCATTTCTTAAGTAGTACCACTCAACCTTATTATTGTACTGAGCTAACTCAACCCGCAAGGTTTAGTACAATAAACCTTTTGAGCTCCTTATGGGACGCCATCATCCTTAACGGATACGGTGACTGACATGATAACTAGCGTGACATACAAGATCGCCACCACCCAAGACGGAGAATCTGGTTAGAACATATAACCTCACTCATAACAAGTCAAAGTGATGGTCAAGAACTCATACTCACCTAATACCTTATCGAGGTTTAGATCATCGTAAGTCACCGAGATCTGGTTCTTCACGACGGTCGAAGAAGAACACATCTCACCGTGATCCTTCAATACGCTCGAGACGCACAAGATAGACAAGCAACTAAGTCAAGTCACTTCTTATCTATATCGCACCTAAACCGACAACTCGTCCTTAAGTGTCTCACCCGAAACTTTTATATCTCATTAGCTTCGACCAATCATACGACTTCGTGATCTTCACACATCGTATGATCTAACTTATATATGAGATAAGGGACACGATATATGCAATCAAGTATTCAAATCGATAGGAGATTGTAATAAGGTAACAGAAACATTGTATACAAGCTCAACCAAACGCTTTCAAGATACAAATCCAACAATGTGACCAATATCCATGGGAGTAACATCGCACCAAACTTCATCATGATAAGTTTTTCCCATAGAAAATGAAATAAGGCACTTTATCGATTCGCACTCATTGTCTTTCTTAATCCACAAATGAGTAGGGCGAGGAGGGTACCGTTGAGTTTGAGTTTGTCCACCATTTCTTGAGAAACAAAATTCTCAAAGCTGCCACCATCGATGACTAAGGAGCATACTTTTCCGAGCGACTTGCACTTTGTTCGAAAAATGTGTGCCTCAACCAACGTTGGTCATTTTTCTTGGGGCCGCAAGGACTCGCTCAATCACCAAACACTCTCCTCTTCGTGCTTAAGTTCTTCTCGCTCAGCCCATACTCATCATACTGCTCTTCATCATCAAAAGCGGCTCTTCATCTTCTCCGATGATAGCTCCACCAACATTGTCTTTACGCTTTGGACATTCATTCATAAATAACCGCTTGTCCGCAGTAAAACAAGGTTTTAGTTTACCTTGGCACACACTTGCTCCATCCTCGCCCATCCTTTGTTTGCGGTATTTTTGTTGATGTCTCGCCTGAGGATAGAGGCTCGAACGCCAACAAACTTTTGGTACCACGTCAGATAATTTTGATTCAACCTTTAGGCTAGTTGATAAGCATCGTTAAGCTCCAAAGTTGATGCATCTCCACTTCATCTTTGATAATTGTCTTCGTTATGACATACCTAGCAACAAGTTCATCCCGAATTCGTGCTAGTCCGCCATTAATTTGTAGAATTCTTCCAGATACCGTCATATTTTTATCGCCGTAAAGTATTAAATTGCATGAAAATACTTTGAGCAAAATTTGTAGGAGGAAATTCTCACGTAACCTAGCTTTCATCTTCTCCCATGAAGCAATCTTGGCTTTTCTCCAATCGAAATTCTTGTGTCTTGTCCCACCAGCCGATGCATAGCCTCGCCGAGTTGCAACGAGCTTGACCTTTGATGGTCGGAGTGTCTCGAACTCAAAGAATTTCTATGGCACTAAGCCAATCAAGAAACTCCTCGGTTGCAGCGCACCATGGAATTCGCAATCGACCTTAACCGATCCAAAGATCGGTAAACTTTTGAAGAAATTATTAATTTTTTGTTGGCAAAGGATTCACATGCTCCGAGTCGTCACTAGAATAGCCATGGTCTGAACGCTGCTCGCCTCCCGGCTTCTTGATGCTCAAGACGACGTAAGCTCCTCAAATTGTCTCCAAGTGCCGAATTTCAGATCTCGCTCATCGCCAAACTCCATGTTTCCTCTACCACGACCACCTCTTCCTCTTCTCGCTACCATGAGAGAAGAATGAAAATACCGAGAGCATAGTCTAGCTCGATACCAAATGAGGGGTGGGTTGGAAAATAGGAAAAGAAAGATGAAATAAAGAGATGTAAATTGACTTCCAAGTCAAGAACAACTAAGGAATGAGAACACAATTCTCAAACTCTCAATTCAAATGATCTAAATGTTCAAACTCTTCCTATTCTACATAAGATAGGCTAGTTATATACTACAATGTAAGTGACTCTTCATGTTTAAGAAATAAATGAGAGACTCTTCAAACCAAAGAACATTAAAAGTGACTCTTTAGTTTCGAGGTGACTTTGAATGCAAATAACTCTTTGGATTCTTGGATTCAGACGATGGATAAGATATGTATAGAAAGGTATTCGAACTGGCTTTCCAGATCATCTGACCATTCGAGATTTGGAGCTTAAATGAAGAAGTTATGACCAGAACACTGAAGGGTGATCAAACTGACGGGTTCAGCGAATCAGGCAAATCAGACGCATCGATAACATACCCATTCACAATGGCTATCTTCTTCATCCCTCTCGACGGCACTACACTACCGCTCGAGCTACCCGGGTTGTGAGATAGTGCCTCCATAGATTCTTCGAGCCCGGCAGTGATGACGGTGTATAGAACCTCGATGCTCTGACCGATGACGAGGTACCTCGCCCACCCCGAGACATCTACAAACAAAGGTAAAAATGATGCATTAAAATTTCACAAATAATACATATCATAACATTTTTGTGCATACTATAAAATAAAACTTGTTCAGCTTGCATATAATAAATTCAAACCCTATTAATCGTCATCATCATCATCCAATGTATGATTGTTTTTCGACTCGACAATTCAACTTCATCATCCGTATGTCTCTTCAATGTCTATGAGTGTACCGTCAGATGAACTAGTGTCGTGTCATCATCCTCAACCACATTAGTAATCGAACCAAATGCATCCTCTTGAAAATGGGAGTATTATCGATACGTAACTCTCATCCGAGACTTCCACTTTAGATCGAGCTTTAATTTTGCATACTTCCCACCACTCTTTCATAGATTGTTTTAAACTGATATGCACAATAGTATACTGAATGGCTTGATTGCAGGATAAACGGTTCGAACTTGTTATATCTTCGCTATGATTTACGAAACAAACTTGTACTCGGAATGAATTGATAACCTCAATCGTGAAGGATCAAACCACTCGCATCTAAACAACGTGTGATCTTTGGTAGCCCAAGATATTCCAACTCACAAATCTCCAATTATCGCCCATAAAAATCGAGTTCTGAGTGTTTGTACCATAAGTTTCCTAGGGAAGATGCGCTCTGCATAAAATCACCGAATATTTTCTGAGTCTCGCATGCATCATCAAACCATATGTTTGAAGTTAAATATTTGAAGAATAAAGATAATTCATACGCTTTCCAAACATGGGAGAAATTCACAAATGCATCGGTAGAATTCAGATGAAAATGTGATACTCATGACTCTTCATCCCAAACATCTTCGGCATGTCTACACATCTACCCATGTTCAAACGCATCCATCTGAAATCTTAAACCTCTTACCCACTCACATAAGACTTTTTCTCACGATTGTCAAGTGTATAAGAAGTTTCGATATTTTCCTGTTGATTCATTCATCAACTCGTCCGTAATAAGATAAATTAAGTTATTCTCAGATTTGCTCGTATCTTTGTCTTCCTCGACATTCATGATCGTGTTAAGACATTATCTAACACATTTTCTATATGTCGACATCCAAATTATGCCGAATCAAAGAGAACTCCAGAAGGTAGATCCAAAATACTTTTCTTCTATCCAGCCCAAACTATTTGGATATTCTACTATTTATTTCATCACCGCCAACCTATGTTACTGAGACTAGTCCCATACCCATAATTAGTGATGTAAGCTCATCTCCCGATCGCGTCGTGGATCGTTAGTAATCACGTGTTCTTCTCGAAACCTCTTCGATCCCTTCAAATGGGTGATTAGGAGCTAGAAATTACGATGGTTATCAAACCATGATCGCTACCACTTTTAGCTAAAGTAAAAGCATCGGATGCTCCATGCAAGGGCAAGCTAATCTTCCAACGTATCCATCCGCATAACATAGAGTACGGAAGTCACTAATTGTCAAAGTAATGCAGCGTGCATTTGAAAATTTCGCTCAAGGATACATCATAAGTAAGAACATCGCATCCCACAAATCTATTAACTCGCTTTCAATGGTTGCAAGAACACATCAATCTTCTCATTCGGATTACGCGGTCCGCACTAAGATCGTAAGAAACATGTATTGCTCCTTCATACACACCAGGGAAGATTATAAGAGATAAGTATAACGGCCATGATAAATATTGCTTTACATGACCGAATGGCTGAAAACCGCTGCTGAGAGTCCCAATAACGCTACAATTTCGATGCAAATAGGAAACTTGTTCAAATGTTTCCATGCATGAGTCTGCCGGATGACGCGATGACCCCATCATCGATCGACGATGCATGCCAACGATATTTTCCCGTAGTATCGATGCATACAATCGTAGTCGAGGAGTTAGAGGAAAATAATACATCTTTTATATGCTACTTGTGCTTCCGACTTCCACCACCGAGTATTGCTCTTGAAACGAGGATGATTACGTAATTTGCAGCTCGTCAATTCGTAATCTTTGCGCCAATAAATCATGCAATTAAATGGACAATAATCAATTTTGTACGGCAACCCCATGCCACGCAACAATATATTCGTGTTGTAGAAGTCATCGCATGCAATTTCCATCCGATGTGACTCTTCATCGCCTCGATATTGATCAAAACCCTTCTCGAATGTTGTTCTCTCGCTCCAACTCGTAAGTCGAACCACAAATGACACGTGGTGATTCGAGCAACCCGACCACAAAGGTTTATCGGCAAGATTCAACATGTCGAAAATTTTGTGCATCGACTCCTCTTCGATCTCATCAAAGTTGAACGGACCCAGATCCACTACCATTGATGATACGTATTTGGTTGACGGCCAACATCCTAATCCACAACATTATCCCTACTTATGGTTGTCTCTCCTGAAATATCCATTCGTGATAATTTGGAACAATTCCAAATTTTGATAAGTGATATCGCATAGTATTCGCTTCCGATAAGGTATATTCTTACACTTACACGGACACTTGATTTTCTCTCCATCCTAATAAAAATCGAGCACTAGCGAATTCAATAAAACTTTCAAGTCCATCTCGAATTCAATATTTAATCCACCAACCTAACTAAACCTCTTATACATCCACTCACGATTGTCATTCATTCTTCAAGCTCCTAATTATAAATAATTAATTAAACATATTCACATTATATCATACATTCAATAATTCAACATATCAATAATCCTATAAACCAACCTACTCACATTAATTATATTCAAATTCATATATAATTGAATATATATGGGTCAACAACTTAGTTTCGAATGATTTGGAAGAATCTTTAAAGCAATCTTCTAAACAAGATGAAAAAGAGATTTAAGCACACAAATTATGGTTTGTTTTAAATAATTTCAAAAAAAAAATTATAGTTAGTTAACTTTATTTTATTTTTATATGATATTATTTAAATATTATAAATATTAGTATTGATTCGTGTGATGCATAATATTAATAATTATAAAATAATATATATACATACACTTAATCCAAAAGTTAATTTCAATATAAAGAATTAATAATACCAAGACAAATTACAATATAATTGTACTAAGTACTACATTAAAATATACTACTTCATAAGTTCACTAATTAATAATTATTTAATATATCAACTTAAGCATTGTGGCTCAACAACATTTAAATATATATAATTATCAACAAATCATTTAAACCATAATTTATTTCTATTATATCATCAACAAACAATATAATACACAATTAAACAATTATAAACAACAATTATAATTGAATAAACAATTATAATACAATCAAGCTCCTAATTATAAATAATTAATTAAACATATTCAATATAAGTATATAGTTAATAATCTCAACTATCCAACAATAATCTACACTTATTTTCAATCCAACAACAATCTAGTTAGTCTCAAGCATCTAACATAAATATATAGTTAATAATCTCAAGCATCCAACAATAATATAAACCTATTTTCAATCACCTAATCTCAATCGACAACAACATATCACTATATTTTTACGATTAATTATTAACAATATATCACAACAACATATCACTATATTATGATAACATATCACAATAATCATAACAATATATCCTAGCATCACAACAATCATAACAATATATCCTAGCATCACAACAATCACAACAATATTTCACAAAAACAACAAAATTTTAAAACTAAATAAACCCTAAACTAAACAAAAATCAACAAAAACTAACTCGACGACGGCGGCGCTGCACGGTAAAGTATAGGGTCGGGCAGGGAGGCAAGAATAGGGGAGGGAAGGCACGGCGAGACCGAGGCGAAGAGAGGATGAATTGAAGTGTTAGGCGCAGTTATGAAATTTGGGGAAGAAACCCGCCTATTATATATTTTTAATGGCGGATTAGCGATGGACTTATCCGTCGTTATATTTAAAAACTTATAACGATGGACTAACGACGGAAATTTCCCAATAAATATTAACGACGGACAAACGACGCCGACTTCATCGTTGAAATTCTCAAAAATAAAATAAAACTAATATTAACGACACACCCGTCGTTAAATTACGTGCAAAATAAAAACAAAAACTGCTAATCTAACGACGGATACGGTCCGTCGTTAATTTTAACGACGGACTAACGACGATATTTCATCGTTAAAATTCTCAACAAAAATAAAAATAAAACTAATATTAACGACGAATATATTCCGTCGTTATAATTATTTCAAATAAATCATTTTAAAATAATATTAACAACGAAATAATCCGTCGTTAAATTAAGTGCAAAATAAAAATAAAAATTCCATTAATTTAACGACGGATCACGACGGTTATGACTTAACGACATACATAATCCGTCGTTAAATTATGTGCAAAATAAAAAGTAAAATCATAATTTAACGATCTAATCGGTCGTTAAATTTAACGACGGATCCGATGGTTATTACGTCGTTAAAAATTGCGGAGATATTCCCGATGTCGCCGTGGATTTGTCGCCAATCCATCATTAATAAAAAATATTAAATTCGCTTGTATTCCGTCGCTAATCCGCGCAGTAATCACGACCCGTATTTTGGCCGTCGCTAATCCGTCATTGTCACCGTATTTTGTAGTGTCCTCTTTGATGGATGACAAATATCCGCGCCTTGAACCGATGTCACGAACAACGAAATTTCGAGCATTCTGAGCAAGAGATCCATTGATGATGCTCGAGGAATGGTTCGAATATGTGATGATTCACCCTCAAATTAGTATTTGGTTCAATTTTGTTGTGGACGAAGAGAACTTTATTGTGTTTCACTATTTCATAAATAAGCACTTGAGATGCAGAGTGTTTATATTTCATATGCATTTTTAAATTATAAGGATTCGTGGGGTATGTATTTTACAATCATACCCGTTGAAATAAATAAAAGAATTAGAAAACGCAGTATACATGGAAACAATCTAATTAGTTCACATAAACACAATAAGTGATCTAGATTTAGACTACATACTACCTAAAACTTGAATATTACCATATCGCATCTCATTATTATTATTATTATTATTATTATTATTATTATTATTATTATTATTATTATTATTATTATTATTATTATTATTATTATTATTCAGTGTGATGAAAACTAAATACTGTTTTAATCCATTCCATAGTATATAAAAAAGCATCATTCGGACAATATTTTTGTTGTTGCATTAATTAAAAATTATGTAAAGTATTGCTTTGTTTATAAGTTGAAAGAAAGAATGTCCTCCTACTCCAAGTATCACAGAAATAATTTCAATTATAAATGGCAAGTTGGAGAGTCTAAAATGAAATTCTTCTTTGGAATTTATTATAATTTGTTTAGATTCCTTAATTAATCCTTTTAAAAGAAGAAAAAAGAAGAGATGGGCCAAAAAATTATGCCTTCAATCTAAATTCATCAATTGGGAAAACATTATTTTCAATCACATAACTGAATTTTCCTGCCAAACCTCTATAACGACCATGGAAATCAGTAACTTATAATACGTCTTCATTGCTCAAGTAAAATTATTCTTTATACAGCATTAACAAAAGTTGTTTCCATGCAGATGTAGTTCTCCATTTCCCACTGCATTAATTTCCTCTTATACTCTCATATCACCCATAAACTTTAAGTTATACTTAGAAACATGGGAAAATATTTCTATAAAACACACACAAAAAGCATAGTGCCTAATAATTGAGGAAATAAATTGATGCATATGACAACTTTAAAAGATACCTCTTGATAAAAACTGAAAAGGAGTAATCCTCCTCATGTAATAAACTAATAATAACCTTTCTCAGATTTTGGGAACCCAACAATGAAAGAATAATTCAACGTTGATTGTCCCTCCAACTAAGGCAATTGTTGTGCAAATATATTATGAAACGAAAGAAGAAATCAAGAACCAAACAAAACTACTAGCATATGTCTAGCTAGATATTCTCTATTCTATATTACTTGATTTTTCAATTTCATTGCACTATTTGTAGCTTCGAGTATACTATTCATTATCATTAGGACAGAATAAAAAATACGGTACGTAGAGAACAAAACAGAACATGGTTTGCCGTATATGAACCAAATATTCTAATCCCACTTCAAAGAAAATATTTGACTGATAAGTGATAGGTGTCTTAATTGCTTATACAAATTAATACACTCAAAACCAAAGCTAGCATCCATGATTAACATGAAAGAAGAACCTTATTCCCATTGTTGATGAAAAGGGATGGATGAGAGCCCTAGCCTGCAAACTATTACGATTCAAAGGTTCTCATTTAAAGAGACATATTAAAATATCATTTCGCCCACACCTTTTTTTGTATATATATTGCCATAAGCTAATCAAAATTTCATACACTACTCCAAAACTTCACCAATTCTATTTCGATTTCCTATTTTTTTATCAGAGCAGAAGCAATATACATTATGAAGGTAAGAACCCTCTTTCTTGTTATTTGTTCATTATATTAAATTTTAATCAATCCCATGTTTTCTTCTCTGGGATTGTGCTAAAAATCAAGAAAATTGCAGCTCATTGTTTATATATTTAGTATCAACATTATATTGTATCATATTGTATTCATGTCTGGTCTGTGTCAACATTTGAGTCATGTTCGGTGGCCTATGGCCTAAAATTAATTTTTATGGATAAATTGGGACATTTTAGCAGTGCCAAGCTCAATCATTTACTTGTATATATGGCTAGAAATACTAATTTCGTGATTTTCTTTGCACACTTAGAAAGCATTTCAATTAATTCCACGTGTCTGGGCCGATGTCAAGGACCAACCAAATGACTGTTTATAGTATTCATAACATGCATTTATTTGTTACTAATCCTTCAACCTCCCTTTTTCACCTTGTTTAATTTCTTTCATTAAAAGTTTTAACTTTAACTCCTAAATTTTAATAATCTTGCGTTGACTATTGGTGATTTCTCCACACAGAGATTCAAAGCCATCTCCAATTTGGCATTGCATGTATAACTCCAATTAATTACTCTCAATCCACGACGTTCATTTTGATACTTTTCAATTGACACATGAGTCTAGCTAGCTAGTAAGGCCAACTACTAGACTTGGGAGTCGGGACCGAGTTATTACTCAAATTTTCTAAACGTCATACTCGACAAAATATATTAAATACAATTCGTATTATACTAAGTATAATACTATAGATACGTATCTACAGATGGACGATAGATATCGTATTTCGACAAGTAAGTTTGATAGTACAGTTTCCTGTATAATTTGCTTGATTCCAATCGATTGGTACATTTTTTTATCCCAACCATTCTCGACGGGTGGTGCATTTGTAAATTGGACGTCAATGATAAGTTTTATCCAAATAATCATTAAATAAATAACTTTTTGGTTCTAGTTGTGGTTGACCGACCCATTAGATATCGACTTGGACCGTCCCTAACCATCAACTATGGCTCAAATCTCAATCTAAGTTCTTCAACCGTAACCGATCGAACCAAAACCGAAACCGTAATCATTGTTTTTTAATTTATCGGCCATGTGATTGCAGATCCAGATGGATAAAATCAATTCATTGACAAACCTACTTGCTTAGATTTGTCAATAGATTAGTTTTACTTGACCAAAACTAATAAATAAGATTTGTTATGATTCGATACGTAACTAGAATCGGATCGGACCGAACCGACTATCAAACCATGGTCTAATAATCCGGTTAAAACAAGTTTAGAATCGAAACCAAAATCGAATTATCAGATTAAAATTTAATTGATTATAAACGATTTCGAATGATTCAATAAAATCCACTAATTAACATCTCTATCTCTGACCAGACATCAAATGTACTAGCGATTTAGAGGGGAGTTTGACTAAGCGCGCTTAGTTCTTGTACTATTATGCCTGCTCGTGTCGCTCTAATCCATTTTCTCCTCTTATATATACTGCTTGCGCATGGCCAAAATAATTATCTGCGAATTCACTAATTCTCAGAAAATTTAATGACAGGAAAGTAGTTTCCAGATTCTCGCCGAAAATAAAAACTCTTGAAAAGTGTGTCCGAAAATTTGTGTGTGCGTGTTTCCGCCACGAGATTTTAACTGCACTGGCAAGAAAACGGTTGGGAGCCAGAATCCCATTTCATGCACTAAATTTTTCTGAGAAGCATTCAATTCCTCATTAATCACTCATATTTTACTCGAAGTTTCTCTCAACAAAACACACAACCTTCTCGCAGTTCACTTCGAGTTCTAATTTCTAATTTCTTGTTTCTGATCGGAAAACAAAATAAAAATTGAAGATGGTGAGAATACCGGAGCGAGGCCCCAAATGCTCGACGTTTCCGTCAATGTGCCGTCGCAGGTTGGCTCCAAGTGCTACGACGACGACGGCCGCCTCAAACGAACTGGTAAGATAATTTCTCCATTTTCAGACAGCTCTCGATCAAATCTTCGTGTATAATGTTTTTATTTTTTGGACAGGAACTGTTTGACGGCGAGTGCTCATATCATAACAGCCGTTATCGGTTCGGGCGTGCTGTCGTTGGCTTGGGCGACGGCGCAGCGGGGTGGGTCGCCGGTCCGACCGTGATGCTCTTGTTCGCATTCGTCACGTATTACACTTCTGTCCTTCTCTCCACATGCTACCGCACCGGCGACCCCGACAACGGCAAACGGAACTATACCTATATGGACGCCGTTAGGTCCAATCTCGGTATATTTTCTTCACTCTCTCTGAAAAGAGTAAAACAATAATGAGGTGAATTTTTTTTCTTGGGTTGCAGGTGGTTTTCACGTGAAAGTGTGTGGAGCGGTTCAGTACATGAATCTCTTTGGAGTTGCAATCGGTTACACCATTGCTGCATCTATAAGCTTGATGTGAGTTTAGATTCATTTGATTTATTTAATTTTATGTTATTTTCTTTATGGGGAATGTTGATGGATTTGGATTAATGGAACAGGGCGATTGAGAGGTCGAATTGCTTCCACAGCAAAGGCGACGCGAGCCCGTGTAGAGTTTCAAGCAATCCTTACATGATTGCATTCGGCGTTGTCGAGATCGTCTTCTCCCAAATCCCTAATTTCGACCAGATATGGTGGCTCCATTGTTGCCGCTATCATGTCCTTCACTTACTCCACCATCGGTTTAGGTTGGCATCGGAAAAGTTGCAGGTACTCCACACACTTTTCCCTATTTCAAGCTCTAATTTAATTAATTTTCTCCATCTTGTTTTAACACCATTTTTCCCCGATCAGAATCCGGCAAAGTGAGGGAAGCTTCACCGAATCAGCATCGGGACAGTCGTCGGAGCTCAAACGATCGACGAAACACAGAAGATTTGGAGAAGCTTCCAAGCTCTCGGCGCCATAGCTTTGCCTATTCCTACTCCTTAATCCTTATCGAGATTCAGGTACAACAATTTTATCTTCTGTCTGTTCTAATTAAATCATAATTGAAGATTAATAAAATTATAATTGGGGGTTAATAAACTTCCAATTGAGAATTGATGAACCCTCACTGTGAATCCGTATGATTAATTACTAATTAAACTCATCTTCCTCATGAAATAGGACACGATCAAATCGCCGCCATCGGAGTACAAGACGATGAAGAAGGCGACGCTGCTGAGCGTGGCCGTGACCACCGTCTTCTACATGCTCTGCGGTTGTTTCTACGCGCCTTCGGCGACCTATCCCGGCAACCTCCTCACCGGATTCGCTTCTTCAACCCGTACTGGTCCTCGACATCGCCAACGCCGCCATCGTCATCCACCTCATCGGCGCCTACCAGGTCTACTGCCAGCCCTCTTCGCCTTCGTCGAGAAGAGCGGCGGACTGGTTCCCAGACAGCAAGCTCATAACCAAGGAGATCACTCTCCCATCCCCGGCTTCCGCTATAAGCTCACCGTTTTCCGGCTTGTTTGGAGAAGTATATTTGTGGTGATCACCACCATCATCTCAATGCTCATGCCGTTCTTCAACGACGTCGCGGAATCCTCGGCGCCGGGTTCTGGCCGCTCACGGTTTACTTTCCAGTGGAGATGTACATTGTGCAGAAGAAGATTCCGAAGTGGAGCTCGCGGTGGATATGCCTGCAGACGCTGAGCGCCGCTTGCCTCATCATATCCATCGCCGCCGCTGTCGGATCCTTCGCCGGGTTGTGTCGGATCTCAAGACGTACAAGCCTTTCAAGACTTCCTACTGATGAGTAGTAGTTTCAGTTTTAATCGAGGATGACAGAAAAAAAATTAAGAAAAAGGTGGGATTTATATATAGTTTTAGTTCATGTTCATAACAGGCCTAAAAAGGCTGTAGATTTTCACAGTATTTACAAGAAGAGGAAAACGGGTGACCATGCTTGTAATATTCAAGAAATTAAATCCCATGAATTTCCAGTGTAATTTTAATTTCTATTTCTCAGTTGAAATAGTGTACAATTGAGGTGCGCAGAGTGATTGATCGGTAATTACCTGCTTATTATTGTTTCTAATTACATTGGCTTGTTCAATTTTGTTGTTTCCCTAGTCTCCCGTGTTGTTCAATTAAGAAATACATAAATTAATTATCAACTCGTAACATGATCATTACACACAAGACAAAGATATATTCTGATTTCGGTAATTTTAAATGGACTAACAAGCTTGATTGATATTACATGGATATATATCATATATGAGAGATTATTTGAGATTATATGTCCAAGAGAAGCTAATCGAACAAATGACTAAGCACGGTTTAGTTATATTTTACTCCGTCCACTAAATAAATACATTCATTTAATTTTGTTTTGATCCATCCACAAAATATATACACTTTTTTTTTTAGAAATATCAATTTATATTTTTACTCTAAATCTATTAACTTTTTACAAAAAATTACTTAAGACCTACCTTTTACTCTCACTATCTATTTATATATTTATTTATTATCTTCATGGCTCTCCTTTTAATCTCGTTATCTATTAATATATTCATTTAGATATTCTCTAACTTTACACTCATTATAATTTACTAAACGCAGATCACCAAAATCAAGAATGGATATAAGAGGCGGAGGGAGTAAAACATTTCATCTCTAACAAATAGATAGAGGGTCAAGTCATTTAGTGTGCATGGATATAAGTGGGTGTGATTGTAACTCTAAATTGAAGAAAGAAAGAAAGAAAGAAAGAAAGAAGAAGAAGAAGAAGAAGAAGAAGAAGAAGAAGAAGAAGAAGAAGAAGAAGAAGAAGAAGAAGAAGAAGAAGAAGAAGAAGAAGAAGAAGAAAAGTTTTGCTATTATTTCACAAAATGTAATAATCTAAAATCAGACTTATCATTCTAATTTTGAATATTATACTCTAATTAGGAATAAATTCACATTTTCATGCTAAAAAATGTTTTAGCCAAGGAAATAACCAATTTGTTGATAAATTTCGTGGGTGTTTTGGAGCAGACAGCATATAGTCATTCTTATTTGTGTAGATATTCTAAGGTCAATTTGGTTAAAATATGTAATCGCATAATGTGAGAAAAGAATAGGATGCTTTTGTGTGTATTAGCTTAGAGGTTAAAGTTCGGCGCTAAAAGCTCAGATTCAGTCCACCGCGAGTAGTTTTTAAAATTTCTGTATTAAATGACAAAAAAAAGAATAGGGTGCTTTGCATTCATTTAACCTCGTCCACAGTTAAATTTGTTAAAAGAGTTTTTCAAGTTTCAAAATTTAATTAATGTGCGCGTGATTTCGAATTGAACCAACTTTTCAGTAGCTAGGAAAATGTGGAATTAAAGCCACCACCTAATAGTGATAGAGTTAATTAAGCAAAGTCCAATATATCTTAAGTTATACGGTGTTAATTAGTCGCAAGATTAATAGTTGAATAGTTAATTTACATGGGGGTTTCTCAATATAAGTCGTCTTGAAAAGTATTTTAGACCATGCTAGTGAAATAATTATGAGATTATGTCAATTTCTCAACTCAATTGTGCGTATTTGGTTAGACATTTTCTAACTCATCCAAGCTAATATATTAGATGAACTTTCACTTTCCAACCTCAAATATCACCAAATTACTACAAAAGAATCTCATAAAGAAATGTTTTAGCTTTTGTTTAGATTACGTTATCGTATATCTTTTATTTCATAACTTTGATTTTACTTCATATTTTGTAGGGGTTCCCGTTTCATGACTCCTAATTTAATTATACAGTTGAATGTTAAATAAATATCAAGTTTTCAATTTTGTTGCAAAATAGATCCAACTTCTAAACTATTTCAATTATATCTTAATTTTGTTATTTGTAGTAAATTCATCTCCTATTTTTGCACGGGTTGACTTTGAGATATCCAACCGACGGGTCCACTAACGCCAAACGAGCAAGCCTAACGCCTAGAGCGCCCACGCCAGTCCCGGCGAGACTTAATCATCGCCCAAAACCCTAGCCCCTAACCGCTATCCCCCAATGGAGAGGACGCCCTGAACCAGGTCGCGCCACCTCCACGTGGCGCACAAAGGCGAAAGGTCCCGGCCCACCAATGGAAGGCACGCCGAGAAGAGTCACACCACCACCAATGGAGAGGTCGGGCCACACAGTGGCGATTCGATCGATAAATAGAAGGAAAAACGTAGAAGGGTTAGCAATTTATCAATACAAGCGTCAGAACAATACTGCATTTAAAAGCTCTAGTAAAGTATTGAGGAATCATTCCTCCGTGGACGAGATCTCATTAACGATCGAACCACGTAAAAAGCCCGTGTTCTTTATTGCTTTATATAAATCTCGACACTCACATAGCTAGATTCATCATCGCCGCCCTGGAAGCCCGAACAAGAAAGCTTCGCTTCTCTACAACTAAATGGCAAGAACACGCACAACCGCCGCCCACGGCAACAACCGGCCGAGGACCACCTGTGTGGTCACTCGAAAGGAGATCGCGACGCCACGAGCGCCACACCCTCGAGGGCAACATGGAAAATGTTTCCATACACCCTCGGACCGCCTCCCCAACGTAGGGAAAGATGTCGACCTCAACGAGGACGAGCAAAGCCTCATTCGCCCACGAGGTCCTCGGCCGAGCCGGAGCGAGTTCCTCCACGCCAACCGCCAATTCCAAAGCTTCCTCAACCAGGACCAGGAGCGGCCTCGAGGCCCCTGATCAACACCACGGCAGCCAGCCGCCCCCATCCGAAATAGCGATCCCACTCGGCTAGCCGAGAACGCGGATCACGCCCGACGCTGGAGCCGCCGCGCCGAGCCACCGCCTCATTCGCGGAGCGCCGAGCCACCGCCTCATTCGCGGAGCCACCGCGGGCGAGCCGCCATCACGGGCCGCCTCGCGTCATGGAGCCGATCTCCACCCGCCATGCCGACCAGAGCGGAGCAAAACAGAGGGAAGAAAGGCGAGTTGAACCCGAGGGACGAAGGCCGCTATCGATCCCCACCCTCCGAAAGAGATGGCAACGATCTCCGGGTTCGACCGGTACGGGAGGATCATCTCCCTTTCTCCGTGGAGATTCTAGACACGCCACCGCCCCGGCACGGCACCCAATATAGCGCTCACGCGGCCTCGAGACCCTCCGACTTTCTTTTCGCCTACACCACCAACATGGCGATCAAGGAATGGAAGATTTTCACATGTGCAAAATCTTCCCCGAGGTGCCGGGTCTCCAACGCACGGCGTGTTCACCTCGCCCGCCGTAACAAGATACACCGCCTGACCTCATGGATCGCTCAAATGGCGCTCTATCGTAAGACGCCCCAAAGCCTTCCTCCGACCGCCACAATCCGCCATATGGACGAGACGATGTCAAACTTCGCCTCGAGGTTCATCAAAGAGTCGCCAAAATGACGACAAGAACGACCTCTACATCATCAACGCTGCTCAAAAGGGATCCGACCGGCCAAGAACAAAGAAATCACTGTGAGAAACCAAAGACATCGAGTAAGCTTGAACCTGGTGGACAACTTCGCAAGGGAGAGAGTCGATCGGAAGAAGCGGGAAACTGGGACCACGTAAGTCCGAGAGAAAAAGCGACGACCGAGTCGAGGCGCCGATCGCAGAGCGCCGACGTAATCAAGAGAGGCCACGAGTTCTGGCCTGACCTCGGCCCAACCCCGCGAAGTACGCCCTACTCAAATCAAGGGCGGAAATATTCGAGCCCACGCCGAGCTCTTCCAAACCCGCCCCTATGAAAGTGGATCCAGAAGAGGTCCAGCATAGTATTGGACTATCACCAAGGGTATGGTCACGATACCGAGGATTGCGTAAACCCGGCTCACAGATCGACGAGCTCTAGCGAGGGCCTCAAGAAATACCTCTGACGAGCTGGTCCAGAACGAAAGCAAGGCGAACGGAGGTGGCAACAATCGGCCGACCTCCAGCACCCAACTCAAGACGACGAGGACGAAGGTCCCAACGCTATGGAGCAGTCTATGTTGTTACGGATCGCCTCGACGACGAGGTCGCCTCAAGAACGACGCCGAGGCCGCCCCTCAAGAGCCAAGAACAAGCGACTCGGATGGCGAGAACATAACGCTTCCAGGAGACCCCGTGCCAAGATCATGCCGCACCAGACGCCATCACGATACAGTCAAGGCGGGCAACAAAACGCTCACGGTCTATATCGACATCGAGCCTCCACAAGATCATCTTCCGTAGCTGTTCGACAAGCTTGAGGTCGGAGGCATTCTGTACTCCCCGCCTCCCGCCACGAGCTTCACTCAAGAGGCAGCCCAGCCGAGTGGTCATTACCCTTCCCACTGCAGGCGGGCTCCTGTGTCGGTCACCAAGGCCATCCGATTCTTCCCGGTCCGAGCTCCCTCCGCATAACATCATCCTCGGAGAGATCGGTCAGACGCCACCAGGCCGTCCTGCTCGGTCTACCACCTCACCAAGATTCCCACCCCGGGGAGTGCTCAGATCCGTGAGACCAAACGGCAGAAAGAATGCCTACGACTCTCAACTCAAGATCGGCCTCGCCCTGCATAGCAATTACCGAGCCCCTGAGACCGACACCCGGATGACCGACCGGGGCTCCAACTATACGATGACGATCCTTCAAGGTCATCCGTGTCGGCACCTGTGGCCCAATGGACGTCCGCCAGAAGACTCATACGACTTCCGAGAGAATATAGGGACGTGTTTGCTTGGTCCCCTCGATATGACCGAGTGTCACCCGAGCTCATAACTCACCGCCTCAACATCGACCCGCTACCTGCCGGCCCGTAAGAAAAGGATATTCGGCGGAGCGCAGCCATAAGGGACGAGGTGACTCAACTCAAGGCCAAGATCTTGTTCGAGGTCAACACCGACTGGATGGCTAATCCAACCGTGGTCCGAAGCTGGAGGCGGGCGAGGCCGATTATACCGACCTCAACAAGCACCGCCTAAAAGATTGCTACCTCCTCGATATCGACAAGAAGGTGGAGGCATTGGTGGGCCACGAGATGTTCAACTTCCCGGATCTATACAGGGTACCACCAAACTCGATGAGCCCGAGGACGCACCAAAGACCGCTGCTCATCACCGACTTCTGCTTACAGCGAAGATGCCTCGCCTCAAAACGCGGCTACTTACCGAGGATGGTGGATGCAACATTCAAAGACCACATCGGGAGATCGCGAGGTCACGCCGAACATAGTAGTCAAAAGTCGAAACGGAGAGTACCGACGACCTCGCACCATCCTCCAACTCCTCGGTCGCCAACCTCAAACTCAACCCCGTAAATGTACATTTATGGTGAAGACCGCAAGTTCTTCGATGCTGGTTTCTCGAGGCTCAAGGCCAATCCCACCAAGGCGAAGGCTCGACATGCAAGTGCAAGGACCATCCGTGAGATCCACAACTCACCGCTGCCCGCCGCAGATTTCTCTCGAGCCGAGAAAAGCTCACATTCTTCAAAATCCCGAGGAGGGCTCCGGACCCTGCGGAGGAACACCAGCGCCTTCTCGCACTGGAAGGAGTACTCCGACCGCCGACCCGTCCGCCCAAAGCAAGTGAATCTCTCCTATATTGCCGCTGACGAGGCCATCAATGGCACTGTGTGCGGGATGAGGGACAACAACTCCCATCTATTTTATCACCGAGCCTCAAAGGACCGTAGACAAGGTATCTCGCCTCGAAAAGATACTGCCCCGTGAACGCCAAACGACGCCCGACCCTACTTCCAAGCTCACTCCGCCCAGTGCTAACCGACTTCCGAGACAAGTCTTGTTGAAACTCGAGTCGTCCGGACGATAGCTGCTGGCACTGAGGCTGGCGAGCACGACATTTCGCACTCACCTGCATCGCCATAAAAGCGGCAAGCTCGCCGACTCCCTGTTGAGGCCAAATTCACCGAGGTAGGCTCGCCAATGAGAACTCCAGCTCCCCGCCCACGGCGGAGGAAGCCGCCCTAACACCACCGATGGTTGCTGGGACGACGTGACGGAGCATCATGCAAGACAGTACAGGCATCCTCCTCCTCGGCCCGATAAGCAGAAGTCACATACGCACTCTGACCTTCCCACCACCAACAACGAGGAGTATGAGGCCCTAATCTCCTGACTCCGCCTGCCATGAGCGAGGGGGATGAGATCCAAATCTTCATTCCTGTGTCGCCGCGAACTGTGTTAGAAATACGAGGCCAGGAGGACCGAATGAAACAATACCTGAAGGCAAAGGAGATGTTGACCTGCTCAGTACTTCAAGATCCACCGAATCCCCGAGGGGAAAAACCGGGCGACGCCCCGCAAGTTAGCTGCCAACAAGTCCACCAGGAGGAGATTCGCGTAAGCATAGCGAGTCCCACGCCGCGCCATCACCGAGATAGAGCCGAATGATGTCTCCCAAGGCCTACCGAACACGGCGACTACCTTCGATCGCTCGAAGCCAAAAATGATGGCAAAATCCCAGATCTCATGCATGAGGCGCCTCACCGGAAGTCTTACCTTCAACCCTCCCGAGATGCCTCGCCGGAAGTTCACACGTGCTCAACGAATTCACCGGTGGTCTGTGGAAGCCACATCGGGTCGCGAGCACTTTCAAAAAGACGCCGAGGTCGATATTACCGCCCACCGTACAAGATTCGCCGAGCTCAAGAAGTGCCCAGTGCGATTCACTCCACACCAAAACGCCGATCGACGGAGTGTACCGCAGAGTCCGTGGCCTTCATGCGCAGGGATCGACATCGCCGTCTGCTCGACCGAGCACCGTGTCTCGATATTTAGTCGTAGCCATAGACTACTACCAAACGGGTCGAGGCCGAGCCACTCGAGCCTCACGAGCGTATGATTCAAACCTTGTGTGGAAAAATAGTCCGCCGCTGCATACCGCACATCCTCGGTCTCGACAACGCACTCAATTCGCCGACAAAACTTAGGAGTGGTGCCAAGAGTTCAGATCGATCAACGCTCACCGGTCGCACACCCACAAGCGAATGGTCGACGGCGAGACGAACCGCACGATCGCATAAGGATTGAAGAAGAGGCGGATCGAGCTAAAGGCGATCGGGCTGAAAATCTCCTCAAGTCCTCCGGTCCACAGACCACACCGACGGCGACGACCCCTTTACCGGTCTATGGTACCGAGGCCGCCATACCGCCGAGATCGGCGCCGCCCTCGCACTCTCCACTCGACCGTGCCGAACGAGGAAGACTCAGGCCAACCTCGACGCCTCGGAGAAGCGCGAGCTCGCTTTCAAACGGCCAAGTCAGCGCCGTCGCATCTACCACAACAACGGGTCAAAGCCTCCGCCCACGCGACCTCGCCCTAAGAAATAATGAAGCCAGAGAGTCGAGGCTCAACAAGTCGGATCCGACATGGAAGGCCCGCACTGCTCACGGAGACCTGCAGCGGGCTTAAGTCGCTCACTTGTCCTGCACTTGTCTCCGAACTCTCGCACATTATGCTAAGGAGGTATTTTACATAGCTTCGATTTAAAGTCGATCATGTTAGTTCCTTAATTGCTTTGCCAAAAGTACGATGTTGATTACATGTTCAATAAAACACCGCTTTATGATGTAATATTTCACTTGCTCATACATATGTGAACATCTGTGATACACCACATTTAAACCTTCACAAAGCACCCTTAAGATGAAAATCCCACCAAGAGGTAAGCGCACAAATTACCCATTAAGTTGACGCCCACACCAGCGCATGACATTACCCATTGTCGACGCCCACACGCAGCGCATGAACCCATTGTTGGACGCCTACACGCAGCACAGACACCATTGTTGGACGCCTACATGCAAGTGACATCCGCATCGATCTCGCCATCTCATACCCCTTTATTTGGGAAGATATGCACCAGCACAAAGTCTAAATGCATTAACGACTACAAACAAAGTACCAAGCCATATACAAGACAATCAAGGCTCGAGCTCGCTTATACCCCTTTATTTGGGAAATACACACCTATGTATACAAAGATAAATATATTTACGACCAAAACGAAGTCCAAGTTATGTTTACCTCTCAGGGGAAAATATACACTTCAAACGAGTCTAAATACATTTATATCTACATACAAGGTCCTATACTATACATAGCCTCATTCGCCGGCCCGCCCGCCAGACCTCGCCGCCGCACCAATTTCACAAAATCTCCAGCCGACGATGTATGCCTCGAACGAACTCGTGCCTTCGACCACCGAAAGGTCGAATCACGCCTGCCTCCCGAGCGCCGCGGCTCTGAGGCAGCCCGAATGCAGTAGCTGCAGAGTCATCTTCACCCCCCCCGACATCCGGCTAGGCAAGGCACGGGATTCGTGGGGACGACCAGGTCACACCCCGACCCCGACCGACACCGGCCGTGTGCGACCGCCCTACCCGAAGCTCTCTCGCCGACTGAGGTCCTCGGTCGCCGCCGCCCCTGAGGATCCCTCGACGATCCGCCCGCCGACCCATCAACCTCAGCACGCATGATCGAGTAGCGCCTCCGCGGTTCTTTCTATGATCGGTCGGCAGAGCCCGCTGTCCCGCCGGGCATGCGACGCTTGACGATGTCATACATCTCCATAAACTTCACCACGAGTCGACGCAGCTTGAACTTTTGCTGGGCCCTCCTCATCCTCAGACCATGCCTCCGCCAAGAAGCTCGACCGGCTGCGGCCTGATATGGTAGTCCCACCAGCTCGGCGGATCGCCTCTCAGACTGTGATGCCTCCGACAACCGAGCGAGCCCTCCGTAGTCAATTCAACTCCTGACCGCATCAAACGCCCTGATAGCGCCGGCATATATGTCCGCCTCGACTCGCCCGAGCGACCTCAACTCGCCTGTCTCGCCGTGAGGCGGCCACTTCCGATCACTCGCCCAACTTCTTTCTTCAGATCCAGAGGCCGAGCCGACTCCATTGTGGCAAAACTGGGATAGGTCGGAACACCGCCCTCCAGAAAGCACCTCTTCGCCTTCTCAGCCACGACTGACTTTTAACTTCACAACAATTCATGGTCAAGTTCGATCCATTTAGGTGAGTATCGAAATAAACGAGACAACACAAATCTTCAAAATATTGCGTTATTACTCAAAAGGGAAAATATTACAAAGGCCGTGGTCCTATCGACCTAAGCTCACGCTATTACATCAGTCCATCGACCAGCCTACGGCCGGTCTCGACGACCTCGATGCTCCTCCGCCCACCTCCGGACCTCCGACCCCGCCTCCTCCTCGCCTCCGCCACCTCCTCCTCCTCGCCAATGACCTCAAGCGAGCTCAAGCTCGCGATCTCGCCCTCCTTACACCGGGCGACGCCTCGCCAGCTGAGGTAGCTGAGCCGAGCCTCCAAGATCGGAAGGAGTCACCCGAGATCACCCGCGAAGCTTTGTCCACCTCTTGGTCGACTCGTCCACCCATGCCGACCTTATCAAAATGCATGGCGCCGCCAGCTCCCTGGTGATCCGACACCACCTTCGCCAAGACGGCGGCAGATCGGCAATGAAGCCGAGAAGCTCTCCGACTGACGAGCCGGCAAAGGCCTCAACAAGTGGTCCTCGGTCGGCCACCGCACCTCCTCGCCTCTCTGAGGTCCTTCGCCCGGCCCTCAGCCTCGACTCTCCCCGGCAGCCTCCAGCTCAGGTTCTTCTTCGTATGGCCTCAAGAAGAACCCTCCCGCCCGGCCCGCGGCCTCGCCCGCCCGCAGCGGACGCGGGCGGTCTCTGCCGCCTCGCGCAAAGATCCTGCTCAGGCTCTGGCCGGGCCGAGCTCAACAAGATCACATGATCAGCCTCCCAGAAGGCCGCAGGCTCCCATCATCGAGCTCCCACCGAAAAGGAGATGCACAAGTTAATAACCGATTATAGCAAACAAATCTTAATATGGAAGTTTACGCTCTAAAGGGATGCGACTAAGCCAGCCGTACTTCATGACTCGCTACGCCCCGAGGTCGAGATTGATGCCGGCCGACCTCCAGCCCACTCATCACCGCCCATGCTGTCCACCTTCTTCGGCCCCCACTAGGTCCAACCGCCTGCTTTTCTTCGGCTCGCCCCGCGATGGCGAGCCCACCTCATCCCTCAACTCACCAAAGAGAAAGACACATTAGCACAAAGAAAATAAAACGAATAAGGACTAAGAAAGGGATGCCTCACCCCGCCTGCACTTCGTCCCGACCTTCGAATTCGAAACACTCACTGCCTTCTTGATCGCCCTGTAACTTATGAATAAGATCTCACCGTCGCTTCAACTCCTCCATATGGCCCAAGTGGCTTGATTTTCTGGTCCACCAGATGCCGATACCCCACTCATACCTCTCCTCACCCCAGAAAGAAATACCTATTCGCCAATGGGACACCTGAGGACGGCCACCTTAAATTTCGTGACGGGTGACGATAATACATCCTCCTATGGTCTTCACGCTAAAACAGATCAATACCTCAAGGACAACTCGGCAATGCCATAACAAGAGAGCCCCACCCCACCAACGAGCTAACGGAATTCGGGTCAATCGACAAATGATCCGAAATACTTGAAGGCTAAGATAAATGGGGAGAGGGTACCTAAGACCTGCCTCAAACCGCCTACATAGACAAGAACAAACCCATCCGAGTGCCATCGCCCTATCGTCCGGACGCGGCACACCACCACGCCCCCTAATCCCAGACTCTAACAACTTCAAAAGTTCCTGCAACGCCAACCGACCGCGCCCACCTTGCACCATCCCATACTAGAGGATACCGCGGAATACTAGAACTCCCTCACAGCACCTACCCAAACCATCGTAGCACATATAGTCTCTACACCGCAACTACGCCGTAACCCGAGAAGAAAGGAACTTTCGTGAGTTAGAAGATTAAGAAAACATACTTACTTTTCAAAGTAGTATACTGCTACTTCAAATAAAATCGATCAACTAAAATCTCTAAATTCTCTCTAATTTTTAAGTGTCAAGAAGAAGAAAGTGAACATGCTTTTCGCCTATTTATAAGACTGAGCGCCGCAAATTGCTTTAAATTCAACACGCCCACATCGGATTGATATACACGCGCAGACGCGGTCGAGTGCCCAACTACCGCCTCGCGCAGCATGACGACGCCAGATAGACGGGCCCACCGACCTAGCAATCATCACATGGACCCCGGCCCTCCACGGTCGGCGCCTTCCCACAAATGCCATGAATCCATCGACCTCACGTCTGCTCGGACTTTGAAAGCCTACAACCAGATCCTGACTGCCAACCGTGCTAGACAGGCGGCCCGAGACACACCACGGCATCCCCGGGCTGGTGCCAGCCTGGACATCGGCACCCACCACTGTGAGTAAACACCACTCGCATCGCACTCGGCATAACAAACGCAGAGGCGCTGACATTCAGGTCGGACCTCGACTCCTTCGATGCCACATCTCTCGGCCTGCACCGACACCATCACACCCAAGGAACAATTCGCCCAAGCCACACCTCACCGGCGGCGCCTTCACTCCACCTCGCCTCCGCCCCCGCTATTCGTGGCTATGATGGATATGGCCCAACCGACTGGTCCACTAACAAAGCCCAAACGAATGGGCCTAACGCCGTAGCAGCCCACGCGGCGAGCCCAAGGCTTAATCATCGCCCAAACCCAGCCCCTAACCGCTATCCTCGCCAATGGAGATGACGCCTGAATCAGGTCGCGCCACCTCCACGCGCACGAAAGGAAGGTCCGCCCGCCAATGAAGGCACGCCAGAGGAAGAGTCACACCACCACCAATGGAGGTCCGCCACAAGCGCAGATCTGAGTCAGATAAATAGAAAGAAAATCGATGTTAGCTAAGGCACATCGAATACAAAGGCTTGTAACCAATACCTGCATTTAAAAGCTCTAGTAAAGTATTGAGGAATCATTCTCCTGGACGAGATCTCATTAACGATCGAACCACGAAAAGCCCGCGTGTTTTATCGCTTTATATAAATCTCGACACTACATGCCTAGATTCATCGACTTAATTAAGTTATACACATGCATCACAATTTGAATTCAAAATCATTAATGATAGTTGTTTTAACCAAGATCTAAATTGTCAATTTTATCATCGGACGTCCAAAATTGCTACTCGAATCTTCTAAACACTAACTTGGCCCGGAGAACCTTAATTATATTGAAGTGTGCCTATAGAAAAGTGATACAATGTGTGTACCACAATTAATCATTATAGCTAGTATGCATAAATATCTTTCGTGTTCACATCATAATATTCAACGTAAGCAATGATTTATTTTTCTACGAGAGCTTCACCATTCTTACCTTCGTGATGATGGTTTGAGATTGAAGTGACGAAAGCCACATGACAAACAAGGTTGTAAGCAGTAACCTCTTTGGAATAATGCCAAGGCACTGAACCACCTTTTCCTTTTGAGGCAAAGACAGCATTGGTCTCATGGGATTTGGCGTTTATTGACCATACATCTCTAAGTTTCTACATAAAATTTTAAAAGTGGATGTGATGCTCATCTTCATATGCTTCAACCACCCACTATGATGGATGGATGGAGGAGAAATATACGATCAAGAATCCAACAAGTTCATTACCACCATTCATACATTTATCATCATCTATAAAGCTTTCCACTAAGAATCTTGACTTGATCAACTATATGTCCTAATTCTTCTTCTTTATCGCCTTAATTATATGCAAGGAGTTCGAACGTACGTAGTCGAGTTCTTTTTTTGGTATCACGAACCCGCACCGCTACCTTAGCAAGACCGTAAACCCCACATATCACGCCAGCATAAACAAAACCACACGCGACATGAACCACACTTAAAATCAAATGATGCCCAACCCATGTAGGCCATGATTCGAATCGCATGACATCTCGACCACAAGAACCCACTTTAACCATCGCTGTCCTTGTGACTCAGAATGAATTCCTGCCAGAGGGAATGTAGTATATCTCTTTTACCGAATAAAAAGAGAGTAATAATGTGAGGGAATCTTGTCTTATTCATCCTTCTTCATCAAGTCATGGACTGGTCCATTGCATTGAGTTTGGAGTTGTCAATAAAACAAATTGAGGTGTCCTTGTTCAGAGTTTATTAAATCACTATGCCAAGACCCGTGAAATAGACAAATAAGTATACATGAGTAAGAAACAAGCCACCTTCATAATAAGGGATGTTTATTAACTTTATTTTAGACATCCCATAAGTTTCGATTCTTATAAGATGTTATGTGTTTATTGATAATATATAAATTTAATCATGTGTTCTAGCTTTTGAAGATCTTTCAATATCATAATTCACCATACATCGACATGTGATTCAAGATGCCCATTTGAATTTAATGCAACACATAAGTGTTCACAGATAAACCTACGTAATTGATGACACCGACAATTGATTTCTAATTTCACCGATGTTCGAATATATACTCGCCCAAATCTTCAATACTTAGTGAAAGTATGCTATGAAGATCACCAAAATTCTAATCCCTTAACTCTTGTAATTTTCAAAATTGCATTCTATCAGATTGTGTGTATTCGGATTTTGTCCCACACTATATTTATAGAGATCTCCAAACCCTAGTCCTTTAGGATTAGAACTCTATCTCCAAATGCATAATAAGTATCTTCAGCTTAAGATAATTCATTTATGATAATAATTATCTTCGATATCTTTTAATATCGATAAGATATCTCGACTATAAGTTGATTAAATAAATAATAAATTAATCATAATACAGCCCTAGAATTATACTAGACTAGACGGATTCTACATAGTAAAGGATCTTGACGGACCGCCTAGGATCAAATACAAGAAATAAAAATGACCTCAAATGAATTAATTTTCCATTTTCAACCCATAACATAATTAACTCATAAATATTAATTCATTCCACTAAAGATTAATATCGACTTGCCTCTTTACTTCAATTTGAGTCAAGCTCAGATTAGACTTAAATAATCCTCAGATTTAAGATATATAACATCCATTACATTAATTGAGCTTTATAGCTCTAAATTAATTAATTAATAAATAATTAGTTCCTAAGTAGTATCATTCAATTTAATTATCATATTCGATAAAATCAACCCTGCAAGGTTTAATACTATAAACATTTTGAGCCCCATGGGATGTCATCAACCTAAACCGGATACGCTATCTAAAATAAATTTTCAAATATCATATGCGATGAACCGCTCCCACCCACATAGCGAGTATATCGAGCTAACACAAAATTCTCAACCATGACACTCAAAGTGAGAGCTGTATATATATCATTGAAACTCTATTAGGGTTAGGATTACATTAAGCCAATCAAGCTTTTCACGATGCAGAAATAGAAGAATACATCCCAATGTGTTCCTCATCAATACATAAAGATGTATCAATATAAACAAGTAATCAAACATAACTTTCGCTTACACACTTAAACCAATATCATACGTTGTTTTGATCGTGAATTAGTTTATATCTCATAATGTTAATCCAATCATATGATCTTGTGATCTACAATACACCATATGATCTACTTATACGAGATAACGGATACATACGATAAATTAACAATTCAATAGGGAATAACAATGAACGAGAGCATTGTATGCAAACATAAACATTTTGCTTTCAAAGATAAACTCAATATTTATAAAATATAATGTCTTACTAATTTACAAGTCATAAAATATTTGGATAATTGAGATAATAAACGAAAGAGAAATTTGTTAATTGAGAGAGAGGGAGAGAATAAAAGAGAGAAAATTGTTAATTGCGGTTATTTGCAAAGTAGTATTATCAAGTTTATGGTTTTTTAACATAGAGAGACTAATTATAATATTATTTTGCTTCTAATTCGTGGAGTCAATCTCATCAGAGCTCCTTTTTCAGTTAACGATGAATTTTAATTCAACGGCCTAGAATCAATTTTGACGGAGCGCTCATCCGATGAACGACAAATTTCCAAAAGCGCTATTAACATGCTTGGGGAATGGCTTGATCAGATTAGGTGATGATTCTCCATTCAAATCAGAATCTGGATCAATTTTTGTGGCGAGCTAAGAGAACATTTTGTGTACACTGTTCCATAAAATTCAGCATTTAAGATGCATATGTTTATATTTTGTATGCAGTTTTGTTCATACGTAATGCATTTTAAAGATTATATAGATTTGTGGGGTATGCATTTTCAATAATGATAGGATACGGCCCAACTCCCTGTGCCCAAGCATCGTGCCCAATATAAATAAACCCGCATGAAGCTCACCAAACGAGTCCCGCCCAAGAAGCTCCTCGAACCAAGGGAACGCAGAAGATTCAGTCATATCGTAGAATCCAATAGAGAGAGATAGGATTCAAACCTATCTAGAATAGATCTTCGGATCGAGATCTAGGTCATTATAATCGCAGTATAATAGAGGCTAGATTAGACGTAAAAGTCGCTTACACTTTTGTAATCGCCTCATATTATCAATATCAAATACCTCTCTCTCTCTCCGGACGAGGTCTTATTCATAGATCGAACCACGAACTTGGTGTTCCCCGCGATTTAATTCTTCTCACAAATTAAGATCGATCATCGGCGCCCGTCCGGAAACGAAATTGTTTTCGATCAAAGTTCGCTAGGAATCAATCACAACAATGAGAACAAGAAGTCTTACATCCAGGCCGCGAACAACAAGCAACAAACACGCAGCTCGCTGGGAAAAACCCGGCAAGGATTCACCCCTCAGGTGGCATCAGAGCCTCGACGAGCGAGGCAATCCCATCCCGCGTAGAATACCAGCGCAGGAGATCGCACAAAATCTAAGGGAACCCTCGCCCGCAGATGAACCTCGACGACGCCAAGTTGGTTTCGAGAAGAATAAGGAGAGTTTTCTCCAATACCCGTAGAGCAAGGTCGGCCACTACCCGAAAGAAATCGCACGTCCCTCGCTCTAAACACGAGGCACGCGCAAAGGTGGATCCCCAAAGATCCAGTAGGGCGCCGTGCCTCGCATCGGTAGGCCCAACCAATCGCAGCGGACGACAGGCGAAAGGATCGCGCGATCACCGCGAGGCCGGGTCCCGTTACCAAATGAGTTCGGCGACGGACCCGCCTACCTCTGCGCACTGGCATTGAATATAGCACCCTCTCAAACGAAATACTGACACCCCGCCTCCGACAAATACCAATGCCGAGCATCGCTCACGATTTAATCTAAGGGACCCACGTAACTTTCTCTCGCAGCCCAAAGACAATATGATCAACCAACGCCAGACAAATTATATTGCAAACTCTTCCGAGTGTCGGTCGACAACGCCTGTGTTGCGTCTATTGGCTGACACTACCGGGAGCATTGGATCAATCGCGACGATGGCAGCTTCCATCAAGGTTCTTCCGTAATGGCATCTAAGACGCCGCACGACACCTCCTCACCGTGAGGCAAAGCCGGACGAGTCCGGAGCGACTTTACACTTGTTCAATCAGTGACAAGATCTCTTTCACGAGGACTACGGGCATGACACGTAGGAATGCCGAGATCTCATGGGAGACATCGAGATCGCTAGTACAGGACGGGTCTTTAAAAATATAAAGAGGACCGACAGTCAAGTTAACTACGAGCCCCTCATCGCAGCTGTAAAAGAGGAACCAAACAGTAGTGGAATGGCTCACAAAGTATCGGTTTAACGAAGATGCAGAGGGATGACAACCCTAGTACGACGTGGTCTTCTACCATCACTGTCTCCCCGGGAGTTACGGTCCTCCCTCAAGGTCAAGTCTCAAGTCCCCATACCAACGAGCCTCACAACAAGAGTTCGGTGAGGACAGGTACTCATTCTTCTCCGAGACTTCC